>JASVEL010008244.1:0-121793 GCA_032618575.1 Nicotiana noctiflora
AATTGAACACTTTTGTCTTTAACAGATCTGGCTCGTGAGAAGCACATGCGCCAGTTAAATTGAAAAAAACTATCATGATTTTTATTTTTATTTTTATTTAAATGAGCAACCGGATTTCTTTAAGGTAATAAGACTATTCAAAATTATTACGTATTTACAAAATATCATCACGCTAGTAAGTCCCAATTTGGTGTATTACTCTTCCTACGCGACTCCATTCCTAGAACTCAAAATCAAGACCTCATTTCAAGGTAAGAGATCTACTTACTACCCCATCACAATCCGGATCCAACCCCACCTACGGGTTCATGTGAACCTAGTAAATTTTGTCCTAACAGTGTAAATATGTTCGAAAAATTTACTAAATATCTATAAATGGTTGAATGTGAACCCGGTTGCTATTGTAAATTTATTCAAAATTATCCCAAAAAACCATAAATATTAAGTCCTGGATCCGCCTCTATTCGTACCTAAGTCAATACAGTATTTGATCTGTTACTGCTAATATGGAATGCATGCATCAGGGTTGATCAAGAGAAGGAAGTTCCATTGGTTTCTTCAGTTTAAACATCTCACATGCATCTCAAAAATCAATTCCGACAAAAATAACTACCACTGTGTGTTTAAATATAATGGAGACAAAGTGCTCATTTTTTAGAAACATAAAAGACTAAAACTTTCCATGTGTAGATTTGAAGGAATATTTTAAATCAACTGTCAAGCATAAGAAAACTATTTTTGTCATTTTCTCGTAAATATAAAGTATAACAAATAATGGTAGACAATGACTCTGTCCTCTGTCTACAAAGTGACAACACAAAAAAGAACTTAAAACTGATGAAAAAATAGTAAAGAATCCCAGCCGAGTGTATGATTACTAGTATCTTTGATATCCAACAAAAAATAGTGGTTTCAAGCAACAGCAGGCATGTCTTTGAGCCAAGCATCCAGTGGCTTACCAATTGCATAGACAATAAATCCAATCTCCCTAAGTTTCTCCACATTAACAACATTCCTACCATCAAATATGAAAGCAGGTTTCTGCATGTTATCATATATCTTCTGGTAATCAAGTTTCTTGAATTCGTCCCACTCTGTAAGAATGCAAACAGCATGAGCATCCTTTGTTGCAGTGTAGGCATCCCAAACGACGGAAACTTGTTTCACGTTACTGGGACTCATTGGCTGGAGGTGAAGGGGATGATCCCAATCAAACTTGTTCATTGCGAGGTCCCTTTGGATTTGGTCCTCGTTAACCTGAGGGTCGTATATGCTCAACTTAGCCTTGTCTCCCAACAGTCCCTTGCAAACATCGATTGCAGGGGTCTCTCGAGTATCACCAGTATCCTTCTTGAAAGCAAAACCTAGAACAGCGACTTTCTTGCCTGATACTGTGTTGAACATGGAGGCAACAATGCGGTTGACAAAACGAGTCTTCTGATAGTCATTGATCTTGATTACCTGTTTCCAGTACTCAGCCACCTCCGGAAGACCATTGCACTCGCAAATGTAAACCAGATTTAGAATATCCTTCTGGAAGCAAGAGCCACCGAAACCAACACTAGCATTAAGAAACTTGGAACCAATCCTCGAGTCCTTACCAACAGCATATGACACCTCTGAGACATTTGCTCCAGTAGACTCACAGAGAGCTGACATGGCATTCACAGAAGAGATTCTTTGTGCCAAAAATGCATTGGCAGCCAGTTTTGAGAGCTCAGCAGACCACAAATTGGTGGTGAGGATGCGATCTTCAGGAACCCATTGGGCATAAACATCCTTCAATGCTTGGATAGCCTTTTGGCCTCCCGGAGTTTCCCGACCTCCGATTAATACTCTGTCTGGCTTAAAAAGGTCTTCGATTGCGGTCCCCTCAGCAAGAAACTCGGGGTTTGAGAGGATTTGGAAGTTAATTCCCTTGCTGTTGTGAGTCAAAATCTTTTCTATTGCCTCAGCAGTTTTGACTGGAACAGTTGATTTCTCAACAACTATTTTGTCAGATTTTGAGACGTCAGCAATCATGCGGGCTGCACTCTCCCAGTAAGTGAGATCTGCAGCCTTGCCTGCTCCAAGACCCCTCGTCTTGGTAGGAGTGTTGACAGAAACAAAAACGATATCAGCCTCGCGCACATGTTTCTCCACATCTGTGCTAAAGAAGAGGTTCCTGCCTCGGCATTCTTTCACTACATCCTCAAGTCCTGGCTCATAGATTGGGAGCTGGTCGCTATTCCAGGCAGTAATGCGAGGCACAGAAATATCTACAACGACAACTTCAATGGAAGGGCATTTGAGTGCTATGACGGCCATGGTGGGGCCACCCACATATCCAGCTCCTATACAGCAAATCTTCACCATTTTCCTTTGTTCTAAACTCTGCAATAAGAAGTTCAAGCATTTTCTGAGGCTGCCTTCTTAGATCAAAGGAAATGTAAGGAATATATTAAAACTTGTTATATCAAAAAGTATGTGTAGACGTATAATCGACAAGCTTTCATGTGTTTATAATTGGTCAACCAATGAACCTACTGCAACAAACTTTTGTGACCTACCAGATGACATCCATAATGAAAAATAGTGATTCGACCATAAAACATGCAAAAGTCTACTTTTTCTTGCATTTCCCATTGCAGCACCAAGTAAGTGGAGAATACACAAACATGAAACAAGGATGCATTGAAAAGTGGTTACAGAAAGGAAACTCCTAGTACAGAAGAAAGAGGAAATCTAAAATCTGGTTTAGAGTAATATTATAACATTAGCATAAAGCTTCAGTCAAACGCAACAGTACCCAAAGGATGAGATATTGAGTCTCTGAATCAATATACTACTGCTTACATATAATTCCGCGAACCAATACAATATTTATGATTGAGCACCAGAACTTGGAGTGGATGTAAAAATAGCACCAATTATGCATACAAGAACAAAAAAACTTTGGTAATGACATTTAGTAACCATGATCTTGACAATATCTAAAATGAAGAAGGAAGATTCAGACTCCAACTATCGTCTGCACTCGGATCCTTAGATGTAGTAAGATCTTAACAATTAACACTGCATTTCTGCAGGAGACCTAAGACTATGTGTCAAAATTAAGAAGGAAGACAATCAAACACATCCCTCATCTAATCATATACGCAAAAAATTAGCACGAAAATCAGGAACTTCTATTATTCAGTCAGATATAAGGAAAAGACTCTTTTTTCTTTTTAACAAAAGAACCTTAAATCAGACACTTCTATTATCAAATCAGATAAACGAAACCCCCCCTTTTTCTCACCTAAAAGATACCATAAAGTTCACACTTTCTGATATTGGTAAATCAGGCACTACCATTATCAAATCAGACGCACAATTTTCCAAAAGAACCTTAAAATAGCAGAAAATTCAACTTTAGGATCTTGGGAAACCCCACAAATCCTACTTCACACTATGAATCAAAAACAAATTTTTTTTTACATGAAGATGTCATAAAAATAAGTTCTTTTACATAAAGGGGTCATCAAAATCAATTCTTTTCCATAAAGGGGTCATCAAACACAAGAGTGTACATAAATGTAAATTAAACAACAGTTTTAATGGATTGAGATCTTGAAAATGAAGTGGAATACCTGTGAGATCGCTCAATAGATGTGCAAAAGAGAAAGTTGAGTGTTTAATGTGTGCGTACGTTAAAGGCGGGTAGCTCCTTAAATAGTCGTTGCAGATCTAAGATCTCTGCGTGTTAGAGAACCGACAAGTAGAGGAATAAATCAAAATATATAATTTTTTAAAGATATAAAAATATGGGTGAAAATCATTTTAAATTAAATTCTCCTCTCACTTTTGATAATTAACATTCTCTTCCTCACTTCTCAATTTACTATTTAAAATGTCTATCCTGACCTCTATATTATAAACACTTGCCTACTTTCGCTTGCTTTTTTAAATTTTTTTGATATCATCAATTTTGTTTTCATTTCTATTATTTATCTTTGTTTACCCTAAAATCTAACTTATACTGTGGTTTTAAGGATATACAATTTAATCCAATACCAATTGATAAACAAGTTAAATATATAAATTGAAGAATAAATAAGTCAAACAGTGCGCAAGCCAAATCTCGACCTCGAGCTATGAAGGCCACGAGGTGGAATAGTAGGAATAGCAAGTTACAAAGCAACTCTGATGAACAATGAATAAAATAGCTAGAGAGTAACGTGTATGTATTGTCTTATTAGTCAACAAACGTGGCTTTCAAATGAATGTGCCCCCTTTTATATAATAGGGGAGTCTAAATAAGGTACACTTCTAATTACGAAAATAAATCCCGTGATTGGCGCCGATAACCGCTTGGTATGATCTATTCCGAGATTTCTGCCGAGACCTTTGGTTGGTTACTAATATCTCGCCATTTCGTTATTATGCCTTACTCGAGGTTGGTCATACTCGGCCTTGGTTTTTATCAAGCACTTTGATCCTCAAGTTCTATACCCCGTTATCGGGCTCGAATCAGGTCTGTTTTAAGCTTATTCTCGAACCAACTCCTCGAGCCTACAAAATTAAGGCATCCTTATTTCGACCATATTAAGATAGTCCTCACGTTTCTTAGAGTGAAATGATAAGAAATGATTTGATCATCGGTTCTCTGATACCTCGATTATGATGTCAATTCCAGGTGGACGAACTGCACATTCACGTTTTAAAATACCTATAGACATTAATGAAAATTTTAGCTGTAATATCAGCAAACAAAGCTCAACTGCAGGTTTGATTCGTGATGTAAAATTAATTGTATGGGATGAAGTGTCTATGGCTAAAAAAGAATGCTTGATGTATTTGACTTGCTCGTAAAAGATCTTATGGATACAAATATGATATTTGGGGGAAAAGTCATCGTTTTTGGAGGTGACTTTAGACAAACTCTTCCAGTTGTTCGAAACGGGAAAAAGAAGATTTCATTAGTGAAAATTACTATATTCTACCATTTGGAATGAACTCAAAAAATTGCAACTATCTGAGAATATGAGGGCAAAAACAGATCCTGCTTTTTGTGATTACTTGATGAGAATTGGAAATGGGCAAGAAAGGGTAAACTCTAATAACAAAATTGAACTTCCAGATTCTTTAGTTATTCCTTTTACAACCGAAGAAGAATCTTTAGATCATTTATTAGCTACGACATTCTCAAATGCACAAGCATGCTCCTCTAACTCTTGTTCGGAAGATTGTCATGTTATCCTAACGACAAAGAATGATTTTGTGAATGAAATCAATGATATTTTAATAGAAAGTTTTCCAGAATAACCAAATACATTTGTTGCTATTGACGAAACTGTTGAACCTAATGATCAAAGTCAATTTGAAGATCTATTACATACTTTGAATCATAATAGTTTACCTCCTTATAAATTAACTTTGAAGGAGAATTGTCCCATTATATTATTGCATAACTTGAATCCATATGAAGGCTTATGCAATGGAACACGATTAATATGCTGCGATTTTAAGACACATGTTATTAGTGCTAAGATCGCGACGGGTGATTTTAAAAATAAACACGTATTTATCCCAAGAATATCATTATTATCGTCGCAAGACGAAAGATTGCCACTTCAATTTAAAACAACACTTCCCAGTAAGATTATGCTATGCTAACTGTTGATTTCGTTGGAATATATTTGCGAGAACCTATTTTTTCCACAGTCAACTTTATGTCACTTTATCCAGAGCAAAGAGCTCAAATTGCGTCAAAGTGCTGGCCCGGCCATCCACACTAGCCAACCGTGATGACCATTCTACATATAATATTGTCTACGACAAAATTATCCAAAGAACGTCCTTGTAAGTCTTCTTTTTATTCTAAAATAGAATAATTTTTCGGTTTTACTCTGTCCTTCTACTCACATACACTTTGTTTTACTTTTTCTATGCTTATCGGTACTCATATTTGCTTTTTTCCCCGGTTAGGCGATAAGGTTGTCACTGGACCTTTGCTTACCTCGAGCTCCGAAACAAGGTCAGTAATTTTCGCCATCATTGTTTAATGTTGAATTCTTATAAGATCTTATTTGATCAAATATAATTGATCATCTACCTATTCTGTCAGTTATTTATATCTTGTTATTTCAATATTTTCCTAAAGTTACTTCGAATCCTGTATCGTGCATGGTCATTTACTTATTCAGTTCAAACTTAATTTTTGAAAGTCAAAAGACATTATCGTCGTGTCTGAAATTAATCCAACATATTAACTAATCAGCTATGGATATTTAAGTTTGCATCAATGTTTTCTAATTTGGTTATTTGTGGTGGACATAATTATAAAAGCATAAAGACGCGAATGCTCATTTGCAACTGAGGTAAAGGTTATACAACTTAGGTTAACTTTATAAACCATGTAAGATCACTGCTTAATGAATTCAAAATAGTACCTGATTTGGATTTTGGAGTTACATCTAACAACTATCCTTTTCTTTCGGGTATGGGTAAAGCATGTGTACGTATTACCCTCCTCAGACTCCACTTTGTAGGAATACACTGGGTAGTAGTAGTTGTTGTTGTTGTAGCTGGTCAAGCTTTTCTACTATATTTTTCCGAGAACCACTTTAGCTGTGGAATGGGATTTCCTGTAGAGACATGTGCATTATTAGTACCCGATGTAGACATCAATTTTTGTTTCCAGCAACTGTTAATTATCCCTAAATATTTTGTTGTAAGAAAATTTACACATCTTAGCCTCTGGTTTTGTGATAAGTACGTGACTTTTTCTTTCTCAAATAACGTTGCTTAGTTTTAGTTTGTGTCTCAACCAAGTGTTCTACTGATAATATTGGGGACAACCTCTCTATTAGTTGCATTACTTTCTTCTTCAATTGTCATATAAATCTATCCTTGAATGCTCTTTGAAATGAGCATTTATCCTTCTGGACATTTCTGGACATGATTATGTTTGTATTGCTGCCTTTGTTGCTCCAAGTGGTTGCTGAAATGTTCAGTATTGCGACGTTCGACAAATAATTATATTTAGTTGGTCCTTGCCTTCACAACTTCTCTTTCGTTAATATTCACCAGTTATATTCTTCCACGACAGATACTTTAATATTTTTCGTTAATCAAGTGCTCGCTACTTAGCTACCTGATAACTGATATTTTGGCTCAAATAAATCATTAATCTCTATTTGACTACCAACGTTGGGAATAAAGCACTTGTGGCTATTACTGAAGGTTGCTCTTCGCATCATTTCAACATAAGTGGCTCCCACCAAATTGGGGATGCTGAAATAATAGCCATAGCAAGAGAATGCCCTAAACTTAGTTACTTAGATGTGAGTGTTCTACAGGTATGTTCACTTATACTTGTTCTGTAGAGTGGGATAAATAATAGATATAATGCAAATATTGTGCATGTATGTTTAACATGTTTACGTAGATTTGTCAACCATATAAATTGATTAACATTACTAAATTACATGATACTTCGGTATTTTCATACTGCAATCTGTTTGGGTAGACACTATAAGCTTGGTTGATTGCCACATGGAGTCAAATCTTATGTTATCTTGTGTTGACGGACAAGCGCTGGAATAAGAAAATATTACTGCAGTACCAATAGTTGTTTATACAGTTAACATTATTGCATTTATTGGTTCATACATAGTTTCTGTTATGTAATATTATATGTTTGTACTTTGCTTAAGATATCGATAAACTTGGACCTGAACTTTTTTCCTTGTTAATTAGATTATAACCTTTTATCATTACATGTCTTGTTATTTTATTTGCTTATTCTATTTAAGGTATGGTGTCAAGATAGTCGTGGACAAGAGGGGTTGCTCTGATGGTAAGCAACCCCACTTCCAATCGAGAGATTGTGAGTTCGAGTCTCCCCAAGAGCAAGGTGGGAAGTTCTTGGAGGGAAGGATGCCGGGGGTCTATTTGGAAACAGCCTCTCTACCCTAAGGTAGGGGTAAGGTCTGCGTACACACTACCCTCCCCAGACCCCACTAAGTGGGATTATACTGGATTGGTGTTATTGTTGTTGTCAAGATAGTCGTGGTTGTGGTATGCTTTTTTAAGGGCGTGGTGCTGCCAAAGCTCAATTTTGTCTTATGGGTGTTTCTAGCATTCATGTAGATTGACTATGACAAGAGCACATTCTCAGACAATTCTTCCATGTTTCGACGATAGTTGTTCTACCTTGGAATCATCTTGAAAAGACGTTCTATTTCCCGTAGCTCTAGAATTGAATTTACCAGAGATTGGACCACTACGTGCAAATATGTTGCGATCATTTTTATATTCATTATTATAACCATGGATTTTCTTTCTTCCATTATATTTTGAAGCTTTTGAACTAAAAGAGATTAAAGAGAAAAATACAAAATGGGATCTTTAAGTGCAGAAGTAGTACAACTGAAAAATATGGTTATATCCAAGGATAATGAGTGTTCATACTTCTGAAAGATGGAGTCACTCTTCTTGTTACTCTAATGACTGTATTTTCCTACTCCAAAGTAGATGTTACGGATTGAAAAATTCAGAGTTAGTTTGGCCGTGCTTTCATTCCTTCATGTTACTGTAAAGCTATGTTTTCATATATTAATGTTGATAATTCAGCTCAACTGAATTGGCGTATAAGAAAACGAAAGAATGCAATTAAAGGAAAAACAAAATGAAGGAAAATTCAATTCTCTATTTGACTCTTTGCCTCCTTCAATTTGTAGTTACTACTCATAATTAAACTTCAAAGTAAGCAAAGTTTAGATATCCGATTTCAAGACACTATCAATTTAATTGGTTATTTTGTGCGAATTGGGCCCGGGCATAGCCCCGGCTTCTCCAACTAGTAAGGGAGAATCGAAAGGAGCTTCTAGTCCATGTGAATTGACCAAAAAATAGAGTAAATCGGGTAGCTTTATGTCATAGGGTTAATTAGGTCATTCCTTAAATATTTCCAGATACGCGTGGACATTTTGCAGCAAACTAAGCCAAATTGAATTTTTCTTCCACGCGTCATCTTCAAACACTATTACTTAATAAAAAGTTTTTTGTGTGGATGATCTCTTTATAAAAAAAAATTCTTAATTAATACTCCCTCTGTTTTAATTTATGAACCTATTTGACTGGGCACGAAGTTTAAGAAAAGAGATGAGATTTTTGAATATGTGGTGTAAAATAAAGGATATATATTTTGTTTGGCTATAAATCATTGCATAAAGATAGATTGTTTCCAAATAGGGAAAGAAATCATTCTTTTTGGCACGGACTAAAAAGAAAATAAGTTTACATAAATTGAAACGGAAGGAGTAATATTTTTTGCTTATTCCAAAGATAACTCGTATTTAGTTTATTCCTTTTTAGCTATTAATATTCCTCCACATTATTGCACTGTTGAGGACTCTCAGGTGCCTCAAAATAACTTTAAAATTTTAGAAAAAGAAAATTTGTAGCATCCTCCTCTTAATTACACATGTGATGCTCCCTTTTTTCTTACTTTGATTTGATGCGTTGTTACAAAGTATAATTTAATTAAATTATAATATCTGTTAATCTGCAAAAAAGAACCAAAAATAATTATTTTACATAGTTGTTTTTAGAAAAGAAATAAAAAGAGAAATAAATAAAGAAAGAATAAGTATCATTTTGTTAACAAAATAAAAAATAAAGTTCAACTAAAATACGGGGCATTTTCATATAAACCCATATTCTGGGCCTAGCATTAAAGTTATAACCGAAATTAAACAAAATTTTGTAAAGTGTACCCATCTGATATGAATTAGTTCAATCTCTTCAACGCAACTTCAAAAATCAAATCGAAGTTCTTCTATCTTTCAAATGCAACTTCAAAAATTCGAAACTTAAGTAATTCAATCTCTTAAGTATTTCCTCTGAAGTTCTGAAATATAAAGTTGTTCTTCGAATTTCAACAATCAAATATACGATTCAACGCCAGATCTACTCCAAATGAGATCAAATTTGAAATATAACTTTCAAATATAATAAACAATGTCAATCATCATATGGTCAAAAGAACAATAAATTCAACAAACCTATTTTAATTTGCAACCAAGAAAGAAGAAGAAACCCTAAGCACAAAGAAGAAGAAACAGCACCGAAGAAGATACTTGTAATTTCCCTAAAATTGGATATCAATTATTTTTCAAAAGTGGGTACATATTTAATAGGTGACACAAAATTGAGTACCACATAAAAATATAGATACTTGTAATTGTGTCCGTGCTCTGCATGGCTCTTCCTCCACTAGTGTACATATAAGGGCAAAGTACAGCAATAATCACTTTTAACCCTGCTATTTAAAATATTTTTACAATTTATAATATATTTAAAGATTAGTCAATTCACTAAACTTCAGGACTAAGTATCCTAAATTTGAAATTTTAGGACATAGTGTCTTGAATTTTTGAGTTGTAATTTAAAATTCAAGACTAAGAGTCCTGAATTTCTGAACAACAAATTTAAAATTCAGGACATAAGATTCAAATTTCATGACAGAATTTTCGAACTTTAGGACGTGATGTCCTGAAGTTTGAATTTTGAGATTTAAACTATAGAATGTCGTGTCCTGAAGTTTAAGCGAAATTGGTTAATTTTTAAACATATTATTAATTGCAGATATATTTTAAACATGGCTACATAAATAGTCTCTTTAAGTTGTCTCCAACGATCATTTGATATTTAAACTAACCTACTGATCATTTAGATAGTTTTATTTGATAGAAGTGTGTGTCTTTTAAACACTTTGTGCTGACATGGAAAATTAATTGTGCCTCACTAAGCATTGAGCGTGTGAGGACTCTAAATTATATTATTATTTTTTATTTTCATCTCAAATTATTTTTATGTGTGGCCCACCACATTTTCCTTTTTTTTTTCCTCCAAAAAATTTTCACCATCTCCCCCAAAAAATTTATCTCCACCAACCAACCTTCTTTCACCATAACACCAACGACTCCTACTCATTTTAGGGCCACCATCTGCCATAAATCCACCATAGGATTAAGAAAAGGAATTTTTACCTCTTATAGCAATAGTTGATACCTTATTTATTTTAAATAAATACCTTTTTTAAAAATTATATTTTATAGCTGCCTTTTAATTTTTATAGTCAAATATCTATTTATGGTTACCTCCTACTCTTAAGCCATAAAATGCTCTTTGTCTCTCTCATTCTTTTAAATTTTTCCCTATCCTCTCTTATTAGGGTTCACCAGAATTTAATATATGAGTGTCCGTATTTTGCAGTCTCTTCACCTACAATTTAAACGTTTCCCCTGGCACTAAATTACTCCTAATCATGCCCTCTATTTCAGTGCTTTCCTCACTGTCACTGCTAGTGACTATGATGAGTATAATAAAGTAATTGGAAAAGAATATGCAATCAATGTTGATGAAAGTCAAATACTCAATATAAGCTCTTCTCCTTCAACAAACTCTTATGCTTTTGTTAATGAGATTGAGATTGTTTCCATGCCAACTGATCTTTGCGTCAAATTTTGAGAGTTTCGAGTCAGAATTGCAGCCCTCTTGACGAGACGACATTAGGATTGTTCTTGAACAAAGACGTCGGAATTTGGACCTCAGCAGCATAATTTTCTGTTAATATATTTCAATGTATTGATTGTCTTTTTTTTTTCATTGTAATTCAATATACCTCATTTTATTTCATGTATTTTATTGTATTCAATGTTATTTCATTGTATTTCAATGTATCCCGCTGTATTCTATGTATTTCATTCTATTCACTGTCTCTCTATATGTCGTCTCTCTATATTCCATGAATGTATTCATATATTTTTTTAATTAATATAATTTATGTATTCAAATATATTATATAATTTCTCTGTGATTGCTATATTTTTGGGGTATTTTTCGGTTGAGAACCTTTTTTATAACTAAAAAATATAAAATTTATGTGTTATAATTGAGTTTGTTCAGTTATATTATGAGTCTATTATGTTAATTGATTCACTTTCCGTTTTAAAAACAGTGTAATCCCTATTTCACATCGTGAATACAGTCGAATATAGTCGAATACAACAATCTGTCCAGCTGTAGTCCCATGTTTCACTCCATAAATACAGTCGAATACGCTCGAATACAACAAATGATTAGCTGGACTTCCCTCATTCACGCTTATTTTTGCTATTGTATTTATGAATACAATAGCTTAAATACATCAAATGCATCTTATAACCACATAAAAGGTATCTATAATGCGTAATATAATAAATGTTATCTTACTACTAAAAGATATTGCTTTATGAAAATTTCTCTTAAATGAAACAAGCAACAAGCTCAACTATTTAGCGAAACCCAAGGTTGACCAGCAATAACAAGTGAAAATAAGAGATTTGATCCAAGAAGGGCCACAAATTTGCAAATTTCCATTTTCGGCAAAGCACTTGATTACTACAGCCATTTTTACCTCATTGTCATTATCATCTAAGCTATTTTTTAAGCTCTTGAAGCTAATTCATCAAGTTTTTCTCTGATTTCTAGACAAAATTGTCTATCCGATAACAGATCTATTTATGAACTAGAGTTGGAGACAAAACCTATGTAGAATTATTCTTGATGAAGTCTGTTGATAATTTTAGGTCTTCATATTAGGAAGATAAAAGTTAAGTGTTGTTTGGAACATGTAAAAGAAAATAAATTAAAGAGAGAATAAATGGAGAAAGATTACCATGCTGAAGAAACGGGTGGGAAAAACGCTGAATTCTTTTCCATAGAAGACAGCAAGCTTTTAATGGAAAAATTGAAAAACTATATGTTTTACTCTTTTTAAGTATTTCTTAATTACATGTGAAATTCTCTTATTTAAAATTACATGTATTCTTATTTAATTGGCTTATTTGCCATGTCAACACTAAGTGTATGTTACATATGGGGTCTTGACTTAAGTGTCCAATAAATACATCTGTCAAATAAAAATGTCTAAATAATCAGTAGGTTAGTTTAAGTGTTCAAATGACCGTTGAAAACAACTTAAAAAGATTATTTATGTATTTCGCCATAAATATCGTGCTTCAAAGTGACTAATGGTGTCATTTCCACCGTATATATAGGCCGAGTCAAAAGTTTTGGGTACAATTACGAATTGCCTCAAAAGTAGTGAGTACAATCACACACGTTACGAATTGCCTAGATCTGGAAATAACTGCATTACTTTTTCCGCTGAAGACCAAATCAAGGCCACGTGTTACTATAAGACTAGGTTTTATATTCCCTAACTTGGAGGTAAAAGTTCGTTGATCTTGACACTAGTATGTCTCCCCACAAAAAACATACCAGCCAAAATTTGTGTCTAACCCCATTGTGCTATGAAAGGGTAATTGAGCAAACTTGTGCCATGCACCTTTGTTCTACTACCTAGACCACGAAATATGCTTTTTGCTAGCAATGTAGATGTATCGAGCTGGACAGTTCCCTGTGAAAATCTTCAAGTTACAACAAAACATATATGAGATTGTCTTTCACCATCAGAGGTAACTTCAGAATTTAAGCTTGTCAAGTTCACTTTATAAGGTTCTCATCAATTAATCTACGCAAGTTTAAAATTGTTTGTGTTCGGAATTTTTTACTTGTTGACATTTTAACAATCTTTCACGTACATATCTATGTTGTGTATCAAAAACGTTCAACCGAACCCATCAATTTAAGGTCCATCCTTTACCATGGTTAAGGGGGTTCGGTTGGGGCGCAGGGAGTTCACCCTCTGATATTGACTACATCGACAATGGTAGCAATGTCTTTCTAGATCTCATAAAATATCTCATCAAGTAAAAGATCTTATCAGTTTATCATCATTATCAGAATACTACCATATAATGTACGTCGCATTATATGATGTGCATTCAAAGTAACTAGAAGATTGACGAAGATGCCGCACATCACATCAAGCGGGATGGATGAAGTGGAGGCTAGCTTCCAGTGTTTTATGTGATAAGAATGTATCACCAAGACTGAAGGGCAAGTCTTATCGAGTGGTGGTTCGACCAGCTATGTTGTATGGGGCTGAATGTTGACCAATCAAAAACTCTCACGTGCAGAAGATGAAAGTAGCAGAGATGGGATTTTGAGATGGATGTGTGGGTGTACTAGGAGAGGTAGAATTAAGATCGAAGCTATCTGATACAAAGTGGGAGTAGCCTCCGTGGAGGACAAGATGTGGGAGTCGAGGCTAAAATGGTTCGAACACGTTAAGAGAAGAAGCATTGATGTTCCTGTCAGGAGGTGTGAGAGGTTGGTCATGGAAAATTTGAGAAACGATCGATGTAGGCCTAAAAAGTATTGGGAAGAGGTGATTAGACAGGACATGGCGCTGCTTTAGCTCACCAAGGACATGACCCTTAATAAGGGGTGTGAAGATCAAGGATTAAGATAGAAGGTTGGTGGGTAATTTTTAGTTGTTCCCCGATATTCTTAATAGCATACATGTCCCTTCATATTCTTAAATTTTTATTACATTATGTAGTTTTATTCGCCTCAAATATTATATTACATGTTGCTATTATTTAGTACTACTTATCCTTTATCTTTTCCATTTTTTTCTTTTCTCTTCCTTCCTTGATTTCCTCTTCTTTCTCTACTGACATAATTAGGTAGAGGTAAAGTCTGCATATACACTACCCTCCCCAGACCTCACATGTTAGGATCATACTGGTTTTTTATTTTTTTGTTGCTCTATCATATAATGCACTGTTCCAAAGAGAGTATTCTGACGTTCTGCATATTTACAGGTCTTGCTCCATGACCAGTAAGTACACAAGAATACAGATTGGGTAAACACATGATGCGAGAAAGTTTTTACCGTACAAATTTTCTGCTCTTTTACATCTATAAATCTAAAATATGACTTGCAGAACAGATGTCCAAAAAGAGCTACACGAAAACAATGGTGTGATTTCATTTCCAAATGAGATCAGAATCTATTAGAATGTACAGAAAATGGACCGAAAGCTACACCACAAGAAGATTCTTCCCCACCTTTTAAATCCCCCAAAGAAATAATAAGGAAATGATTCAGTTTCAATTTTGCTACTTGTTGGAGGTCGTCACCAAAATTTGTGCCTCCAAGAATCATGACTTCTAAATGGAGCACATCACCGACGTTCTGGAGCTCCAAGCTTCAGCTTTTAGTATTGGCATCTCAGGTTATGATCTCTTAACTTCTATAGATGATGTTACAAATCTGTTTTGGTTCTTGCTACTTTTGTCATTTACCTGTCTTCCTGCATACTGTACATGTTAGTGTTACCTGTAAGTATTTACATTTCGTATTGCTGCCTTAACCTGCTACTGCTTCTTCTGGCACTACCACTATCACTAGTTCTCATTCCGCTACCCCATTCTCCATCGTCTTCATCATCTTCATCATCACCACCCATCATTCGATCACACTTCCTACTTCTTCTTGGAGGAGGGCGTTTCCTTTTGATGTTCGCTGTGTATACTGCATAGTCCACTGTATCTTCCTTCATGGCATTCTTGAAATCCTACAAAGAATGGTAATCAAAATGCAACAAATCACATGTTTAGTCTGAAGTTTGTCTCTGCAAGTGCATCCCAATTATGTTGTTGCGTAAAAATATCAAAAGCGAGAAGAGAGGGGGAGAGGGAGGGGGCAAACAGCCACTTTAGTTTAGCTGCATAGTAGTCTATCATTCCAGAATGAATAGACGCAATAGATAAACAAGTACCGCAGTAACTTTGACTCATTTACTTAATGCTTTTTAATCCTCCTGCTAGTGCCAAAAAATTCCTAATGGCCATGGTTAAAATAAGGGGAAATATCACATTCGTAAAAAGAGGGATTAGCCTAATCACATGGACTATTAAAAGTTCACTCCAGCTTGTCTATTTGGACATAACAAAAGCTAATTACAAAGTGAGCCCTAGATTATTTGCAATCACAACACAACACCTGCAATTTAGCTTCAATAAACAATTACCTGAGAAACAAAACAAAAAAACATATTTAGAAGAGACAAGAACTGAAAGAGAAGTGTTGCGTATTTAACCATGAAAGCTTCAAAAGCATAGGGTGGCAAATTATCCAGCAGATACAACGGAAGACCTATAAGCTTAGAAACCATAAATGTGTGAATAATTGTCTAGGCATAATCTACGCAACACATATAAGTGTAATATATGTGTTCTCTCAGGATTACAAAACTCCCATACAGAATTAAACATGTAAGTCGATGGACACATACATAGCATCACCACTGCACTGAATTTACCTGATATCTCCGGACAAAGTCTTCATAATTGTTTGGGGGGTTAATGTTAATTTCCTTCACATTGAACTGAAGATTTTGCCTTGAAAGACCTTCCCCGGGTTTTGGGGGTTCATTTGGAGAATATGCCTGATGACATAACCAGCACATATAAGTATCAGGTAGATGCTGCAAGGCATTCATTTGCATAGTCAGAGGCAGAGTTAATCCAGAAAGGCAAACCTGACAACGGGCATCATTTAGATCATACACAATCCTGAGGTGCCTCTTTAGCCTCAGAAGCAACTGTAAAGCACCGGCTGCGAGGCATTCCACCTGTTTATGCATAGTTGTCAAACAGAAGAATCAAAGTACTTGCCATCTATTAGCTTGGAAAGTTAAGAGGTAACATGTGAACCATAAAGGAGAAGACAGTCAAGCTCATGATGACATATTTCACGTGCTCTGCATGCCACGCCATACCATGCTCATATGGTTAGACTGAACTTGATGGAGAAAGCATACCTGGATCATGTGCAAATCAACACTGGATATGCCATGTGGATTTAATGATGCCAGATGGGGCATATATGAATTCACTGATCCATAATCTACACAGACACGATCCCTTTCCAACCCTTCCTGGATTTCGTTGGTAACCAATGTTTCAGTCTCACACTTAATAGGTTGAGTGGGCTCTGTTTGAATGCTCCCACTTCCATTTATTTTTTGACTACCTGCTTGTAAAAACTGCAGAAATCCTTTCATATTTGCCTCCACTGTGCCAGCCCTAACTTGAATAATCCGATTTATAGAATAGATCAAATAAAGGGGCTCATCAGGCGATGTGAATGGAAGTGAAGCAAGAATTTCAGTGCAGTATCTGGAAGAGAGGAGGGATAAAACAAATTCAGGATCAGTAGTCCAGAATAACGCAAACAAAATAAACATGGAAACCATAACCAACGTTAGGGGCAGTAATCCAGATTGGTGCATACATCAAAAACGAGACTACTGAATCACTCAAGCTTGGTGTATCAAATTTGCGCACAACTGAGGCTATAAATTTGTTCCTTGAAAGACGATTTCCACGGATGAGCTTATAGATTCTAGACACCCCGTGCTTTGCATGATCAAATGAGCCAGGGTCCAACTTTCCTGACATGATACCTGGAGCTTTAGCCTGAGCATCTAAACTTCGAGAACCACATTTATTCATAGCTTGTATGAACATAAATGACTTTTGTAGACCATCACCAAGACGGCTCTCAAAGAAGGATGGATACCTGAAAAAGAGCCACCAGGAATTAACATAAACCCATAATATCCAGAGATAATTCTAGATTCTAACAATACAGAGAGCGTACTTTTCATTCATGTTCATCAACAAATGATGAGCCAGCTTTGAGTTCACCTCCTGAGGATCTATTTCAAGCGCTATCAAAAAGGGAACACAAGTAATAGGATGGACAAGACCTTGACGCAATACAATTTCCAGAATCTGTTTGAACAAATTCAAAGGTAGATCAGAATAGGAATCTACCCATAACTCGAATGGGTAAAAGGATCTATCTATAACTTTGAGAATAACTACTCCATGCTTCAGAAAATAGCATTACATAGAATATTCAAATACTGAGGATCGATATGGGGAAATGTAACGCCAGCAGTGAACAGACCAGCTCTTAGACTAAATGTACTATAAGCGGGAGTGAGTTCAATACATACGAGCAGCTTAATGAATCAGTTTTTACAGGAAAGAAAAAAGAAAAATTAGGGAATTACCTTAAGAGCAGACTGACGCACTTGTTCATTCACATCCAAGGATCTTTCTAAGATTTTAGCCCAATACAATTGAACTATTCCCCCACAAATATTGGTATCACCAGCCCCTGCAGCAACTGGCACACTAGGGCCACCAACTGCCGTATTAGCTGCTTCATTTTCACTTGCACTATCTATTCCCATTTGACTTTCAGCATCAAGAAGATACTCATACATGTTTTGCAGTGATTGCATCTGGTCCACGAATGATTCAGTACACAGCATTTCAAAAGCATGACACAAGCAGAAAAGTTACCTTGAGTCGTGGATCAGTATTAGAAGAAAGTGTGGCCTCCAAGATTTTCCCTACATCCTTTTCCAGCATACATTCTGGCCGAGCAATTAAAACATAGCCCAGTGCCTGGAACGTTACAAAGTTACACAAGTGATGATTACGGCATACGTGCAAAAACTTTAAAGGGAATAGCAGGACTCACCTGCAATGAGCGGACCTTGATAACATAGTCCTCGGTCTGAAGATATCTCTTAAACAGGTTGATGCTGCTAGCAACATGTGAGTTGTTACTGGAACCAGATACATATAACAAAGAGCTACTGTAACGTATTAGCAAACCCAAGCAGAAAAGAGACCGGCCCACTTGCTGAAAGTTCTGAAAAAGAACTAATGTAAGAATGCCACATAGATCACAAAACAAAATACGAAGAGCAACATCTGTTTTTTCCTAGTAGAGATCAGAAACTTCATGGGGTATAACAAACCTGTTTATTACTGAAACCTAGGGCATCTAGGCGTTTGAAGAATAACTGGATAAGGTGTTCAATGATAGTTGAACCCTTTCCAGCAACTTTACTCACAGAGCAAAGGCACCTGTAATTTTGTAAGCAAAAGCTTATAAGGAAACAACTGAAGCATGGAAGATGAAGTTGCGAGAAATTTATGAACAGAAATGGTTAGTTCCTATATATAGCGAGAAGAGGGTATCAATGAGAGTAGATACTTGATGCAAGCATGGACAACAGTCAAGAAAGAATGCCGAACAATCATTTGCTTCAGATCTTGCTCAAGTTCTTCAGCAACACTTTGAGGAAGCTTCCGTAATAAAGGCAAAACAGAATCAATTACAAAAATTATACTCTCCAAAAGCTGGGCTGCAACTCGATTATCAGCCTACACAGAAGCCAGAAGAATAAAGCTTTATCATAACTTGTCCGTAGTGTCAAACTTCTAAAAGTATACTACTCACTAGAAGAAAAGGAGGAATCGGGAGGCAATAGCAATGACGATAAGTTAACAAGTGGGTACAGCCAATCTTGGATAATATTTTAGCATGAAAGAACATCCACCCACTAATACACTGTATGGGCTGTGATATTTGTGGTAGCGGGGACAAACTGGATACGCTGTAAGCATTTTTCAATCTATCCATCTCCAACAGACTGATACATTGGAAGGTCAAGGTATGACACTGTCAAACATTGCAGTTCTTCGACACCAATCTTTTGGATATGTTGGGCCTTAGAGGTATATTCTTTCCCACATAACTGATTGTTGGTCTCACAATCATTCTATGAGACTGACCTTTCACTATGTTAGGTATCTTCCAATTGCATAGCGCTCCTTTAACACACTAACACTCTCTCCTTTCAGTTATTATATCTTAATTCGATGAGCTACACCTTCATCAATCAAGCTATTTTCTGAGAAAATTAAGCTTATACATCTGGAGCCAATTAGCTTCTCCGTTAATGAAGAGCTTCCATTGATGTGAACAGAACTATTTATTTGAATTGTTAAGAAAGCTGCCCTCCATTGATACAAGGGGTGAACTTCACTCGCTGGGAATGGGATTCATTCACTTGCATTCCTGCTAGCACTACAAAAAAGCTCTGGTCCTAATGCGCTTACTACTGATGTACGCCATTAGGCACCATAATCTCGTCCGAACTCAATTCACTTTTGTTCATCCAATGAGGACTAAATAACATTTGTTCTGTCTGTCTCCGTTAATCCAACTTTAATTGACTCCTCCTACAAGTTCTTCAATTAATACAATATCATCCGGAAATGACATATATCATGGAACCTCACCCTATGTACTATTAGTTAGCTTATCAATATACCGGCAAACAAATATGGCCCAAAGCACATCTCTAGTGCAACCCACGATTATGAGAAAGTCCCTTGTATTTTCTCCTACTATTCTCACACTAAGATAACTCACTCGTACATATCCTCTATGACATTTCCATATTTGATTGATTTGTTTCTTCTCAGGCACCCAAAAAAAGCAGAATTTTTTGTATTTTATCATATACTTTTTTGGTAAATTAATATCTATTAATATTTAGCCACAAGATAACCTTAGTTGTAAATTAACCAAACATAAATCCTAATTAGTTCTTTGCCACCATTGCAATAACTGTATATCTCTGCTCTACCACCATCGTTTCCCAAGGATTCAATCGCATGATTCAAAATTTTAATACCACTATAGTTCATACAACTTTGAATATCTATTGTGCTCTTATGTATCCCAACCAATTCTTCACTCAATTTAACACTTTTCCGCTTCCTAACACAAGATTGAATAGTTTGGTTTCCTAAAATAGTACAAAACATGGTTGGTATTGAATGATAACCCACCTGTTTCTGGTATGCTGCTTTTGGAACTAAATAGACTAAAGTATCACCTTTAAGTTGGCTACATAGACAAAACTGCACATTCAATATGTGCATTATGCTTCAAACCCAAAAGAGCCATTTGTACTATATCCCTTTCAAGTAAGCAGACAGAATGCACTGTTAACACCCAAATGAGCTCTATGCTCTATTATCCCTTGTTTATACCACATGTTTCCGGTATGCTGTCTATGTAGCAACAAACAACTTACAACATCTCAAATTAGTAGTGCATGCACCAAATGCATCTGCACACAAAAGATGTACTCGATTCCATTACGAAAATTAAAAATACAACTTTTGTTCTCCAAAAATTAGAAAAGCAAATTTTCTCAACAAGAGAAGAAATAACATAGAACCACAGCAGAGTAGCTTAAAGACCAAATAGATGCACAACCTGACTCTTCAAATAAGGTTGTAGCGTGACCACAAACTGAGAAGGATCAGAAGCTGGTGCACATAGAGTAGGATCAACAACACAAAAAGCATGCAAGAGCCTCATGTATGGTAGCATGTGCACCTCTCCTTCTCCAGTATTCATCTCCGTCACCTGTGGAGGAAGATACTTGAAGATTCTATTTAATAAAAAGGAAATTCATATATTTAATAGGAACCATCCTACAAATCTGACCTGCAGTATTTTCTCCAATAAGCACTTGCACATCAACTCGCAGCGCCTACGGACCGAAGCAAGGGACACAGGGTTGATGCCAACAGCTTTAGCAGATTGTGAAAAGAAGTCAAGAGCTATGGTGCGTTTAATCACAGTTACAAGAGGTTGAAGACTGGGCATCCTTCTGAGCATTTGAACAATTTGCTCTGTTTTCTTCGCCACCTCAAGTGGAACAGAACTTCCATCTTCGAAAAATTGATGCTCTGAACCAGAAGGTTCCTCAAACCAAAACTCATAAAGTGTCTTGCAGACCAGGTCCTATAAACAAAAAATAGAACAGCGTCTAAAAATTGCTTCTATGCTACTGGACGCCATATAAAGCATTGTCCACATCAAGGTTATTCAATGTGACATTGAATTAATCTTCAGGAAAAACAATACAAGTACAAAACCAAACTCAAAATTGTGAACAAGACTGCTTGCTCCATCCACTCCTTGATTAGCAAACCCCAAAATATATCTTGCACAGAGACCAATGCATTCACACCCAAAACATGCTACCAGCCACCATTTTACTATGATGCAGAAAATGTTTTAGATGCAATGACACAAAAAGTACTCTCTCCGTCCAACACTATAACCCCCTTAACTTATAAATAGATCCAGAAAAGAAAGTAAATCTGAACAATAAGTTGCCAAAAAATTTCGAATTTGTTGCAGACCTAGCATAAGTAAATTAAAGAGTAGACAAACCTAACATATATAAAGAAATGTGACCCTCTAACAGCTTTTTCTTAGACAAGGTGGTCACACAGTTCAATATGGCATTAAACTAAGTAGAAATTGGGCTTCAAACTTAAATTTACCATCACCTATTATCAAAAAAAAAGAAAATTTACGTGCTTGCTCCAAAAGAAATAGCCAGACCTACACATAGGTAGTGTTCAAGACCTAAAATAAATAAGTAAACGTGCAGACATGATATAAATAAATAAATGTGCTTGCTGTCTAACACTTCAAATTTTAGATGATGTGGTCACATGCTTCAACAAAAGTAGTACTTTAAAAGTGGAAAAAATTTTGTGATAAAGACATCACCTCAAAGCAAAACCAACATTAAATAGTAAGTAGCTTTCTGTTCAAGTTTTTGGAGATGAAAAACTTCTCAATCCACAGATAGGGGAAAAGAATTTAGACAAGGACTAAAACATGCTGGCTCAATTGAATTGAACAGAGAGACTAGTTGCTTTATTGCTTAAATGGTACTCTATTTACCTGAATTTAGTTGGCAGGGTTTGACTGGAAACGGAGTTCAAGAAAATGTACATAAGCCAAATATAAATAAAATACTGAAAGTACCAACAATTTGTTTTGTATGAAGTGGGATCAACAATAATAAATATCAACGTATGATCTAAAATTACCTAGTTTCTAAACAAAAATAAGCACAGTATTTTAAGGGCCAGCTTGAGCACACCTCAACTGCTGGTGGAGGGATGGCTTGTTTTCCTCCTTATATGGTCTTGGACAATTTGCACCTTATGAGCTAGCTTTCAGGTAGATTTAGGCCCAAGGTTCATTTCTTCAAAGCAAATAACCTATGGGGTTTTCTTCTTCAATAGTACACTTCATTTTTTATTTAACAATAAATTAAATACTTAAATCTTGTTACACAAAGTTCAAAATTAATTTAGAAAAACCCTGCCTACTATCCAGTCCACCAAAGTGGAGCGTTTGTGGGCTGGATCGGACCCCTTCCCACTTGTATAATGACTGGCTCGGGACCTACCTGCTAGAATTGGGACTGGCCTATCAACCGCACCAAGAAAGTGCCTTCGTCTGAGTCGATGTTTATGGGCCAACCAACCCGTTTGTCAGGTCTAAAGTATAAGATAAGTATGGTCAACCATTGGATGAATATACCTTACAAGTTCTACATTTATCTGGCGCAGGTACTGTTATGGTCATGTTGCTTTTATCACCATTAACCAAGGACCTGGGCCAAAGAGAATGAGCTAGAATGTTAAACGGGAACAGAAATTGATTTGACTACTTCTACCTGTACACTGGATTCCTCATCATTTACTCGGGAAATAATTTCAACGCACGCAGTCGTGAACTCTGAGAAGCTAGAATTTGAGGTGCACATGTCCCGAATGATTTTGATAGCACGCTTCCGCACACTTACACCAGTATCCTTTATTCTTTCCGCCAACTTCTCAAAGTACTGTGCAACCAAAAGAAGAGTTAGGAGGAGAAATACTGGCATCCTGAACAAGGTATCGCCACAAGCTTTGTGGGATCAAATAGATTTAATTTCAATACCTTCAGACCAACATCAGGATAGGAAGCAATATGTCTGCCTACAAGTTCCAATGCAGCTTCCCGGGCAGATGTAGCGGAGTCGCAAAACCTCCCTTCCACTGCTGTTTGGACATGCTTATCACCCAAAACCTCTGGATCAACATTTATAATGATACTAACCTGCTCTCATTATGGCACAAACAAGAGGAGCAGAAGATAAGTACTCCAAAAGTTGAAACAAAACAAATATAAATAATAGAACAAGTATGCAACTGACTTACTGCTCGCAATGCTTTTGCACGAATGATTGGAGAGTTCTCTCGCAAACTTGCCTGTAAAGCATCTTATAATGAGTAAAAAAAATTAAGTTTCGAGAAAAAAGGAGAAAGTGCTACTTTACCAACCAGAAGCACTTGCAGAATCTTGTCAAATCCTCTAGAGAAAGAACTATTCTGTCCCAATGCTAGAGTTAGCTTTTTTGCCAACTCTCTCGCCATTAGTGAAGAAAGAGAACCAGAGTCACGCACAATTGCTTGTGACTTTAATCTAGCAACATAATACATGAATTTCTGCTGAGAATTAGGGTCATCTTTGTACCAAAGGCAAAGATAAAACCTGCAATAGATTATCTTCTCAGGCAAGGTTATGAAGCAGAAAAATACTCATAGCATAAAAATATTTATTTCAGAGAAGCACTGACCAACGAGTAAACAGATGTCCATCATCCACAGCTGCAGCATCGTAGAGATAATTCAGGAGTAGCTGCTGAACAGTCTCCAAATTTGTGATTGCCTCAGTAACTTGTGAAGTCTTTCCTGACTTTTTACGCTTATTTTGACTAGCATCCTTCGACTGAGACTCGCAATGTGATTTCAATACAAGAAGTTGCTTCCTAGAGAAACACATCGGACAATGAAAGCCGCGATTAGGAACATCATGACCCCTAATTCCGGTACAGTCAACATGAAATAGTCTCTGACAACCATGACATCGAACAAGTGATTTGTCAACTCTGGCATCCAAACAAACAGAACATGCATCCTTGGGAAGAGTCCGGTCATTCATGTCCTCGCTTTCCAACTCCTTCACAATCCAGAATTTCTCCTCCCTACAGTGGACTGCATCCTGTTTCAGCCTTGCAGCAATTGTGCCGAGAAGGTCAATGGCCATTGAACGAACAGAAACATCTTTAGATTTCAACCCAGCATTTTGAAGAAGTAAAACACAAAGAACCTGCAAATAAGTGTATCTTTAACATATAGCCAATGAAGTGGATTACGTTAGAAACATAACCACGTCTCTAATACCTCCAGAAGAGGAGCAGAGGCAGGATATTCAGGCAAATTCAACGTAATCAACAGATCAATGACAAGATTCTCAATCATTGTCTTCAACTCAGCTGCCTCTTGATTTTTTGTGTTTGTCAGACGTTGAAGAACACGGCTCCAGAAAAGACAGCAAGCTTCAGTGATGGACTCATAGGATTTGATAGGGTAACTGGCATCAACTGAGACTTCCAGTGAAGGACTGTCAGATGCTTCCATCAAAACATCCGGAAGGTTTGAACTGCTGTGAACTATTTCAATCAGAAGGCCAGTGATGAGCTGAATTTGCCTCTGCTCTTCATCAGGAAGCGGATAAGTTCTGGGCATGCGCTTTGAAGAGGGTAACTTCAAAAGAATCTGAAGTGCCTCATCCATTATGTAAGCACGATGCTGTGTGTATGCATAAAATATCTGGACACTCAACAGCGTGTGCACAATTAAGATCCAAAGCAGTCACTTTTAATTTAGACTTAAAGGACAAACTTATAGTAAATGTAGCTTCATTACCCGACTTATTAAGCTTATTGATTCTAATTGCAAACGCTGGATATTCTCAACCACAAGCGTTGTGAAGCAGGTCTTGATAAGCTGGAGAATGCAACTGTCAGGTAGGCGCTCTATCGTGCCCAACTCCTTAAGAAAACCAAGAATCACACAAAGCTTCTGAAGTATATCACTAACAGCAGAAGAAACCCTAAAAAAAGTAGAGACACCAGCATGAGGTGATAGGACCATTTAATACAAGAGACAAACAATACTCATTATCAAGGACACCAATTTATAATCATACTTGTTTGATGTTGATTTCCTTGGTTTCACACTCCTAGATCTCTTCTTCTTATTTGGTGAAACAAAGTCCCCATCAGCCTCTTCATCTTCTACACCTGGAAGCATATGAAAACATAGGTAAAGATTTATCTCTAAGTAAAAGAATATGAACTATATCTAGCAATACAATACTAGGGTTTAATTATAATCGATGCTCTTTTCCAAGATTAGCCAATTAACAGAGACAAAATTGGAATCAGAACTCACAGTTGTAAAGCTACACAAACTAGATAAAACAGTGTCCAGAGAAGAATAGAACAAGGAAAGTGTATGGTAATTGATGGAACAAACATTTTACTGTACCAGTTATCCATGCCACCCTCAAGGAATAAACAATAATGATTCCAAAAGTCATCCCCTTCACATCTTCTCCAATTTTAGGCTGATTTAATTAGATACTCAGTCAAAATAGAATGATTCCAGAACCATCACAGAAGTTGTCACTTTCTTAGGCGGATCGTAAACAGAGAAAGCCAAGATTGGAAAAGGTCATATGATGAGAGAAAAGGACTGATAATAGCTATGGGCGAAGTTCAAAATATGAACTGAAAGAGGGAGAAAAATAATTTGGCCACTGCAAACTGACGGTTAGATCTAATTTAATATACTCTACTTCCATATTTTGGTTGGAACACTTACTGGGGTTCCCAGCCAGTTTTCAGCTCTGCAGAAAGATTCTCTCAGCAATTTCCGAGAAACACACAGGCTAACCATTCCATTCTAGACATCACCAAGAAGTTTCAAAATCTTAAGATTGTCATTATGCTAACATTGCCTTTAACTTTCTCACATTTTATATTCGGTTCACAAGAAGTCTTCGGGTAAACACTTCAAAAATTTACTGTCTATAAATTCTACAAGCTATAGAATTTCTCTACTTTTCATTTTCAATTCAATCTAACTCATTCCTTTTCCTTTACCTGACTTCACAAATTACTGAGAAGTCAAATATCCAATGACTTCATAAATGTCCAAATGAAGCCCTAATATACAAACAATCAATAGTCCAGCTCAGAATCCTACCTTCAGGAACCCCTATGTCGGTTGGTTTATGCAGAGCACGGTATACGGGATCACTACCAAATATAACATTCATTACTTGGTGCCGAGAGACGTCCATGATTCTTTCAATGATCTGGTACCAAAGACAATGGTTAGCTGGAAAGTCAACATACATAAACGAGATATGCAAAGATACCAACAGAAGAATCTCAAGGAAATCTTTATTTGTAATTAACAAGATACATGTTAGTAAGAAAAAAAATGAGTTAAGAACATACTTCTTCTTTGTATAACTGCTTAGGCATCCCACGGTAAGCCATTATAGCTAAAGTTGCATGAATGGATTCTAAAGCACAAAAAATCGATGACACAACCTCTGTGTCCACCTGCATAACAATGGAAAAGCAAAGCTTTGTTATTGATTAGGGTCAATTGGTCATGACACTATTATAAAACAACAATCATTAACAGGTGTGCCGTGTCAACGAGAACCAAAGATTTCCAGGCGGTAGCATGACCCAATAACCTTGCATAGTTAATGAACAAGAAAAGGCTGGTAACTCATTGTTTCTGAGAGAGTTAATAGAAAATAGTGGGAGCTCAAGTTGAGACTTAACTGCAAAGAGAAAATTATACAAGAAACCAAATGGAAAATTGTCTGCACTGCAAGTCTAAAGAATAACATGAATTGCATAATTGCTAACTTACATGTTCATAATCATTAATTGATAAACCTTCTGCTCGATGAATCTGGTGATCTAAGACCCTGAGTGATCTCATTAGAGTATCAACTGGAATCAGATGCAGTGCTTTCTTTGCTCGGATAGATGTGATTTCATTCCGAACAACTTTAAGATCTGCTAAAGACATTGGTAAAAATTCTCTTTCATCCCGCTCATCACCAAAATTTTCTGCTCTGCCACAAAAATCTTCCAAAATCTCACAAAAGCCTGCTGCAACTGCATCTGAGGACAGGAAATATTCCCAAATCATCAAATAGCCATCTAGAGCCAAGAAAAATTAGAAGTGCAGTTACCGAAAGGGAACCTTGACATTCCGAAGCATCAGGACCACTTGATAGCAAACTGTTCTCCCTTCCTTTCTTCTTGACTTTTGGTTTCCTAGAAGATGCGGTAACATCCTGCAATTAAGTGCTAAATTTTAGTAAATACAATAAATCAGCCACTGTATTGATTGTTTTCAAACTTACACTAGTAACAAGGTCATGTTGATAATCGTGGATCTCTACAGTGCTTCGTTGTGGCAGTTGGACAGCAGGTATGCTCTTAACAGGACCCGAATCAGCCTTATGATTTTGTGCAGTCTCTTTAATGTGGCCTGAGAAACTTGAACAATGTGCTATATAGTAAAGCCAAGTAATATAAATGACCTAATAAACCATATCACTCAATTGCAAAAATGTGCTTATTTTACAACCAAGATATCCCAGACGGATAATGGCGCATGGTTCGAAACTCAGTGAATAATGAGCTCGCACCTCTACCCTTCTCCACTTAATAACCAAGTTTTTTTACCACGGCAAGGTTTGAACATGTGACGTGGGCTTACCCACACATTTTACCACTGGGTTAAGCCAGAAATAGGACATTTTATCTAAAGCCAAGAAAGATAAGATTGTTCTAAAGCAAAACCATAAGATTGTTCTAAAGCAAAACCATGAGAAAAAAGTAAAATCAGATCTTGTTAGGTTTAGGTTAAAGAAGTTAATACCTCAAGAACAATGTTAGTCCAAAACAAACCAATGACTTTCATGAGCTGCATTCAACATAAACAATTGTGACTTCATATTGGAGTTAACAATCACAAAGAAGGGGTTAGTTGATTTCAACTACGCTTTCAACTACAGTTGTCGCTCAATACTATGGGCGTCCTTCAAATACTATCTCAAATCATATAAAAGAACTTGCACAGAACCAATGATTTATCCTTGCAAAAGAATGAAGAGAAAATATGGGTAGAATATTAGTTGGTGCTACACATTGAATTAGCAAAAGGATGTAACCCAATCCACAAGCACAGTCAACTATCGCAAAACTCGGAGATCTCCATAATTCAAAAGAGATAAAGGGCCAAAACTTTTGCTCAAAATTTAATAACACCGATTGGACATGGTAGAAATCAAACATAGGAGATTGGAAACAATGAAATCGACTAAATAGGACTTCTTTACCTGCACCTATGCAAGCAAAGGCTTCAGAGTTACATCTAAGCACTTCTTTATAGAGGTCCAGATTCCCCAAAAAGCCATACGGTTGAGGACTCGCATCAGCTCTAAGATTCCTGCAATTAAGAATTTATAAGTCAAAAATATGTAGAGCAGAAAGTTCTGCCGTTCTACGGTCTCCTTTTAGGTAGGATGCGGGCCTAGCACATTCAACTGCATGGATGTCTTCCTTTTCTTTATCTTCTCTTTTACACGAAAGTTGGGCACTTACGAAGAAAATAGTCAGTGCTTGCACCAAAGGATGTGCAGCCTAGCGATCAATGAAGTTAGAGAAAACAGCAAACAAGGGTTCAAATCCCAACAAAGACAAAATTTCTAACTGATATCTTTCCATTTGCCTAAGCAACTACCTCACAGGCTCACACCAGATTAATTTCCTGCTTTGGCTTTCATGAATCCTAAAATGAGAATCAATGCAAGTTTATACTATTAAGTGAGAGAAAATGTAGGACATTTGTCTTTTTATCTATATTTAAGGATTACCATGGACGAAATGCACATGAAGAAGTGTAAATATGAGGTCCATATAACCTTTTGGTAAGGCAGTTCCATTTCTACCTCTTAGTCAGGCCTATGTTGTTAGTCATGCTAGTACATTTACTTTAGGTCTTATATTTCTTTGTTTTGATAAGGTAAGGTAAAATGTTTACCTTGGGTCTTATTCTTATGTTTTTTAGGAACCTTTTAGTCCCATATGAAATTTATATGCCAATATAAAATATAAAGAGCTTCTAGACTTCTAGTACCTTCTAATATTATTATTGTTATTATTACTCCCTTCGTTTCAATTTATGTGAACACATTTGACTAGGCACGGAGTTTAAGAAAAGAGAGAAGACTTTTGAACTTGTGGTGTAAAATGAAGCACATATATTTTGTGTGTCTATAAATCATTGCATAAAGGTAAAGTGTTTCCAAATAGGGAAAGAGGTCATTCTTTTTGGCACGGACTATAAAGGAAATAAGTTTACATAAACTGAAACTGACGGAGTATTATTTATTACTATTATTATTATTGGTGTTGTTGTTGTCAGTGTTTTGGAGAGCGCAAAGCGCAAAAAAGCGACAAGGGCTCGCCTCGCTTCAAAAGCGAAGCGCAAAGCGAAGCGCACGCTTTATTAAAGTGAAGCGCAATTCTTAAAAAACATAATGTAAAATTATAAATAATCAAAAACATGAATTTAAATACTTAAAAGTGGGTAGTAGGTGCACCAAATCATTCACAAACCATCCACAAACCATAGGACAAGCAAAATCAAAGCTACTAAATTACTAGAAGTCAATCAACATCTTATTCTTCTACTCCTCTTCTCCTACAACAAGATTGTCAAAATCTTGAATTCCTCTATCATCTTCATATTGCTCGTCATCTTCTTCTTCCCCCTCATCTTCATGATCACTTTCATCATCATCAATTAGGGATAGGGATCGACTTGTAGTAGCCACACTTTTTCCCTTCCTAATAGAGCTTGAACTTGGAGTATATCTCCTAAAACCATAAGGATCCTCCCCAACTCCACTACCAACCGCAACATCACCCCAAGTGAAATCGGAGTCGCCTTCAAATACTTCTTCATCTTCACAATTTTCGGGGACTCCGGTTAGCCACTCATTAGCCTCATCAATGTTGTCTAAAAGAATTGGATCAATTATATTGCGGTGGTTGTAGCGACGTCTCAATGCTCTATTGTATTTTATAAACACTAGATTATGGAGGCGCTTCAAGGTTAGTCGATTCCTTTTCTTTGTATGAATCTGCAAAAATGATGTGTTAACTAATTAGTAGGAGTTTAGACAATTGAGATATAATTTACTTTATCTCAAAACATGAAATAATTCTTTTTATTTCTCACGTGTTCAAAAACACTCCGGTTCCTTTCACATCCGGATGAGCTACAAGTTAAGCTTAAAACTTTGATAGCGAAAGTATGTAACTCCGGAGTCTCTGCACCATATTGGTCCCACCATTCAACTATAGAAGTCAAAAAAAGATATATTCAAGAGTTAATAAGTATAAAAAATACATCGAAGTTAGAGTTATAAAATATAGAAACACTTGGTCACCTGGCGACTTTTTCGTTCTTTGTTTGATAGCAAGTCGAAGCTTAAAAAGTCCTTCAGCTGCCTTGTAAATAGCAAGCTGGTCTACTATCTTCTCTTGCAAGTCTTCATCTGGGTTCAACTTGATAACAACCTGATGGAATCCTGTCCACACTTCTTTAGCCAATGAATTCTTCTCATACTGCTCATAAAAGAGTGAGGGGTTCGAAATAAGTCCAGCTGCATGCAAAGGTCTATGAAGTTGCTCATCCCATCTTGCATCAATGATCTGAAAGACCTTTGCATATTTCTGCTCATCGGTGAATGATGCTTGAATAGCCTCCTTGGCCCTTCCATAGCTTCATAGAGGTAGCCCATTGATGGTTTTTGCTCTCCATCCACCAAACGGAGTACTTTAATCAAAGGGCCACCAATTTTAAGAGCATGAAGGACATTATTCCAATAAGAACAAGAAAGAATAATGCGTGCAACCTCTTTTCCCGCACTTTCCCTTGCAAATTTACTCCTGCTCCAATCCTCTGATGTGACCATCTGTCTCAAATTGTCTTTTTGTTTGTGGAGACTACGCAAAGTCAAGAAAGCGTGGCGAACCTTGTCTTGCCCGGTTTCACCAAACTTTTTTGCATGGTGAATCTTCTCATCATATTCAATAACAATGGCCGCTGGGAAATATAAGAATATAACCTAACACCCTGGCCAAAAACTGTAGAGAAGGGCCTTTCCTTGAAAATGTCCCCGAACATCAAGTTGATGCAATGAGCCGCACATGGAGTCCAATAGACATTCTTGTAGGCTCCTTCAATCATGCCACCTGCTTTCACATTTTCACTTGCATTATCAGTGACCACTTGAACAACTTTGCTTGGACCAATCTTTTCGATGGTGTTTTGAAACAAAGTGAACATTTTGATGTGGTCGGTGGATGAGTCGCTAGCATCAATGGACTCAAGAAACAAACTTCCCGGGGAGAATTCACCAACACATTAATAATCATTTTTCCCGTTCTTGCTGTCCACTTATCCATCATAATGGAGCAGCCGTACTTGTTCCAAACAACTTTATGCTCTTCAACGATTTTGTTAGTCTCTTCCACTTCCTTATTAAGATAAGGACCTCTTATTTCATGGTAAGTGGGAGGCTTCATTCCAGGCCCGTATTGACCAACGACCTCAATAAAGTCTCCAAAAGTGTCATAATTGACACAATTGAAGGGGAGCCCAGCATCATAGACCCATCGTGCAAAAGCTCTAACTGCACGCTCCCTTAAAATGTCTCTAGCAATTTTCTGTACATCTTTCCCACTGGCCTTTGTTCCCTGCTTCTTTGAAAAGTAGCAATCCATAGGACCTTTAGTCGTTGAACCATGGCTTGAGCCATCTCTTCCCCGTTTTGTTGGAAGTGATAATTCTTCAATATCATCGTCGTCATCATCATCATCATCATCAAGATTGGTCACCATTGGTTGATGAACCATTTGATTTTTTAGCTCCTTCTTCTTCTCAACAAAATTTTTTATTTCTTCCCTCACCTCCGGTGGACATTTTGGACAACTTGTGACGTTTCTATCGCCACCAATTAGATGGTATTTAAACCGATAAATTCCACCGGTTGTAATCTTGTTGCAAAAGATACATAAAACATTCGTATTCTTTTCGTTAACTCTCTCGCCATATCGCCAAGCCGGGTCTTTCTCTTTCGAACTTTGAGACATTTTAATATCCCTATTAAGATATAAACGAAAACATAATCAATAAAGGATAAACTTTGTTCACTGTGAAATGTAAAGGGAAATTGTTCACTGAAATATAAAGAATATAAATTATCAATAAACTACTGAATAAGAAAGCAAAAAAAAGAAAAAGAGAGAAAGAAATTGCAACTGGAAACAGAGAGAGCAGAGACCGACGAAAAGGAAAAAAAAAATTTTTTTCCTTCCCCTGTTATAACTCGAAACAGAGAGACAAAGAAAGAAGAAGAAAAACAGAGAAGAAAAAAAAACAGAGAAGAAAGGAGAAGAAGAGAGGTGCGACTGTACAAAAAACAGAGAAGAAAGGAGAAGAAAATACCTGGGTTGGTCTTCGTTGAGCGACTGAAGAAGAAGAAGCAGTGGAAGCGCCTCTGTTTTCGACTGAAGAAGAAGAACCCTAGCTTTTTTTTGTTCCAAGACTGACTGAAGAAGAAGCGCCTCTGTTGCCTCTGTTTTCGACTGAAGAAGAAGACCCAATTGGATTTAGGGCATATTTGTTTCAACTGAAGAAAAAGACCCAAAGTTTTTTTTCTTTTTAAAATGGCCCCTGCGCTTTTTTCAATTAAGCGCACGCTTCAGTCGCCTCCGTCGCTTCGTCGCTTCGCGCTTTTCACTGTTGAAGCGTGCGCTTCTGCAGATCGCATCGCTTCGACAGCATTAAATCGACCCTGCATCGCCTCGCTTCGCTTTGCGCTTAAAGCGACGAAGCGAGCGCTTCTTTAAACACTGGTTGTTGTTGTTGTTGTTGTTGATGTTGTTGTTGTTGATGTTGTCATTACTATTAATATTGGTCTAAGATGAACTTAAATAGAGCAGCATGGACACTAAGGATTCATATAATCCATCCCAACTTGCTTGAGACTGAGGCGAAGTCGTTATGTATAATGCTTTTTCGTTTCTGCATTTGTCAATTCATGCTTTCTCTATTTCCTATTTTCTCTGATTGTATGTATATATATTGATCAACTTACGAAATAAATTTTAGAAATTGACATCAGTTGCAAATTGCAACCCTGTAAAGTTAGGAGGACAAGTGCCAAGCTCTAAAAAGATAGATGGAGAATTTGAAATACTTAATGCCTTTAAAAAGTGGAGTCATTGAACTTAGAGACTTTAGACCAATAAGTCTAGCGGACGGTGCGACCAAGATTAGTATTAAGCTATTTACATCATAGATTGATGAAATTCATCCACACATTGATCTCCTGATGCTCAAAAATTAGTTTGTAAATGGTATTCACTATTCAACCAAAGGCTTGAACTATGGAGAAGCAATTGGAAATAGGTTTTAGTCTATAAGTACGATGGTTTTGGACAATTGCTTTTCTAGGAGTATTTTGACTTTTATCATAGATTTATATTGGCGAAATACATAAAGGGCCTCTTTAAGTTATCCATAACGGTCATTTGAACACATCAACTACCCAAATATGAATCTAGACACTTTACCGAATATATATGTGTGTCATTTGGACACCTTCGCTCAACAGATCACATACGTGAAATGCAATCGCTAGTTACGTGGTAAATGAACCAATAAGATAATACAGTAATTTAAAAAGAAATTCAATAAACTAAAAAAACAAAAGAAAAACCCAAACCCACTTCTGCCCAACCAGACCCAATTGCGATTCCCAATCCCCCGTTCCCTTTTTCCGGTCAGACCCCTTCCACTTCCAACCTTCTTCTCCGACACACCCACGGACAGCCAAAACCTTTTCTTAAAACTAACACAAATATGAAAGAACATTATTGTTTGGCCGATTCAAGTAATTGGTTGTTATTTATGTGTTTCAATTGAAAGGAAGGTATTGTTATCAGTAGTGGTTGAAGGAGTGTCGATAAAGCTGCCAGTGTTACCAAAGGCGAAAAGCGCAAAAAAGCTCTAAGGTCCGATGGGGCTTTAAGCGCAAAGCGCAAATAGAGCATGGGCTTTAATGAAAAAAGGCGCAACGGCAGAAAAGTAAAAAATATGCATAGTAGTCCAAGACTAATCATTATAAGCATGAATAGCAAATATATGGACAAAGAAATTGAAAAATAATTCATGATAAAGTGAAATATCATTTGTTTAGGTCGTCTTTTCAGGATTACGCTCATTGGCAAGGAAAAGTATACGTTAAAGCTTTGATTCAACACTAAAGCGCCCACAAAGCAACGTGAAGTGCTCAACGTGTTTTGAGCCTCGCTTCGGGGCTTAAGCGCGCCTTTGACAACACTGAAAGCTGCCATGAATGGTGGTCGGTAATGGAGGTGACCAACTTCGATGGCGGTAGTGGATGATTTCCGAGCCAGGAATCAGCTACTCAATTCTTACTCTCTTATTTGCATTTTAAGTATTTATGTGAAACGTTAGAAACCAAAACAAAAAAATGGATCAAGGAAGAACATGAACTGTAATTTTTAACTTATTCCTGTAGGTTCACTACTCTGCTATAATCTCACGGTAGCTTAAACAAGTGTTCCAAGATTTGGAGAGTCACGAGAGTTTTTTTTTTAAAACCGTAATTAAATATGTTTTTTAAATATTTTAGATTATTATGTTGGGACTTCCTTTTAATGGTAAAGTGTGGTGTTGAGATTAGTGGGTTAAGGTGGAGAAGATAGTGGAAGAAAATTTTGGAGGAGAAGGGGAACAGTGGGTTCCACCAGTTAAATTAAAAAAAAGAAAAGAAATAAACACAATTTTTAAAGGCTTCACTTGCTGCAAGGCGAGTGTAGTACACACATTGTGCCATTTCACTTTGACGGGTTTAAGAGACACATTAAAATATAGCTTGAGGTGTCTACTTGATAAAGAGGTCCGTTGATGTGTTCAAATGACCGTTGTGGACAACTTGGAGGGACTGTTTATGTATTTCACCATTTATATTCGTGTTAAAATATAGAGACCTTTTAATAATAATAATAATAATAACAACAAAAACAACAACAACAACAACAATAATAATAATAATAGAATATTGTTATTATTATTACTCCCTTAGTTTTAATTTATGTGACACAATTTCCTTATTTAGTCTGTTTCAAAAGAATGACACATTTTTAAATTTAAAAACAATCAAACTTTAAAGTTTTCATTTTACCCTTATGAAAAGTTGTTATAGCCAAACATATTATAAGTCACACAAAAGCTTTTACTCTTTAAACTTTCATGATCATACGTTTAAAAGTCTTTCTTTTTTCCTTAAACCTTGTTCCAAGTTATACGTCACATAAATTAAAACGAAGGGAGTATTAAATATTTAACTTAATTTTCTTTTCTTTAATAACGAAGCTTTTATTTTTATTCGATATGATGATGACATAAGTTGAGCTTTAATGACAAAAAATTATCAATGAGGATTTGTATCGTGACCCCAACCCCAACTTGTTTGGGACGTTGTTACTGTTGTTGTGATTGGTCTACAGCACTTGTAGCATGTAATTCAATGATTCAATCAAGTCAATGTTGCAAAACTTGAACAATGAAATGCTCAAACCAGAGAATAGAAACAACTCGACTACAATGTTGCCCTAGAGTATTTGTCTTCCTCACTTTAGCAGTTTATGAACTCTCATGGGATCATTCATCAAATATCTTGTCCGAACACATCTTAACAAAATGAGATAGCTAAAAGAAAGAATAAGCATATCATTGAAACTGCCCATAACCAACTCATACAATCTCATGTTCTGTTGTGTTTTTGGGAAAAATGCAGTTCTCACATCTTGTTATCTTATTAATCGTTTGTCATAAACAGTTATCTAGAATCAAGTTCTATTCTCTGTCTTGTTTCTCCACTCAACTTTGTTGTCTCTTTTACCCTGTGTCTTTGGGAGCACGTGGTTTGTTCATAACCTTACTCTAGGAAAAGATAAGTTAGTTCCTCGTATTTTATGTGTGTATTTCTGGGTTACTCGAGAATGCAAAAGGGATATCGATACTATTCACCTGACCTCCAGTTATATCTGTTGATGTTACCTTCTTTGAAACCCAGCCATACTTCACAAGGTCCAGGTGATCACTTGGATATTTCTGAGGTGCTATCAATTCCATTTTTTGGAGATTCGGTCGCTATCTCTCACTCATCTTCCTCCACAACTCCAGCTCCACCACCTACAACTTCAATTCCATCACTTACAACTCCAATTCCATCTTCACCAACTATAGCTCCAATTCCATCACCCAGTCCAGTTCAATCTTCTACAGCTCCATCACTTCTGATATATCATCGTCCACAGCGTCCAACATTCGGTCCAGATGATTCACGTCGCATATCGGATCCTTCACCTATAGCAAACTTGTCTCCTTCTAGTCTACCAGTCGTACTTCGAAAAGGTATAAGATCCACTCTTAATCTCAATCGCATTATATTGGTTTGAGCTATCATCACTCATCACGACATCACCCTATTATGCATTTGTGTCATCTTTTTTCTTTATAACTATCCCTAAGTCCACAGGTGAAACGCTATTTCATCCTACATGGCGACAGGTCATGATCGAAGAGATGTTTGCAATGCAAATTAATGGCACATGGGAGCTTGTTTCTATAACAGGTAAACCTACTGTTGGTTGCTGATGGGTGTGTGCAGTCAAAGTTAGTCGGAATGCCAAGTTGATCGACTTAAGTGTTGTCTTGTAGCCAAAGGTTATACTCAGATATTTGGGCTCGATTACAGTGATAAAATTTCTCCCCCGTAGCTAAAATAGTATCAATCAGTCTTTTTCTATCCATGGTTGCTATTCAACATTGGCCTCTATTTTTTCACGATGACCTTGAGGATGAAGTATATATAGAGCAACCACCTGATTTTGTTGCTCCGGAGTCAAATGGTCTTGACTGTCAGTTGCATCGGTCACTCTATGGTCTAAAGCAATCTCCTCGAGGCTGGTTCAGAAAGTTCAATATAGTTATTCAGGAGTTTGGCATGACATGTGGTAAAGCTGATTACTTTTTTGTTTTATCGGCATTCTGCTTCAAATCTCTATATTAATCTAGTGGTTTATGTTGATGATGTTGTTATTACCGGCAATGATCAGAATGGCATTACTAAGTTGTAGCACATCGCTTTCAATACTTTCAGACTAAGGATCTAGGCAAATTAAAGTATTTTCTGGGAATTGAGATCGCTCAGTCTAGCTCAGATATTGTGATCTCATAACGAAAGTATGCCTTAAACAAGAATAATAGGATGTAGACATGTTGACGCTCTTATGTATCCGAATTCTAAACTTCTGCCAGTGCGGGGGAGCCGTTTAGCAATCCTACAAGATATAGGTGGCTGGTTGACAATTAAATTACCTCACAATGACTAGACCTGACATTTCATTTCCTATAAGCTATGTTGCTTGGACTCTTCGAAAATATCAATGGGTGCATGTCGGATCCTCCAAAAATACAGCAACCGTTTTGGAGAGTCCGTGCAATATAACTTATGAGCTTTATGAGTCAGTTTATGGATTCTCCCTGTGATAGTCATTGGGATGCAGTTGTCCGCATTCTTCAGTTTATAAAATCAACTCCAGGCAAAGGATTAATGTTTGACGATCAAGACCATGAGCGGTGGATACTTAAATGCCGATTGGGTAGGATCACCTTCTGGTAGACTTTTTATGTCTAGACGTTGTGTTTTAATATGAGGTAATTTGGTATCTTGGAAGAGCAAGAAACAGAATATGGTTGCTTAGTCTAGTGCAAAAGCAAAATATCGAACAATGGTTGTGGAAACATGTGAGCTAGCTTGGATCAACAGTTGCTCAAGGAGTTGAAATTTGGTGAGATCAAACACATAGAAATCAAGTTGCCTTTCACGTTGCATCAAATCCGGCATTCCATGAGAGAACTAAACACATTGAGATTGACTGTCACTTCGTCAGACAAAATACTCTCAGGAGATATTGGTACAAAGTTTGTAAAGTCGAATGATCAGCTTGCAAATATTTTCACCAAGTCCCTCACCGGTCTTCGTATTAGTTAGATATGTAACAAGTACGGTACATATGATTTGTATGCACCGGCTTCAAGGGGAGTGTTAGATAGTGTAAATAACCATAGTCTCACATAGAATAGGAGTAGAATGTGTATTGTGTATAGTTATAACGCTATTGTAAAACACAAAAGTAGAATATCAATAATATAGTTTTTACAGTACTTTCTCGCACCTGCAATTACCTAAGTGACCTAATTTGCAAATAAAAACTAAGATAAATTAGAGGTCCCCAACACTTCTAATGTGTCATTCTACCAAGTAAATGTTACAAAGACTAAAAATAAGTAATTTCTCAACAAATAAAAAAAGACGAAAATTAGAGGTAAAATAAGTAAATTTTATGCCCAAAAAATAAACTACTAATATATGTATATGTGGTCTTACATTAGTCGCTTTCTCGCTTTAAGCGAGAAGCGAAGCGAGGCGGAAGGTCAGCCGCTTCCGGTGTTAGAAGCGACGCAGGTACGATAAAGCGGGCGCTACAGCCCTAAAAACGTGAAGCGATAGAAGCAGAAGAAGCATCGGAAGGGGTCGCTTCTTGAATTTAATAGCCTACCCGTGTCTATTTCACTTAAAACACCCAAAAGCCTATTCTGTTCAGCACTAACATTCTATTTTGTTCAGCAAGTCTTTCTTCTTCTTCAGTTCTTTTTCTTCAACATTACAACAAACAAGCTAGGGTTTTCTTCTTCTTCTTCTTCTTCTTCAACATTACAACAAAAAGAGGACAACTTTCAAGTTTCAAGACTCAAGAGGTATGTTTTTATTTTCATTCAATCTTCTTTTTCTTCTTCTTTCTTTTTTTCTTTCTAAACGTCCAAATAGCGCCGAAATGCTGGCGAATTTTTTCTAGAAATTTTCTGCCACGTTTCTGCCCATAATTTGGCCAAATTTCTTTCCAAATTTCTGCCAAATTATATATTTCTTCCCAAACTTCTACTGTGTCCCAAGTTGATGAAGAAAATGAAATTGAAGAAGATGACGAGCAATACAATAATGATACTGGAATACAAGAGTTTGACAATCTTGTAGAAGAATAGGATGCTCATTTTGTGGTTTCATTGATGCTGCTCTTGACAATCTTGAAGAATAGGATGCTCTTTTGTACTTTAACTGATGCTACTCTTTAGTTTTTTAATTCAAGTATTAAACATTTGCTTACAATTACATGTGTTGTCTGGGCCATATTTATTTTTTTTTATTTTTTTTAAATTCAGCTTCACTTCGAAAAAGCGGGAGCTTCGCTTCTCACTTATCGCGAAAAGGGGGGTTGTTGCTTTTTCTCGCTTCACGCTATTTTGAACAATGAATTATACCAAGCCAACAATTTAAATTATATACACCGCAATGAATTTTTCAAACTAACAATGAAATTGAACTTGTTACAGCAGATTACTAATTATTTGTTCTAAGTTACAATAAATGCTATTAAATAGAGTTACCTAGGTGACCTATTTGTGTAAATAACAACTTAAATATATCCAAGGTCTGTTACACTTCTAACGTGTCATTCTACCAAGTCAAATTGCAAAGCCTAAAAAACTTTATCAGAATAGAAACAAAACAAAGATACGAAAGCTCGAGCTAAAATGAGTAAAATTTATGCCAAAAGAAATACACACCAATATATATCCATGGTCTACAACACCCACTTCCAACCGAGAGGTTGTGAGTTCGAGTCTTCCCAAGAGCAAGGTGGGTAGTTCTTGGAGGGAAGGATGTCGGGGGTCTATTTGGAAACAGCCTCTCTACCCCAGGGTAGGGGTAAGGTCTGCGTACATGCTACCCTTCCCAGACCCCACTAAGTGGGATTATACTGGGTTGTTGTTGTTGTTGTTGTTGGTCTACAACACTTATAGCGTGTAATTCTACCACGTCAATACTGCAAAGCCTAAAGCCAATAAGTTTCTCAAACTAGAGAAATTAACATGTTTGAGCTTAAATGAGTAAAAACTACACTTCTACATATAATTCTACCAAGTCAATGTTGCAAAGCCTGCAACGAAATCTTGAGCTAAAATGAGTACAATTTGTGCCAAAAGAGTTCACAACTGAGATATATATGTGGTCTTACTGTACTCCAAGGCCGTGTAATTCTACTTGCAATTACCCGACTGACCTAATTGTGCAAATAACAACTAAGATATATCAGTGGTTTGCTACACTTCTAGTGTGTCATTCTAACAAGTTAATGTTGCAAAGACTAAAAACAAACAATTTCTCAAACTAGTCGGGAAAAAAAACGAAATATAGAGCTAAAATGAGTAAAATTTACGCCCAAAAAACACACAACTAATATGTATTGGCAAAATACATAGTTTACCCTACCCCCCTAAACTAGGGACCAAATCCATGTTGCACATCTTCTGGGAACGAAAATTAACTTACACGCTCAACATTTTTATAGAGTGTCTACCACATGCCGGTTTGGTCTTTGACCACTTTTTCTCAACAAGTGTATGCTACGAGCTAATAAGATTTTGACACGTGTCATTACTTAAAAAAGACTAGAAAAGATACTTCATCTTTCCAAACCAATAGCCGAAAAATCCTTGCAAAGCCAGCGAGCACCATTTTCAACGGTCACCCAAAAACAGCAAATTCATTTCATTTTTCGACTTCACTATATCAACAGCTCCATCGTGACACCATTCTATTGCTCTCATTTTCCTCAGTAACCATCGAGCTTCATTAACTCCCATGTGACACCACCATAGCTTCCACCTCCCTAATCACTGTTTTCAATAGTCAACCCACCATTAAAACCATCTCTATAATCCAATAATCCTTTTTCACCAACAAAAAGTTATATGAAATCATCAAGAATTACAAGATTGAAACATCAAGAGAACCCAGAAGTTGAAAGTGACTAAAGATTGTTGTTCAGAGAAAACTCTCTTCAATAAATTAAGATTTTTCCATTTTGGGTTAAGAAAAAATATACTAGTAATTTAGGGAAAATATGGATCCCATATAAAATCCACAGAAGAAGCATCCTAGAAGCTCTATTAAGATCCAAAATATCTTCAAGCTTAGGCTTTAGTATAGGATGGCTCACCCATTAGCGGGACCGAGGTCAACTGAACAAGCATTAGCAACCATAAGAAGTGAAACAAAAGTACAAAACTGTAAAAACAAAAACAAAAATCAAGAGATTAAATGATGTTATTTATGGGTATTAATTTTGGGACCTTGTGAGGAGGGGAGGGATGAATTGGAGGGAAGGGAGGATTAGGGACCTAATAATTAAAAAAGGAAAAAAAATTGACATGTGGCATTCAAATAAGAATTTGGATAAACTTTGCATGTTAACGTGCTTAGTAGCATGGGTATGCTAGATTTTTCTCTGCAAAAAGTGTGTAACTGGGCATTTGGTCTAAGTTCAGAGGGTAACTTACGTATTTCGATTTTCGCCAATATATATTTGTGGTCTTACAGCACTTCTACCGTGTAACTATAACAAGCCAACGATTTAAATTATATACACCATAATGAATTTTTTTAACTAACAATGAAACTGAAATATCATTAATCATTTATTATAAGTTACCAATCAATGCTATTAAATAGAGTTGTCCGCAATTACCTAGGTGACCAATTTGTGTAAACAACGACTAACGTATATTTGTGGTCATTGCATGCAATTACCTAGGTGACCTATTTGTATAAATAGCAACTAAAGTATATTTGTCGTTTGTTACACTTCTAACGTGTCATTCCACCAAGACAATGTTGCAAAGCCTAAAAAACTTTCTCACAATCGAAAGGAAAAAAGGGACAAAATTCCGAGCTAAAAAGAGTGAAATTTATGCCAAAAGAAATACGCACCAATACATATCCAAGGTCTACAACACTTATAGCATGTAATTCTACCACGTCAATATTGCAAAACCTAAAGCTAATAAGTTTCTCAAACTAGAAAAATGAACAAATTTGAGCTTAAAGGAGTAAACTACACTTCTACATACAATTCTACCAAATCAATGTCGCAAAGCCTGCAACAAAATCTCGAACTAAAATGAGTACAATATGTGCCAAAAGAATCACAACTAAGATATATATGTGGTTTTATTACACTCCTAGCATATAATTCTACCTATAATTACCTAAGTGACCTAATTGTGCAAATAACAACTAAGATATATCAGTGGTCCGCAACACTTCTAACATGTTATTCTATCAAGTCAATGTTGCAAAGCCTAAAATGAGTAAAATTTATGCAAAAAGAAATACACACTAATATATATCCAACATCTACAAAACTCATAGCGTGTAATTCTACCACGTCAAAATTGCAAAGCCTAAAGCTAATAATTTTCTCAAACCAGAAAACGAAAAATTTGAGCTTAAATGAGTAAACACTACATATACATATAATTCTAACAAATCAATGTTGCTAAGCCTGCAACGAAAAATCGAGCTAAAATGAGTACAATTTATGGCAGAAGAATTCACAGATAAGATATATATGTGGTCTTATTAAACTCCTAGCGTGCAATTCTATCTAAGTGACCTAACTGTGCAAATAACAATTAAGATATATAAGTGGTCTGCGACACTTATAACGTGTCCCTCTACCAAGTCAATGTTGCAACGCCTAAATTAAGCAATTTCTCAAAATAGAAAAAAAAATGAAATCTCAAGCTAAAATGAGTAAAATTTATGCCTAAGGGAAATACATAGTAATATATACTTGTGGCCTACACCTCGAGCGTGTAAAGTTTCTGAAACCAAGATGAATGAACAAATTTGAGCTAAAATTAGTAAAAGGCGATACTTCTACGTATAATCCTACCAAGTCAATGTTGCAAAGCCTAAAGATAAGCAATTTACAAACCAGGAAAAAAAGGACAAAAATCTCGAGCTACAAATGAGTAAAATTCGCCAAAAATTAATAAATTTCTCAAACCAAAAAAAACAAATTTCACTAAATACCTAAAATTAATGCAAATACTTACAAATACGAAACGTCGGTATTGTGAAGCAGATCAGCAATTTTGACAGCGTGACTGATTACGTCACTTCGATTCAACGATCTCGATTCGCTTTCGTCGAACAGCCGAAGGTCCTGATCGAGTGCACCGCAGAACACTGGAAGCGACGGTAACGGCAACGACGGCGCAGTTTCGGAGTGCACCGTATTCGATAAGCTTATGCCTTGAGGTACACCACTGCCAGTTGAAAAATTCGCCATTACGGAGCTCAGGCAAAAAAACACGCTTATTTAACACTGTGTTTGACTGTTAATTGACTTCAAGTTTTGGATTTGAGAGTGTGAATCTGAATCTTGCAGAAGAAGTTTTTCAAATTTGAGGGGAAAATGAAGCCCTAATGGGATAAATTCAAATGGCGGGGAAAAAGAGTAAGTAGAAAAGTTTGGGATATTTCCAGCTCGTGTATAATGGAAGACGGAAGAGAAAAGGTAAGTTACTGAAATACCCTTTCAGTGTACAGAAACGCTGGGAATGTTGTGTATGATTCTACGATTTATTCTTTTCACAAAACTTTTATTGCAGTAGTAGTACTAATTTAATAGAATGTTCGCTAAAAAAATTAAATTTAGTATCCGTTAGATCACGGAAAAATAATGCAGAATCGAAGACTGTAGTTTCAAGGAATGAAAATTATGATACTTAAATTCTATTGTAAAAAAACTTATATCAGTATAACTGAATTAGAAGTATTGGTGGTATATAGAATGAGTTCAAACATAGTATCTATTTCCCCTTTCACCCTTCCCCTCCCTCGCTGTAATTAAAAAGGTTCAAGTAACTCTTGAGAAATTATTTTTTAAAAATATTATTGGATTTAGACATGCATGCTTAAATAATGAAACTAAGATCCTAAGAATTGTATAGGTTTTGCTTGAAAAGTCATTTATAATTATTAGGGTAATAATTATTTAGTACAATAATTATGTTTGTTCGTCGGAATATAATTACAATATAATTCTCATTGTCATATTTGGTTGGACATTACATAGTAAAATAAATTGTTTTTGTTTCAATTAACACGTAAATAAATTTTACTATGTGACATTCCTCACAAGAGTTTCCAGTAAAATGTAAACTTTTCAATTAATTACTTCTAAGTCCTAACCTTATTTTTTAAAGTTAAATATGCTTTTTGTTTTATGGTTACTTTCTAAAAGTTGTCCTACCTTATTTTTTCTATTTTTAATGGGGAAAAGGTCCAAATATAACCTTGTACTATGCGAAATGGGACAATTATAACCTTCGTTAAAACTTTAGTCTAACCACCCCTTACCGTTACATTATTGGGCTAAATATACCCCTAATTTCAGACGGAAGCCATAGTGGAATTTTCATCCAATAAACAGATGCCACATGGAAATTAATATCCACATAATCTCATTTTTTTAATTACCTAACCCAACTCACTAACTCAAGTAACTCGACCCATCATCCTACCCATTTCAAAATAACCCTAAGTCCTAAAGAATTTAATTTACCGTTACTTTCTTCTCTACTGTAAAGTGCGAAAATTAAATCTGCTTTCTTCTCCACCGATTCTCCACCGATCCTAAATGCAGCTACTCTATTGAATACCTTTATGTAAATGGTGTTATGGTGTTAAATGCTAAGGCTGTCCCTGAATAGCTTCTGTTGATGCAGCTGCTCTATTGATGTTTTCCTAGGAATCTTGTTAGTAGTGCTGCTGGTGCATTAGCTTTAGTGCTGTAGATATGATTCTTTTATTCTGCTGGAAGCTTTAGTGCTGCTGCTACCAAACAGTGTGAAAAGGTAAGAGATTCTACTGGTGCTAATTTTTATTCTGCTGGAAGCTTATGTGCTGCTGGAAGCTTTAGTGCTGCTGCTACCAAACAGTGTGCTGCTGGAAGCTTTAGTGCTGGCTTTAGGACTTAGGGTTATTTTGAAATGGGTAGGATGATGGGTCGGGTTACTTGGGTTAGTGGGTTGGGTTGGGTAATTAAAAAAGGAGATTATGTGGATATTAATTTCCACGTGGCATCTGTTTATTGGATGAAAATTCCACTGTGGCTTCCGTCTGAAATTAAGGGTATATTTAGCCCAATAATGTAACGGTAAGGGGGTGGTTAGGCCAAAGTTTTAACGAAGGTTATAATTGTCCCTTTTCGTATAGTACAGGGTTATATTTGGACCTTTTTCCCTTTTTAATGTTGTAAAATTGCTACACGTATGAGATGTAGTTGCCTTTTGCATGCATATGTCATTCTTGTCAGTCACTCATTTTTGAAAAGTTTAGCAAATACCCGTGGGGCGGAAAATATAATCCATTCTTATCCATTACTTTGCCCCTTCCCCATTTTTTTAATACCTAGCCAAATAAAGTCAATTCAAGCTGATATAAATCAAGTTAATTCAGTGTAACGTTCCGACCGGTCGTTTTGAGTTTTTGCACTTTGCTCGTTAGTTCTTGGGCGTGACTAACCCCATGTGATGTATTATGACTTATATAAATTATCGATTTTGGTTTTCAGGGTAATCGGAATGAATTTGGAAGAATAGTTCTCAATTTGAAGCTTAAAATTGAAAGATTTGACTTGTCAATAGATGACATCGGATTGGAATTTTTATGATTTGGTTAACTCTGTTAGGTGATTTGGGACTTAGGAGCATGGTCGGAATGCGTTTTGGAGGTCCGCAAAAGGTTTTTGCTTGAATTGGCGAAATTGAGATTTTGGTATTTTCTGGTTGATAGGTAAGATTTTTATATAGGGGTCGGAATGGAGTTCTGAAAGTTGAAATAGGTCCGTTGTATTATTTTTGGCGTGTGCGCAAAATTTTAGGTCATTCGGATGAGGTTTGGTAGACTTTTTGATCGAAAGCGAAATTTGGAAGTTCGTGGAATTCTTAGGCTTGAATCCGATGTGATTCTGATATTTTGATGTTGTTTTGATCGTTTCGAAGGTTGGAACAAGTTTGAATGAGGTTATAGAATATATTGGCATGTTTGGTTGAGGTTCCGAGGGCCTCGGATGAATTTCGGGTGGTTAACGGATCAAATTTTGGACTTTGGACTTGGCAGTTTTGCTATTTTTATTGCAGACATTTTTGTTCATCGCGTTAGCGGAGGTGCATTGCGTTCGCGAAGGGTATTTGGTGTGATGATGATTTTCTTTCTACGCATTCGCGAGGGAAGATACGCATTCATGAAGGGGAACAGGAGGCAGGGGAGGATTTATGCTCCGCAGTCCACAATGAAACAGGAAATCAATATTCGGACATAAACACATGATATCAACAACTGTTGTTGCATGCAACCCGCTCCATAATTACCATTGTTGCGGCGTGCAACCCGCTCCACAATTCCACTGTTGCGGCATGCAACCCGACCCATATCATTTATCATTTATCATTGTTGCGGTGCGCAACCCGATCCTCTATATCATTTGTTGCGGCGTGCAACCTGCTCCTCAATATTATTTAACAGAGTAATTTCGCAAACAACAGTCACAATTAAGGGACATGACAATAAGCAAATATTCGACACACATACCGGCAAGGGAGGAAAATTTATCAAATTCAACCAAACGTCCCGACAAGGGAATAATTGACAACGCTTTCCTACTTTCCCTATTTCATAGTTCGCTTTTTCTATTTTGAGCCAACGTTCCAAATAATCACGTCATCTCATATACCTTCAATATTTGTATCACAATTCGAGCTAATTTCTTCCAAGAATCAAATAATCATTTTATCGTGCACAAGTTATTCACAATATACATAAATCGTCCAATAACCACGGAGTTCACAGCCAGGTCATAATAATCACATTATAAGGACTCACGGTCATGCTAGACACCATTGTATAGATACTTTTCACCATACCTATACATCGTAATCGATCACATAGCAATTAGCAACAAGACTAAACTTCTATTATCCCAAGCTAGGGTTAGACCAAACACTTACCTCAAAGCCTTGAAATCCGCTTAATCCTCAACTATTACTTTACCTCGCGATTCCACCTCCAATACACTGATATCTAGGCATAATCAATTTAATAATATCAATAAGGACTCAATGGTAACCTCCCATATCCTATATACGAATTTCCTAGCATTATTCCAAAAATCCCGAAATTAGACACCGGGCCCACTTGGTCCAAACACGAGGCTCTGACCAAAGCTCAATCACCCATAACCCCACGAGACCAAAGATATAATTTGTTTTAAGATTCGACCCCAAATTGGGGTTGAATTATCCAAAATTATCAAAATCATAACTCTACCCAAACCCCATAATTTCTACATTGAGCTTCATGAATTAGGACAAGGATTTCAGTAATTAATGAAGGAAATTGAAGGAAACAAGTTGAACAATGCTTACCCAAGACGTTTTGACGAATGGCAGCTTCAATGGACGCCTAAGGGCTTGGAGAAGAAAGGGTTTCGTGTATATTTATGAAAATCTCGTCACTGGTTATGTTTTTAACTTAAAAATTTGCTGGGCAAAATTGCCCTTCGCGTTCGCGTGAACAAGGATGCGTTCGTGAAGTGTGGACATGTCAAGTCATCGCGTTCGCGTGGTGCTAACCATGAACGCTTAGAAGAAGGGACTGGGGGCATCGCGTTCACGATTGAGAGTATGCGAACGCGAAGAAGGGAAATCTGGAGGTTCTGTGGTTGGTCTATGTGGACGCAAAGGAATATACGTGAACGCGTTGAAGGGAAGGCTGGGCATCGCGAATGCGAGGACTGAGCCGCGAACGTGAAGGAGGGGAAGCCCATAAGAACGCGATCGCTAGCTAAGGGTCACGAACGCAAAGAAGGAAAGTAATTAGTGCCAACAGCAAATTTTCTGCAATATATTTTAACTCCAAACCACTCTGAACAACCCCGAAAATACTTTCGAGCCCTCAGGCTCCTAACCAATCCCGTACACTAACTCAAAAACATCCTATGACCTTGCTCGAGTGATCAAATCGCCAAAATAACATCAAAGTCAAAGAATCAAGCCTCAAGATCATCATTTTCATTTCAAAATTCATAAACTTCTAACTTTGGACATTTAGGTCCGAAACACGTCAAATGACGTCCTATTTTGACCAAATTTTACAGGAAGCGCTTAAACAATATATAAGACTTGTACCGGGCGTTGGAACCAAAATACGAGCCTGATACCATAATCTTTTAATTAATTTTCATTTCTATTTTCCTTAATAATATCAGAAAAATAATTTAACAGAAAAATTCTTTTACTCGGGTTCTAGACCTCGGATTTCGACTCACGGGACATGCCCGAGTCCCATATTTTTCTACGGACCTTCTAGGACCGTCCAATATCAGGTCCGGGTCCGTTTACCAAAAATATTGACCAAAGTCAACTATAATCATATTAATATCAAAATTCTTCAATTTTCACAGAATTCACATATTTCAACATAAAAACTTTTCGGCTACGCGCCCGGACTGCGCATGCAAATCGAGGCGATTGAAAATGAGGTTTTTAAGGCATTGGAAGCACAAAACAGATGAGGAGAGAGGTGATGACCCTTTGGGTCGTCACACATGTATAGGATGTTGCTGCTATATATTCAGCTTCACAAGTTGAGAGAGTAACAATTGATTGTTTCTTTGCACCCCGAGAAATAACAGAATTGCCCAAGAAAATTACAAAATTTGGTCATACTTTTTCTATCATCAATATCTCCTACATAGTCACTATTATAAAATCTCACAAGGTTGAAATCACTAGAAGAAGAATAAAATAGCCCAAAGTCAATCGTAACTTTTAGTTAGCGAAGAATTCTTCTAGTGACCTTCAAGTGAGTGGAGGTAGGAGTTTCCATAAAACGACTTACTACTCCAACTGCAAAGAATATATCTGGCCTTGTACAAGTCAAGTTCTTCAAACTTCCCACAAGACTTTTAGAAACTGTAGGATTCACTTTTTTCTCCTTCATCAAACTAGAGCAATTTTGTTCCACTTGTTGCAGCCAAACGCACGCGCAAGCACACGCGGTTATCAAGTAATAAAGTGACTAAAAGTCGGATGTCGATCCCACGAGGACTTGTGATTAACTATTAACTAAATTAGACTATCATAATTATCTATACAAGAATTAAACTAAGAAGTATTTGATTCTAAACTAATTAAATAAATAAAAACAAATAATGCACTTTTAACAAAGAGAAAGAAAATATTTTTTATGATATCAATGTTATGAAAATAATCTAGGGTTATGGGCTATCTAACATTCCTATTGTATTCTTCAATTGAATTGACTAACTAATTTATCTAGTTTATTGATTGACAGGGTTAACATTGCTCATAAGAATATATCGAGTTCTTACTCGCCTATTCAAGCTAACCTAACACCTATATGTCTATAGAATTAGAATGAACAAGAACGCATTTATAATTCCTGTAAATCAATCAAGCAAGACAATTAGGTATATGTCTATCCTAACTGCGAATCGGTTCCCCGAGGCCCAGGTTCAAGAACTTACTCTACTCAATCGTCTATGCTATCTAGAATTCCCACTTTCGATTTCAACTCTAGATTCGTAGATAGTATTCAATTGGTGATCAAGCAATCAAATAATTAAGTCCAAGAATGAATAAATAAACCAATATGATAAACTAAGAAATCAAAATCAACATCCGAATAATAATAGTCATGAAAGAACCAAAACCCTAGAATGTGAAGTTTAGCTCCACATAGACATAGTAGCAAAATATATACCAAGTGTGAGCACGTGATTTTTACCCTACACATGAGTTATTCCGATAAAATTCAAAATAAATGATTTTTTCTTATTTTTTAAATTTTGTGTGAATTTTGTGTTAGTTGTTTGCATGTTATTTGCGTGTGATAAATGAAAATACAAAAATTTGCGTCATTAGGAAATTAATTCTTTTTCTAACAAATTAAAGAAAAAATCAAAAAAATTAGTTAGCTTTTAAATTGAAAATTGTCAAAAAAAAAAAGGTAATTAGTTTAATTTTTAATAAGTTTCAAATAACTACAAAGTAGGGAAAATATAAAAAAAAATATATACAAGAGGAATTAATACAAAATACAAGTTATTATAGTTATAATAAGAGAATAAGAGAGAGTGGAAAAACAAAGGCAAAAATTGGGCCAAAGAAATAACTAATTCCCCAGGCCCAAATCGACAACTACCCAGCCCCATCCGCCAGCCCAACGCCCAGACCCAACCCGGTTTCCCTTTCATCCAATCCCAGCCGTTTAATGTTTTGATCCAACGGCTCACACTTGTTCTTACAATTCTTATATACCTAAGACATAACATCCTTAAACATAACAAATACTTCATCTCTTATGTCCAAACACAACCGTCTCTCTCTTCTCTTTCTTCAACAAGGAGCCGCCGCTAGGGTTCCGCCACCCATGGCGGCGGCCGGTATCCAATTCCGGCAAAATTCACACCAAAATACTCCCCTCACCCTCCTCGTCCTAACCATACTACCCATCTCTTTCAAAACCAACCGAAACACCCCTAAAAACTAAACCCTAGTGCGCCGCCACCCCCTCCCCATGGCGGCGCCGCCACCTAAATCACACCAAATATTCACCCCACCTTTCTTTTAACACCCTCAGCAGTGACACACGAATATTAAGTTCCAAAGGCTGCCGGAAATTCAAGAACAATTCAAACAACCGCCGGAATTCAAAATTCAAAATCGGACTCAAGGAAAAGTTCAAGAAAAGGGCTCGTCCGAAGAAGAAATTCGAAAAGACATCAAGAAAAAAAGGGGACGAAGAAAAATCAAAAGCAAAAGAAAAAGAACCGAAACAATAAAGCTAAGTTTCCTGTTTTGTTTGTTTTTTTGTTGTTAAACTTGTTTGTTTGCATGATTCATGTTTTCTTGATTTAATTGGCAAATATAGACTCATTTATTCTAGTTTTATGATTAAAAAAAAGATTCTGATTATTTTAGTATTGTTATGAAGTCGGTTAATTTCGAAACATCATATTTGTTAGAATTAGATTCGTTAACTAGTTGATATTCTGCAAATCGGATTCTATAAATTGATAAGTCAAATTGTTAGATTAATTTTGTGTTTCTCATGGATTCATTTTTAGTTAATTAGTGTTAATTTCAGTTTAATTAGTATGGTCTGAATTTTCTTGGTCCAATTGTGTTTACAATTCATAGCCATTCTTAAGGCTTTTACTGGATTAAAATCAAATTAGTGATTAAGTCTTCTGTTAATTGGATTCTACCCCTAATTAATTTGTTCCTTGGAATCTCGATTAATTGAGTACTTAAGTCTAATTAGATTTGTTCTGGAAAAAATGTCTATTATTGGCTTTTTTTTGTAAAACAATTTTGACTTTGATTTTAGTTTTGATTGATTACCCTTAGGATGTATTGGTTATAGCTGAAATCAGTGACTTAGTTGAATTATTAGATTCACCTTTAGATTAATTTAGATTCAATTAAGTTGATAGGTGAAATCACACGATTCGTAGTAACCCAAGGCGTTTTGCTAAATAGAATCAATTGTGGTTAGTTGTCTCGATTAATAAGACTCACCATCTATCAATTGTTCCCCCGAGTTTTGTTAATTGGATAATTAATCATAAGTAGCCATATTGGTAAGATTGCCTAAGGTTGGCTATAGTTGAAATGTGATTTTAGTTAATTGAATTAATTTGATTTTTAATTAGTTAAAAGGGCCAATTGGTTAATTGAGCAATAGTCACTTAATTGTGGCTACTTGATAAAATACAATCTGAAAATGGTTAAAATAGGAGTAAATTGCAGAAATTAGGAAAGTAATTAGCCTTAAGAAGTAGGGGTAAATGGGGAATAAGAATTGGTAAAGTTGCAATAAGGTTAAAAGGAAAGGGGTGCAATTGGGATAAGAATTGGTATAATTGTGATAAATATAGAGCTTTTAGGGTAATTTGGGCATAACAAAAGGTATCTTAGTTAATAATAAAAGAGAATGAGGGCACAATAGGAATTCCAAAGGAAATAGAACATGGTAGAGTATTCTAGAAGGGGTCTTAGTGTAGCTTTCACTAAAATAATTGCACTAACTTGTGCAACAAGCCAAGAATTGAATGGTTTTTAATGAAATTCAGATTCCTCTCTTTGGCCTATAAATAGGTAATTTCAGCTTGCATAAAAGGGGGTTGAATCTGATTTGAGAGTCTTCCTTAGTATATTTAAGCTATATGAACCCTAGAAAAAAAAATCTCAAAAAATATTGGTTAAATTCCAAATCTGAAATTAACATTTCAGATTGATTTTTCTTCTATTTTTGCCTTTAACTCCATTAAAAAAAAAACCAAAAACAATACAAAAACTTTCAAAAAATCCAATAAAAGTTACTGTTCCATTGAAGTTGTAGATGAATTTTGACTTTTAGTTACTAGTCTACATTTTATTAGATCAGATTTTGATTGTTGCTGTTTCAAAGGCCTATTGGTTTGATTTCAAATGGTTTTGGTCTCAATTGAATAACTGTGGGTCATAGCTGGATGTTGTATTGCCAAGATGTATTCCTGGGTTTTTCTCACTGTCGAATCTCATCTGCTGCTGTTATTTGTTTGTTGCTGAAACTGACTTCTTCATTCTTCACTGTGATCTCCAGGTATTTTTTCAGCTCCCATTGATGTATGAAATGCAGATCTGATATATAAAGAGATAACATGAGGCTTTTTGATAATTTAGCTTTAATTTGTTTGGTAATCAATATTATTGTGTAATAGTTAATAATACATGTTCAGCTAGTTAGAGTTTTACAATTTGTGCAAAAAATATTGTATTGTGTTGAATTGATGGACTGATTAGCGTAATTCTGCTTGGTTATAACATAATGAACGTTTATGTAGATGATTATGAGTTTAGTTGGTTACTTTAATACAAAGAATCGAGTAGTAAGAATCATTAATTTAAATTTCAAGGAAGCTTTGCTAATCCCAATGAATGCAATGAAGTTCTTGTGAATTCTAGAATTGATAGTGTTCTGCCAATCATTTTGTTTAAATACGGTAACTATAGGGATAACTAACAGTGGTCAATCGATCATGTTTTGATACGGTAGCTATAAGAATAATTTCCTAAACACGGTAACTATAGGATTTAATGAATTTCAGAATGTTTTGATGAATTACATTTGATTTGGATTGGGCCTATGCTTATGTGTAGTTCAGCCGTGGACAATTGGGCCCATATAAAGGCCACACCTCACGCGACTGTCACCAGCGAGGGAGCAATTCTTTGTGCAAATCATTTCAAATCCAATTTTCAGCTTAACGATACATTGGACTTGTAAATTAATTAGGAATCTTCTTTTAAGAGACAAAAAAATAATAATAATAAAAACATTTATAATAGCTTTAGGATTGACCTTTAAAATTAAATTGGGACGAGCCTCGCCCGAATAACAAGCGGGGCCCCCACTTAGTGATAAGATGACATAGTAGAATTGGAGAGGCTAATAGTGAATTCCATAGCCTCTCCCAAAGTTAAAAGCCGATATAGACTATCTTTAGGCACGATTTTAATATACCTTCCTATGAATGAGTGTGCACTTGGTGCGACTCAAATCCAAATCTCGGTAAAGCTGAAATACACCAAAAGTCATAGGCGTACTGGTTGCGGTATGACTCGAGGCGTGTTTTTGCGATACCGCAAATTCCTAAAAAATAATATTTAACGTAAAGCACATTATGTTGTTAAAACCTATAATTGAGTCAAATGAAAGTCATGAACGAAAGTGGAGCGACCGTGCTAAAACCACGGAATTCGGGAATGCCTAACACCTTCTCCCGGGTTAACAGAGTTCCTTATCCGGATCTCCTGCTTCGCAGACATTTATAAGAGTCAAAATTCCTCGGATTCGGGATTAACCGGTGACTTGGGACACCATTGCCATTCCCAAGTGGCGACTCTGATTAATCTCTAATAAAATCCCGAACCGATTGTCCTTTAATTGGAAAAACTCCTTCCCTTACGCTATTTTATCCGTTTCGGGTAATTGAGCGTCGGGGTATACCCTACAAGTGTAATTATACGCTTTTAAGTGTGTAGGGTAGTAAAAAGGGAGGTGTGACAGCTCTGGCGACTCTGCTGGGGAGATTCAACCCTGAATGTCGATTTCAGGGTTTAAGAACTCGAGCTCCTTAGAACTGCCGTTTGTGTTTTTGTTTGACTTCATTATATGATTTGAACAATATGCTATGTGCTTTATCGCTTTGATATTATGTGGATTGTATATAAAATTGTGCCGAAAACCTTTCTCTCTTCACCCCCGGGGATGTGCTTACTGGTTGAGACTCCCCTTTCCGTTAAAGTCACCTTAAATTAAGAAAACAGAGGCCGGATAAGTTACAAAGCCGATTGACTCCGCGGGTCACCGGTACGTAGCCCCCTCCTCGATTCGAGTTGTCCGCTCGGGTACACGGTCTAGCAATCCATGAAACCGTAAGATTTTGAACATAGGTCTAGGACGATTATTTGCATCATATTTGACTTAGGGGACTCAACACAAGGGTTGGGTCCGTCTAGGACAGGTGACCCGGTATTGAAAAGACCGAGCATGTTATGTGTTGCATTTTATTGTCCTTGATCGTTATGCGGACCGGTGGAAATCCCGAGGAGAGAAAAATTGTTGAAAAAGAAAAAAAGAGAGAGGAAAATAAAAGTTGTACCCGGAAAATTTGAAAATTTGAAAGAAAAATAGGTGGAACACTTTTGAAATAATTGGTCAATTAATCTGACCGAACTACGCAGGTTTGATTCTCGCCATTAGGTGGGATACGTAGGCAACCCTCATCGGGTCCAACCACCCCTTTTAAAAAATCAAAAAAAATGTGTGTGTGTTTTTGTCAATAAAATCAAAGTGATGCCGTTTTTGTAAATAGCCGAATGTTCCGAAAGGACGCCGGAAGGCCATTTTTTGCAAAAATCGCCACTTTGAATCATTTTTAATAATTTGCGAGCACAACCTTGAAATATTCCTTGTGGAAATGTTGCAAGTCCATAGCCGCAAAAATCAAGTTCGGGTTCACACCCCGTTTGCAAAAAATAACCAAAAAATGTCAAATTTTTGATTTTGTTATAAATAAGTCGGGTGATGCTATTCTTGCTTAAAATAAGCCGAATGTCCCTCGAAAAGACACCGGAAGGCTGTTTTTGCAAGAATAGCCACTTTGAGTCATTTGTAAATAATTTTGGACACAGCCTGGAAATATTCCCTCGCGGAAATGTCGAAAGGCTGTATCCGCAAAAATCAAGTTTGAGTCATTACTCAACTTTATAAAATAACCACTTTATCAAATAAGCCATTACATGGCCGAGTTTTTGCTGAAATAGCCACATTTTTGCATTTTTAACTTCCTTAGTCTTGTGTTGGCCTGTGTCGGTGCCGAACGATGCCCCATGAGCCACACGATAAAAAAAAAATTTCAAGTTTATCTTTCTTAAATAAATTTTGCAAAAAGAGCCACTTTGTCTAAATAAGCCATTACATGGCCAGTTTATGAAAAATAGTCTTGTGTTGGTTTATGATGATGCCGAACGATGCCTCATGAGCCACAGGATAAAATTTTTTTTTCAAGTTTATCTTTCTTAAATAAATTTTGCAAAAAATAGTCGTTTTGTCAAATAAGCCATTATGTGGCCAATTTTGTAGAAATAGTCATAATTGACACCAAATATATTCTTATTCTTGTAAAAATCTCCTACACAAGTTTGTAGTTGGAGTCGGCTTCTATAATTTTCCTTCAAAGAAAAGAAAAAATCAGAAAAAAAAAAAATCAAATAAACATCTCTTTATTTCTTGCATTAATTTGCAAGAACTACGCTCGGTCTGATTCGTGCGGGGTCATGATACGTAGGCAATCCACATAGGATTCGACCATATCCATAACCAAAAAGAAAAAAATGGAAAACTACAAAAAAAAAAAGAAAAAAAACAACCACAAAAAGGGAAAAAAGAAAAGAAAATAGTAGAAAAAAAAGAAGAAGGTGATCAATAAGCGGGATACCATAATGCTGACATGCTGGCTTCGTTTTGTTGTGTCCATTTTCAGAAAGGTGGTTGGTTGTGGTTCCAAAATAACTCTTCCCTATAATACAACGTCAGAGGACAATGGCAGAAAATCTCAAGGCTGAGTGGGTTGGTAGCGGCACCCGACAACAGCTGGTTGAACGGAACCACATGTTAGTTGAAGAAGTCAAAATATTGAGACAACACGTGGCTGAAATGTATCGCGCGTGGATGGATGGAAAAGCACTACCCCCGCCACCACCTAGTTTCATGGACTCTGTCCTTACACTGAACCCGATGCCAAATATACCTGCCTATCGCAGCCTTTCCAGCCACCCCGATAGCTCCATCACTCGGTATCCATCTATTTTCCCCCAGGAATGCGCTCCAATCACATCCACTGTTCCCGACGATAAACACCCACCCGAAGCCCAACATTACCCCTCCGAGGTTGCTCATCAAGACCTCAAACAGAGCCCGCAGGTTGAACCTCCCCAACGACAAGGTCCAGTGGTCGTCTTTGCTAAAAGCCCTCTATATCGAACCCATGGATATCCTTGTAATTCTCCCGGCCCTTACTTCTCCCCACGAGCATACCAGAAACCCCACGGGTCAGGTTTTAGGCCAAATCAGGCCTTTAAAAATGAGAGGCTACTAAAACGAGAAAAGGCTCTCACCCCTTTGGGAGAATCGTATGCCAGTTTGTTCCACAAGTTGAAGCAACTGGGCATGTTGAAACCAATTCAGATAAAAATGCCAAATCATCGGTCAAAGAGGTGTGATTTTTCTCAAATGTGCGCATATTGCTCGGGCGCCCCGGGGCATGACACAGAAAAATGTTGGAAGCTAAAAAAGGCAATTCAGGAGCTTATCAATGCAGGCTACATTGCTGTACAAAATCCGGATATAGTCGACAACCGTATGGTTGATGCAGAAGGCAGTGGCTAAAGATATTGTGCTTGGTAATTGGAAATATGCTTCATTTGGGGTTTATCCAAAGTAGAATTTTTGGTGGCTTATTTTGTTGTCATTTCTGTTACCCGGATTATTTCAGGGTTGTAATCCGGACGTTGTCTTGAAAGTCAAAACCCTTATATCTTACTACTTTGCTTTGTTTAGTGCTGTCTAGGTTTGTAATTTTAGTCTAGTTTGTTCGTTTTGTTATTCGTCTTTGTTTCTAGTCATTCCATTTCTAATTACTTTACCATTCTTCTCATACTAATTTTAGCAACATGACATGCACATAATTCTAAGCCTGATTTTAAAAGTCAATGAAACAATGTTGAAGATATAATGATGCTCGGAAGAAATAAAAACATATTGGAATACTGTTAAGCCGGAATCAAGTGAATACTAGGGGAAAACATAACATAAAGAAATGCCTTGGAAATGCATCATGCTTCATCGGTTTAAAGCCAAAGGCAAAAGTACACCAAGACTAAAGGAACCATCCGTGGTATCGAGATTGTTGCCCAATGGCATTGAGAATCGTCAAAAACAGAAGGCAAATATGTGATTTGGTCGAAAGATAGTTTGTACTTGGTAGGTTTTGAAGATTGGAATGACGAAGGCATTTTATTCGGCTACCCAAACACTTCGTCCATTGTTATCCCCTTTGAGCCATATTATATTTTCTTTCACATCCCTCTTTCGGAATAAAAAAAAAATTGAGGATGGAGCGGGAAAATCAAATGGAGAAAAGAAGAAAAAAGAAAGAAAAAAAAAAGAAGAAAAAGAAAAGAAAAGAAAAAAGAAAAGAAAAAAGAAAAATCGGGAGAAGTCAAGGAAGCGATCCTATGGTCTGAACTACGTCTGACGTGATCCCGAAAGGGTACGTAGGCAGCCTCTCTGAGGTTTAGTCACAATAAATGAAAAGTCTGAAAATTTAAAAAAAATCCCCCGAGAAGGAAACTGGGGCAGAATTTATGTTTGTTAAAGTTATAAGATTCCGAAAGTTGTAATCATTAACCCGCATTGAAATAATTTTGAGCCTTTATATCCTTTTTTCTAAACCCCATCCAAAAGCCTGCATTACGGTCCAAAGGAAGACCTTCCGATCAATCTTCAAGAAATGCCAAGTCAAGCGAACAAAGGTCAATCACATCAGGGGCAACACTCCAGGAGAGTGAAGAACTCAAACCACCACGAGACTCCAAGATGAGAGAAGTCAAAATGAGAGAGTCTTATCGGTGAAAACCCGCACGGGCACCGTAAGGCGACGGTGAGTTGAGAGAAAGAAAGATCAAATGAGAGAGGCTTGTTGGCGAAAACCCTACGGGCGCTGCAAGTCGACTAAGGATCGGATCAAAGAAATGAAGTATTGAAGACCGGTTTCACAGCAGAACTTTGCAACAAGAGTTGAACATCAACTTTGCTATACGGAGAAGGCCAAAAGTGCGTGTCAAGGTCGCTGGAGTCGGTATTCAAAATCCGTTAGGTCATTCGTCTGTAGGTTTCTTGTTAGGAATTGTATTTTCCTTTCTCTTTATTCTTCACACTTTGTTTTACCCTCCTTCTTATCGAGTCAGTCAGGTCATAACAAGTATAGAAATGATTTCAAAATTTGCCACCAAGTTTTCCAATTGCACAAAATGGGATTAACACGACAATTGTCGTAGGACAGGGAATGACAAGGCCAGTGATTTAAGCCCACAAGAGCAACATGTGCAATGAGGATCATGCAAGACACAAGGGTCGGCAAGGTGCCAACTCAGGGAAAATATAGCAAATAGAAGTACGGGGTTCGAACAGAGAGGGGGTATATCTTCCGACAAGAGAAAGACCAAAGGTTGTCAAGTGGAGTCATCAAAGGAATAGAGATCGAAGTTTGTGGTATCCGTCAAGAAAGAGACAATATACATACCTGAAGAGAGTTGGATTTTGAACAAAGAAGAAGTGAAAATGGATAGTCGGTGAACAGGCAAGGCACTCGAGTGGAAAGCAGTCGCCATCAAAGTTCAAGGCCACAACCAACCACCGCATTTAAACTAACATCTTTTTCTTTGTTTTGAAACAGGGGCATAGAGGTTATTGATCCGATAGAGCCAGCAGCTTCCAATGGGCATAGGCTCATTTTGGTTGCGATGCGTATCTTACTTGTATTGGGCCGAGGCAAAGGGCGAATTTGCGCCAAATTGGCAGGGGACCGTTTGTAGTATCACGGGTGTTGTACAATGGGGCATTGTATTTCACAGATGTTGAAGGAAAGTGTGTGGAGACTTCTATCAATTTAGATGCAGTCAAAAGATACTATGTATGATTCCTTTCCAATTATGTGTTTTGTATGCTGTTGTGATTTTGGAATTGAAATGACGAACGCATTTTATTCTCTATCCAAACACTTTATCCATTAACAACCCCCTTGAGCCTTAATGAATATATTCTTTCATATCCCTCTCTCGGAATCGCTTATAGCGCAATAAGATCGAAATTGACAAAATGAAAAAATGATGGGAAAAATGAAAAAAAAAAATGAAAAAAAAAGAAAGAAAGAAAAGACAAAGAAATCGGGAAAAAGTCAAAAAAGAAATCCATCTAACTAATGAAGTTGGATGAACTACGTCTGACTTGATCCCGAAAGGGTACGTAGGCAACCTCTCTGAGGTTCAGTCACAACAAAGGAAAAATCCAAAAATTCCCCACATATTGAAACTGGGGCAGAAGTTATGTTTAATAATTTCGAGAGTTGTAAATATTTTTAACCCTCGTGAAATTTTGAGCCTTTATATCTTTCTTTCTTAACCCACCCAAAAGCCACGTTACAGCCCAAAGAAAGACCTTCTGATTGATCCCGAAAGGGTACGTAGGCAGCCTCTCTGAGGTTCAGTCACAATAAAGAAAAAATCCAAAAAATTCCCCACATATTGAAACTGGGGCAGAAGTTATGTTTAATAATTCCGAGAGTTGTAAATATCTTTGAACCCTCGTGAGATTTTGAGCCTTTATACCTTTCTTTCTCAGCCCATCCAAAAGCCACGTTACAGTCCAAAGAAAGACCTTCTGATCAATTCCGAAATGATAACGAATGCAATGAAGGAGGAGCGAAACATCGGACAACACCTGTGGTAAGAAAACAAAATACAAAAGGGAAAAATGAGAAAAAATGAAAAAAATGAGAGAGTCTCATCGGTGAAAACCTTAACCGGCACTGTGAGACGACTGTAAGGTTGAGAGAATAAATGAGAGAGTCTTATTGGTGAAAACCTTTCGAGGCACCATAGGGCGATCGTGAGGACTACCAAGAAAGAGAAAAGCAACAAAAAATAGTATCGGTTTGGGTTGAAAACAATTCGGAGACAGAATAATGATTGGAACGAACTGGGTCAGAGTTTAAAAACATGGCATGGTCAGCGGAATCAACCAGCAAATACCCAGATAAGTTCTATCATTTCTCCAAAATACCCTCACTTTTCTTTCATTTTTCTGCATTTCATTGTTTATCTCTTGAGAGCTAACTACCAGCTCATGATAATGAAAGTTGAAACAACACTGGATCAGAAAGGAAGAATTGGGAAGGAAATAAGGAAGCTTGGCAAAACATGGCCAAAGGAAAAGAAAACAAAACAAAAATAGAAAAGTGAGAAAATACAAAAAGAGTCTGCAAGGGATAAGCAATTAAAAGTTATGCAGCATGAGAAAAGCAAAAGAAGGAAGCAATAAGAAGCAGGGACGGCAGATGCCAGTTGCCAGCAGTTTATATCTAATAAATTTTGTTTCATGATTCATGCAGGAACAAAGTGTCATTATTCACTTTAAAGCGAATGTGACCAATGTGGAAAAATAGAAAACACCCAAAAAGAGGAAAGTTTGACGATAAGTAGAGAAATTCACAGATGAAAGACAATTGGTAAAAGAAAATACCAAAAAGAGGAAGTTTTAAATCATGGTTGAAATCGGGGTGCCCGCCCGAAGAATGGGTGCCCGCCTGGAGAATGGAATGGCGATTCATTTTTAAAGTTTGCTGTTGAAGTCAGGTGCCCGCCTGAAGAATGGAATGGCATTTTACTTTAAGTTTTAATTGAGGTTCAAAGTTTGTTGTTGAAGTCAGGGTGCCCGCCCGAATAATGGGTGCCCGCCTGGAGAATGGAATGGCGATTCATTTTTAAAGTTTGTTGTTGAAGGCAGGTGCCCGCCTGAAGAATGGAATGGCATTTTACTTTAAGTTTTAATTGAGGTTCAAAGTTTGTTGTTGAAGTCAGGGTGCCCGCCCGAAGAATGGTATGGCAATTTATTTTAAGTTTTAGTTGAAGTTTTAAATTGTTGTTGAAGTCGGGGTGCCCGCCCGAAGAATGGTATGGAAATTTATTTTTTAAAGTTTTTGTTGAAGTCAGGGTGCCCGCCTGGAGAATGGAATGGCGATTTATTTTCGAAGTTTGTTGTTGGAGTCAGGTGCCCGCCTGAAGAATGGAATGGCAATTTAATTTTCTGTTAGGCGCCCACCTTCTAATACGGGAATACATGTCTGCATTGCACGTTTAAATTCTGTTAGGTGCCCACCTGCTAATACGGGAATATTTTCTGCATCACATTGCACGTTTAATTTCTGTTAGGTGCCCACCTTCTAATACGGGAATACATTTCTGCATTTTGCATTGCACGTTTAATTTCTGTTAGGTGCCCACCTTCAAATACGGGAATATTTTTTGCATCGCATTGCACGTTTAATTTCTGTTAGGCGCCCACCTTCTAATACGGGAATACATTTCTGCATTGCACGTTTAATTTCTGTTAGGCGCCCACCTTCTAATACGGGAATACATTTCTGCATTGCACGTTTAATTTCTGTTAGGTGCCCACCTTCAAATACGGGAATATTTTTCTGCATCGCATTTCATACATATCTGCATTTAAAAAGAAAAAAAAAGGAAAAAGAAAAAGAAAAAAAAAGAAAAAATATGAAAAGAAGAAAAAAATGAAAAAAAAAATGAAAAATTCGGACATTCAATAACATGATGTGCCCAGTCACCATACTGGGGCAGAAAAATCTTTCTTTGGTTGTTTATTTAGTCACAAGCAGGGGTCCACCTGGAGAATGGACGAAATATTTCATATTGAAGAGGTTGAACAAGTCAAGGCAATTACAGGAATGCCGGTGAAAAGTTGAACATGTTCAAGGCGATAACAAGAATGCCATTGGAGCGAAGATACAAGTTGAAGGCAATAACAAGAATGCCGTTGCAAGGAATACAAGACACAAGATCAAGAAAATACAAAAAACAAGTTGGAAGACATAGATAGGATTTTTGTAATTCATGGGATGTAGCTTAGGCTAGCTTCTTTTATTTTTACCATGATGTAATAAGGGGTCAGTCAGCAGTAACGGCAGTAACAACAGCAACAGCAGTGAGATCACAATCCTTGGTAGTCCCAGCTACCAGACCTTCCCGAACTACACTGACCTGATTCCTGTTTAGCCCAGGATATGTAGGCAACCTCTGAAGCAGGGTGCGGTCAAAGCTTTTCAAAATGCTTCACAATGAAATACTCGAACGGGTAAAAATCGTTCATAGTTGCTCACTTATCTTTGCACGGAAACTCTTCGTGTCCCCGAGCAAAGAGGGGCAGCTGTGAGCACGTGATTTTTACCCTACACATGAGTTATTCCGATAAAATTCAAAATAAATGATTTTTTCTTATTTTTTAAATTTTGTGTGAATTTTGTGTTAGTTGTTTGCATGTTATTTGCGTGTGATAAATGAAAATACAAAAATTTGCGTCATTAGGAAATTAATTCTTTTTCTAACAAATTAAAGAAAAAATCAAAAAAATTAGTTAGCTTTTAAATTGAAAATTGTCAAAAAAAAAAAGGTAATTAGTTTAATTTTTAATAAGTTTCAAATAACTACAAAGTAGGGAAAATATAAAAAAAAAATATACAAGAGGAATTAATACAAAATACAAGTTATTATAGTTATAATAAGAGAATAAGAGAGAGTGGAAAAACAAAGGCAAAAATTGGGCCAAAGAAATAACTAATTCCCCAAGCCCAAATCGACAACTACCCAGCCCCATCCGCCAGCCCAACGCCCAGACCCAACCCGGTTTCCCTTTCATCCAATCCCAGCCGTTTAATGTTTTGATCCAACGGCTCACACTTGTTCTTACAATTCTTATATACCTAAGACATAACATCCTTAAACATAACAAATACTTCATCTCTTATGTCCAAACACAACTGTCTCTCTCTTCTCTTTCTTCAACAAGGAGCCGCCGCTAGGGTTCCGCCACCCATGGCGGCGGCCGGCATCCAATTCCGGCAAAATTCACACCAAAATACTCCCCTCACCCTCCTCGTCCTAACCATACTACCCATCTCTTTCAAAACCAACCGAAACACCCCTAAAAACTAAACCCTAGTGCGCCGCCACCCCCTCCCCATGGCGGCGCCGCCACCTAAATCACACCAAATATTCACCTCACCTTTCTTTTAACACCCTCAGCAGTGACACACGAATATTAAGTTCCAAAGGCTGCCGGAAATTCAAGAACAATTCAAACAACCGCCGGAATTCAAAATTCAAAATCGGACTCAAGGAAAAGTTCAAGAAAAGGGCTCGTCCGAAGAAGAAATTCGAAAAGACATCAAGAAAAAAAGGGGACGAAGAAAAATCAGAAGCAAAAGAAAAAGAACCAAAACAATAAAGCTAAGTTTCCTGTTTTGTTTGTTTTTTTGTTGTTAAACTTGTTTGTTTGCATGATTCATGTTTTCTTGATTTAACTGGCAAATATAGACTCATTTATTCTAGTTTTATGATTAAAAAAAAGATTCTGATTATTTTAGTATTGTTATGAAGTCGGTTAATTTCGAAACATCATATTTGTTAGAATTAGATTCGTTAACTAGTTGATATTCTGCAAATCGGATTCTATAAATTGATAAGTCAAATTGTTAGATTAATTTTGTGTTTCTCATGGATTCATTTTTAGTTAATTAGTGTTAATTTCAGTTTAATTAGTATGGTCTGAATTTTCTTGGTCCAATTGTGTTTACAATTCATAGCCATTCTTAAGGCTTTTACTGGATTAAAATCAAATTAGTGATTAAGTCTTCTGTTAATTGGATTCTACCCCTAATTAATTTGTTCCTTGGAATCTCGATTAATTGAGTACTTAAGTCTAATTAGATTTGTTCTGGAAAAAATGTCTATTATTGGCTATTTTTTGTAAAACAATTTTGACTTTGATTTTAGTTTTGATTGATTACCCTTAGGATGTATTGGTTATAGCTGAAATCAGTGACTTAGTTGAATTATTAGATTCACCTTTAGATTAATTTAGATTCAATTAAGTCGATAGGTGAAATCACACGATTCGTAGTAACCCAAGGCGTTTTGCTAAATAGAATCAATTGTGGTTAGTTGTCTCGATTAATAAGACTCACCATCTATCAATTGTTCCCCCGAGTTTTGTTAATTGGATAATTAATCATAAGTGGCCATATTGGTAAGATTGCCTAAGGTTGGCTATAGTTGAAATGTGATTTTAGTTAATTGAATTAATTTTATTTTTAATTAGTTAAAAGGGCCAATTGGTTAATTGAGCAATAGTCACTTAATTGTGGCTATTTGATAAAATACAATCTGAAAATGGTTAAAATAGGAGTAAATTGCAGAAATTAGGAAAGTAATTAGCCTTAAGAAGTAGGGGTAAATGGGGAATAAGAATTGGTAAAGTTGCAATAAGGTTAAAAGGAAAGGGGTGCAATTGGGATAAGAATTGGTATAATTGTGATAAATATAGAGCTTTTAGGGTAATTTGGGCATAACAAAAGGTATCTTAGTTAATAATAAAAGAGAATGAGGGCACAATAGGAATTCCAAAGGAAATAGAACATGGTAGAGTATTCTAGAAGGGGTCTTAGTGTAGCTTTCACTAAAATAATTGCACTAACTTGTGCAACAAGCCAAGAATTGAATGGTTTTTAATGAAATTCAGATTCCTCTCTTTGGCCTATAAATAGGTAATTTCAGCTTGCATAAAAGGGGGTTGAATCTGATTTGAGAGTCTTCCTTAGTATATTTAAGCTATATGAACCCTAGAAAAAAAATCCCAAAAAATATTGGTTAAATTCCAGATCTGAAATTAACATTTCAGATTGATTTTTCTTCTATTTTTGCCTTTAACTCCATTAAAAAAAAAAACCAAAAACAATACAAAAACTTTCAAAAAATCCAATAAGAGTTACTGTTCCATTGAAGTTGTAGATGAATTTTGACTTTTAGTTACTAGTCTACATTTTATTATATCAGATTTTGGTTGTTGCTGTTTCAAAGGCCTATTGGTTTGATTTCAAATGGTTTTGGTCTCAATTGAATAACTGTGGGTCATAGCTGGATGTTGTATTGCCAAGATGTATTCCTGGGTTTTTCTCACTGTCGAATCTCATCTGCTGCTGTTATTTGTTTGTTGCTGAAACTGACTTCTTCATTCTTCACTGTGATCTCCAGGTATTTTTTCAGCTCCCATTGATGTATGAAATGCAGATCTGATATATAAAGAGATAACATGAGGATTTTTGATAATTTAGCTTTAATTTGTTTGGTAATCAATGTTATTGTGTAATAGTTAATAATACATGTTCAGCTAGTTAGAGTTTTACAATTTGTGCAAAAAATATTGTATTGTGTTGAATTGATGGACTGATTAGCGTAATTCTGCTTGGTTATAACATAATGAACGTTTATGTAGATGATTATGAGTTTAGTTGGTTACTTTAATACAAAGAATCGAGTAGTAAGAATCATTAATTTAAATTTCAAGGAAGCTTTGCTAATCCCAATGAATGCAATGAAGTTCTTGTGAATTCTAGAATTGATAGTGTTCTGCCAATCATTTTGTTTAAATACGGTAACTATAGGGATAACTAACAGTGGTCAATCGATCATGTTTTGATACGGTAGCTATAAGAATAATTTCCTAAACACGGTAACTATAGGATTTAATGAATTTCAGAATGTTTTGATGAATTACATTTGATTTGGATTGGGCCTATGCTTATGTGTAGTTCAGCCGTGGACAATTGGGCCCATATAAAGGCCACACCTCACGCGACTGTCACCAGCGAGGGAGCAATTCTTTGTGCAAATTATTTCAAATCCAATTTTCAGCTTAACGATACATTGGACTTGTAAATTAATTAGGAATCTTCTTTTAAGAGACAAAAAAAAAATAATAAAAACATTTATAATAGCTTTAGGATTGACCTTTAAAATTAAATTGGGACGAGCCTCGGCCGAATAACAAGCGGGGCCCCCACTTAGTGATAAGATGACATAGTAGAATTGGAGAGGCTAATAGTGAATTCCATAGCCTCTCCCAAAGTTAAAAGCCGATATAGACTATCTTTAGGCACGATTTTAATATACCTTCCTATGAATGAGTGTGCACTTGGTGCGACTCAAATCCAAATCTCGGTAAAGCTGAAATACACCAAAAGTCATAGGCGTACTGGTTGCGGTATGACTCGAGGGGTGTTTTCGCGATACAGCAAATTCCTAAAAAATAATATTTAACGTAAAGCACATTATGTTGTTAAAACATATAATTGAGTCAAATGAAAGTCATGAACGACAGTGGAGCGACCGTGCTAAAACCACGGAATTCAGGAATGCCTAACACCTTCTCCCGGGTTAACAAAGTTCCTTATCCGGATCTTTGCTTCGCGGACATTTATAAGAGTCAAAATTCCTCGGATTCGGGATTAACCGGTGACTTGGGACACCATTGTCATTCCCAAGTGGCGACTCTGATTAATCTCTAATAAAATCCCGAACCGATTGTCCTTTAATTGGAAAAACTTCTTCCCTTACGCTATTTTATCCGTTTCGGGTAATTGAGCGTCGGGGTATACCCTACAAGTGTAATTATACGCTTTTAAGTGTGTGGGGTAGTAAAAAGGGAGGTGTGACACCAAGTAGGGTTGTGCCTCAACAATTATACCTTCTCCCGTGTGAAAAATGACACTTTTCTCGGACATAACTAGTGCTGCAGCGCACCTGACCGCGCTAGTTTGCTGACATACTGTTCTTGGCCGCGCATGTACTAGCGCTGCCACGCTATTGCGAAATTTTCACATGCATTATGGACTTAATGATCACATCGTCCACATATATCTCGATTTCCTTGTGCATCATGTCATAAGAGATGGTAGTCATACCTCTTATGTATATTGCCGCGACATTCTTCAGACCAAGAGGCATGAACCTGTAACAATAGGTGCCACAAGGTGTGGTGCAGGTTGTCTTTTCCGCATCTTCATCATCCATCAAGACCTGATGATATCTAGTATAACAATCCACAAAAGATTGTATCTTATGTTTGGAACAGTTGTCAACGAGGATGTGGATGTTTGGCAAAGGAAAGTTGTCCTTGGGACTTGATTTGTTTAGATTCCGATAGTGAACACACAGTCGGATTTTCTTGTCTTTCTTTGGCACTAGGACCACATTAGCTAACCATATGGTGTATCGGACCACTCGGATCACACCGCTTTTATCTGTTTAGTGTTCTGTTCTTTGATCTTGTCACTAATATCAGCTTTGAATTTTCTCTGCTTTTGCTGGACATGGGGGCAGTCGAGGTAAGCTGGTAATTGTGCACTACTAAATTAACACTTAATCATGGCATATCATCGTAGGACGAAGCAAACACATCTTTGAATTCAAACAAAAGTTGGATCAGTGCATCCCTAGTTCTTTTATCTGTGTGAATGCTTATCACGGTTCTTGGACCTCTTCTAAACTACCCAAGTTAACTAGCTCGATTTCATTTATATTTGGCTTAGGCTTATTCTCAAATTTTTTCAATTATCAGTTTATTTCCCTAAAAGCCTCATCTTCATCGTATTCGGGTTCTTGATTCATTGTTTCACAATAAGACAGTGTGTTTGGATCTGGGCATAAAGTTTGCAAGCATGTCATATTATTTAAATCTGCATTATTAGAACTGAAAGAAGAAATAAGAAAAAGTAATGAAAATCAGAAAGAATAAAGAAAAGAGAATCATGAACGATGAAATTTTGATTTCATTTAGTTTAATTTTTGAAGATAGCAGGGTTTACATTGGAATTTTAAAGACAATAAACTAAAAGAAACATCCGAGTTACACCCTGAAATAACTCGTGATGTAGAAAAGATAGCAAGATTGGACTGCCTGGATTCCCACCTTACTGGTAATGGAGTAGCCTTCCAGTTTTTCAACTTGGAATTGGGCCCCACTAGCTTGCTTGGGATTTTCCTTTGTTTTCAAAAATCTCTTGATATCAAGGTACCAAGGCTGAACATTCGGCTCCACCTCCACCATATTGCAATTACCATGCCTTTCTCGAATTTGGATTTCGAATGATTCAATGTGGACATTGCCTGGATACGGTAACACCGAGACCAAAGTAGCAAGTGCATTGGCTAACTCATTGTGAAATCGAGGAACGTACCTGAACTCGACGGATTTGAATCGTTTGATAAAATCTTCTACAAGTTGCATGTAAGATATAAGCTTGACATCCCGAGTCTCCCATTATCCTCGAGATTGCCAGATAATCAAGTCTGAATCCCTTATGATTAACAATTCTTCCACGTCTTGGTCCATTCCCATGTTCATACCCATGATGCAAGCTTCATAATCGACACTGTAATTTGTGCAGAAAAACCAAAACCGGGCAGTGGCCGCATAATGCTGACTAGTGGGTGCGATCAAGATTTTCACAATCCCGACACCTTTTACGTTTACTGCTCCATCGAATAACATTTTCCAAGCATTGGCGTCCTCTAAAATTATGTTAACTAAATTCACTTCCTCCTTTGGAAAGTAAGTACTCAAGGGCTGATATTCATCATCAATAGGGTTTTTCGCTGGAGCTTGAGCTTTCATTGATGTGCAAGTGACATAGACTATGTCGAACTCGGTGAGAAGGATTTGCCATTTCGCCAACCTCCCTATGGGCATCGGTTTCTGGAATATGTTCTTTAAAGGATCTAATCTGGTATTGAGGTAGGTGGTGTAGGCCAAAAGGTAATGCCTGAGCTTATGAGTGACCCAAGTTAGTGCGTAGCAAGTCCTTTCCAACAGAGTGTATTTGGCTTCGTAACTAATGAACTTCTTGCTCAAATAGTAGATTGCCTACTCTTTCTTCCCGATCACATCATGTTGCTCGAGAACACATCCAAAGAAATTCTCCAAAACTGTCAAGTAGAAAAACAAAGGCCTCCTAGGTTCGGGTGGGGCCAAGACTGGCGGATTAGACATATATTCTTTGACTTTGTCGAAGTCTTCTTGACACTCATCTGTCCATTAATCACTGCATCTTTTTTCAACAACTTGAAAATGGGCTTACATATAGAAGTCAACTGAGCAATGAACTGGCTGATGTAATTCAACCTTCCCAACAAGCTCATAACCTCTTTCATGGTTCGGAGGAGGTAAATCCTGAATAGACTTTATCTTCATTGGATATAGCTCAATGCCGCTCCGGCTGACTATAAATCCCAAAAGTTTCCTAGACGAAACTCCAAATGCACATTTAGTTGGATTTATCTTCAAATCATACCTACGCAGATGCTCAAAGAACTTTCTCAGATCCCGAACATGGTCATCCTGCGTTTTGGACTTAATGATCACATCGTCCATATATACCTCGATTTCCTTATGCATCATGTCATAAGAGATGGCAGTCATACCTCTCATGTACATTACCCCGACATTCTTCAGACCAAAAGGCATGACCCTATAACAATAGATGCCCAGGGTGTGGTGCAGGCCGTTTTTTTGCATCTTCTTCATCCATTAAGACCTGATAATATCGAGCGTAACAATCCACAAAAGATTGTATCTCATGTTTGGCACAATTGTCAATGAGGATATGGATGTTTGGCAAAGGAAAGTTGTCCTTGAGACTTACTTTGTTTAGAACCAATAGTGAACACACACTCGGGTTTTCCCATCTTTCTTTGGCACTAGGACCACATTAGCCAACCATATGATGTATCGGACCACTTAGATCACACCCGTTTTTTATTGTTTAGTGACCTCTTCTTTGATCTTGTCACTAATGTCAGCTTTGAATTTTCTCTATTTTTGCTGGACATGGGGGCAGTCGGGGTAAGCTGGTTATTTGTGCACCACCAAATCAACACTTAATCCTAGCATATCATTGTAGGACCAAGCAAACACGTCTTTGAATTCAAACAAAAGTTGGATCAATGCATCCCTAGTTCTTTCATCTATGTGAATGCTTATCATAGTTTCTTGGACCTCTTCTGAACTACCCAAATTAACTGGCTCGATTTCATTTAGATTTGGTTTAGGCTTATTCTCAAATTGTTCCAATTATCGATTTATTTCCCTAAAAGCCTCATCTTCATCGTATTCGGGTTCTTGAATCATTATTTAACAATTAAACAACGTGGTTGGATCTGGGCATAAAGTACGCAAGCATGTCATGTTATTTAAATATGCATTATTAGAACTGAAAGAAGAAATAAGAAAAAGTAACAAAAATCAGAAAGAATAAAGAAAGAGAATCATGAATGATGAAATTTTGATTTCATTTAATTGAATTTTTGAAGATAGCGGGGTTTACATTGGAATTTGAAAGACAATAAACTAAAAGAAACATCTGAGTTACACCCTAGAATAACTCGTGATGTAGAAAAGATAGCAAAACTGGACTACCCGAATCCCCGCCTAACTGGTAACAGAGTAGCCTTCTAGTTTTTCAACTTGGAATTGGGCCCCACTAGCTTGCTTGGGATATTCCTTTGTTTTCAAAAATCTCTTGATATCATGGTACTAAGGCTGAACATTTGGCTCCACCTCCACCATATCGCAATTACCATGCCTCTCTCAAATTTGTATTTCCAATGAGTCAATGTGGACATTGTCTGGATATGGCAACATCGAGAACAAAGTAGCAAGTGCATTGTCAAACTCATTGTGAAATCGAGGAACTTACCTGAACTCGATGGATTTGAACCGTTTGATCAGATCTTCCACATGTTGCCTATACGATATAAGCTTGACATCTCGAGTCTCCCATTCTCCCTGAGCTTGCCAGATAATAAAGTCAGAATCCCCCCGTGATTAACAATTTTTCAACATATTGGTTTATTGCCATATTCATACCTATGATGCAGGCTTCGTACTCGACAGTGTTGTTTGTGCAGAAAAATCGAAGCCAGACAATGGTCGGATAATGCTGACTAGTGGGTGAGATCAAGATTGTTATAATCCCGACACTTTTTATGTTCACTGCTCCATCGAAGAACATTTTCCAAGCGTTGGTGTCCTCTCAAATTATGTTAACTTAATTCACTTCCTCGTCTGGAAAGTAAGTACTCAAAGGCTGATATTCATCATCAACATGGTTTTCAACTAGGTGATCTGCTAGAGCTTGAGCTTTCATTGCCGTGCAAGTGACATAGACTATGTCGAACTCGGTAAGAAGGATTTGCCATTTCGCCAACCTCCATATGGGCATTAGTTTCTGGAATATGTACTTTAAAGGATCCAATATGGTGTTGAGGTAGGTGGTGTAGGACAAAAGGTAATACCTGAGCTTTTAAGCGACCCAAGTTAGTGCGCAACAAGTCCTTTCCAACAGAGTGTATTTGACTTTGTAACTAGTGAACTTCTTGCTCAAATAGTAGATTGCCTACTCTTTCTTCCCGATCACATCATGTCGCTCGATAAAACATCCAAAGGAATTCTCTAAGACTATCAAGTATAAAAACAAAGGCTTCCCAGGTTCGGGTGGGACCAAGACTTGAGGATTTGACATATATTCTTTGATTTTGTCGAAGACTTCTTGACACTCATCTGTCCATTTAATCGCTGCATCTTTTTTCAACAGCTTGAATATGGGCTCAGATGTGGAAGTCAACTGAGCAATGAACTGGCTGATGTAATTCAACCTTCCCAACAAGCTCATAACCTCTTTCTTGGTTTGGAGTAGGTAAATCCCAAATTGACTTTATCTTTATTGGATATAGCTCAATGCCGCTCCAACTGACTATAAATCCCAAAATTTTCCCAGACGGAACTCTAAATGCACATTTAGCTAGATTTAGCTTCAATTCAATTCGTAGCTATGAAGATACTCAAAGAACTTTCTCAGATCCTGAACATGGTCATCCTGCATTCTGGATATAATTATCGTATCGTCCACATATACCTCGATTTCCTTGTGCATCATGTCATAACAGATGGCAGTCATACCTTTCATGTACACTGCCCCGACATTCTTTAGACAAAAAGGCATGACCTTATAATAATAGGTGCCCCGGGGTGTGGTGCAGGCTGTCTTTTCTGCATCTTTTTCATCCATCAAGACCTAATGATATCGAGCATAACAATCCATAAAAGACTGTATCTCATGTTTTGCACAATAGTCAACGAGGATGTGGATGTTCGGGAAAGGAAAGTTGTCCTTGGGACTTTCTTTGTTTAGATCCCGATAGTGAACACACACTCGGGTTTTCCCATCTTTTGTTGGCACTAGGACCACATTAGCCAACCATATGGTGTATCGAACAAATCGGATCACACCCGCTTTTAACTGTTTAGTGACCCCTTCTTTGATCTTGTCACTAATATCAGCTTTGAATTTTCTCTGTTTTGCTGGACATGGGGGCAGTCGGGGTAAGCTGGTAATTATTGCACCACTAAATCAACATTTAATCCTGGCATATCATCGTAGGACCAAGCAAACACATCTTTGAATTCAAACAAAAATTGGATCAGTGCATCCCTAGTTCTTTCATCTATGTGAATGCTTATCATGGTTTCTTGGACCTCTTCTGAACTACCCAAATTAACTGGCTCGATTTCATTTAGATTTGGCTTAGGCTTATTCTCAAATTGTTCCAATTCTCGATTTATTTCCCTACAAGCCTCATCTTCATCGTATTCGGGTTCTTGATTCATTATTTCACAATTAGACAACGTGTTTGGTTCTGGGCACAAAGTCCGCAAGCATGTCATATTGTTTAAATCTGCATTATTAGAACTGAAAAAAGAAATAAGAAAAAGTAACAAAAACCAGAAAGAATAAAGAAAGAGAATCATGAACGATGAAATTTTGATTTTATTTAATTGAATTTTTGAAGATATGAGGGTTTACATTGGAATATTAAAGACAATAAACTAAAAGAAGCATCCGAGTTACACCCTGGAATAACTCGTGATGTAGAAAAGATAGCAAGACTGGACTACCTGGTTTCCCGCCTAACTGGTAACGAAGTAGCCTTCCAATTTTTCAACTTGGAATTGGGTCCCATATATATGGGATTGGCTTAGGCAAGACCTAACCATTGCCCTTTTGATCATTTGCCCATGTCACATAAGCTATCGTGGCGTGAAAAGTCACACCATAGAACTTATTGCTAGCAGCCAGAGTGATAGGTTCTGTGATACCTTACAATGATTTTCGAGCCCATTTTCAGGCTTATGACCATGCCTGATCATTTCATTGGCAACCATAATTGACGCATTTGAGAGAAAGGCTTGAGGACACAAACTTCCTTCTTCATATTGATCTACAACCACAACCTCGAAACCTTGATAGACTATATGCTCGCTACCTTCCCTAGCTTCAAGACATAAGACTGACGGGTCCCTATAAATTGATTGCTCGTCCTCTCCATGGACCACGATCTCCTGATCTTCATAATTAAATTTTACCATCTAGTGGGGAGTAGAAGGTACGACCTCTACCGCATGAATCCAAGGCCTTCCCAAAAGGAAATTATATGAAGTGTCCATGTCTAGGACCTAAAATGTCACCTCGAAATCCACAAGACCATAGTTAAAATCAAATCAATCTCGCCTATTGTGTCTATCGTGATGCCGTCAAAGGTACATACAGAAACATTGTTAGGCCTGATTCTCTCAGTCTCAATCTTCGTTCTTTGCAAAGTTGAGAGAGGGCATATATCAACTCCGGATTCACCATCCAACACGACTCATTTCACATAGTAACCCTCACACTTAACTGTCAAATGAAGGGCTATGTTTTGCGCAGCCCCTTCTGAGGGTAAATTATTCTTGCTAAATGAAATCTGATTGATTTGCAAAGAATTTTTCCGCCATCCTTTTCAGTTGTTTAATAGTGGTTTCAATCGGAACATAAGCTTCATTGAGGGTCTTTACCAACACTTTCTGATGCTTAGTTGAGCTCACCAGTAGAGACAGGAGTGAGACTTGAGATAGAGACTTTCGGAGTTGGTCTATTACCTCGTAGTCCGTAATTTTCATTTTTTGGAATAATTCTTCGGCCTCCTCAGTGCTTATGGGCTTCTTGGGCGGGAAACGCTTCTTTTTGGCATTGTTCAAATCCTCCAAGTTAAGGTATTTCTCAGCTAGGTTAGTTTCATTTGCTTCCCCTAGGACCTCTTTTTCCTTGTATATCACTACTGCTTTGTTGTAATTGCATGGGACGACAATGTGGTTTATCATGGGGTTCTGTGGTGCGCAGACAATAACTACGGGCTCATTAAACCTTGGTGAAATTACCGGCCCCTGTACCACATAGGCCCGTTTGGGCACATACATCTTCGGTCCCTTGTTCAACTCGAACCTTTTTAGAGGATTCAATGTCATTTGTTCTTTCCTGCGACCCTCGGGAACATAAAGAATGACATTTTTAGGGGGTACTTCCCCCATTTTGGTTTCTACTGTCTTTCTGCACTTTGGGGGATGGATTTACTTTTCTTCTCCCCCTTGATTTGCTTTGAATCAGCCCTTGGCTTATTTTCAACATCAGTGATGACAATGATGACTTTCAAGGCGGGATCAAACTCCTTATCTTCGCAACTCATCCCAATAACCGGCCCATTGTTGTGAACCGATAATGGGTTATTGTTCTCATTGTGAATATCTTTATCTTTTAGCACTATTTGCTCTATTATATTTTTAACCACTTATTGAGAGTCCAACAGTCTTCAGTGTCATGCCCTTCCGATCCTGACTGGTAAGCACATCGAACACCATTTTAGTAGGAGGGAAATTATGGGTTTTGCCTGGTTTGGGGTACGGGTTGCACCAAAGCGAACTGTACCAATTTATGGAAAAGGCTAGAGTATGGTTTAACAATAGGCATGAAGTTTTATCTTCTGGGTGGCACGGGCATTGTATGGGAAATTATTTTGTGGAGGCTGGGAATTATATGGAGCTTGGTGAGGAGGGTTATTTCTAGGAAGTGGAGCTAGGTTTTGGTTAAACTGTTGTTGTGGCCGAGTGTATGGCTGGGCATTCATCACCGCGTAATCCTGAGGAGCCATAACATAAGCCACATCCTGGTGGGGATAGTAATATTGTGGGGTGCTTAGAGGGAAGTAACCTCTGGTGGACGGGGGTTTCTCATACCTGAAGCCGCTATCACCATTTATTCTTTCTTATTTCTGTTTGCTACACCTCTGAACTCACTTTGAATTGTTTAGGATGTAGCTCTTATGGCAGATTGGCTCAATATGAAACCTGTTTTAGACCATTCTCGACCATTTCACCAATTTTGGCAGCCTCAGCAAACATCTTTCCCATTGCAGACATCATATTATGAAAGTAGTCGACCTCTTGGGCTTGCACAATAACACTAACCATTTTGTTCTTATCCATCGGTAGCTTGACCTTGGCCGCTTGTTCGTGCCTTTAACATCATATTCTCAGAAACGTTTTGATGATTTCTTCTTGAGATTTGACATGGAATTCTTGTCGAGAGCTATTTCTATGTTGTACTGAAACTTCTTGACAAAATATAGAGCAAAATCATCCCATATGTGCCAATGAGATATGTCTTGATCCATGTACCACTCGGATGCAATGACCACTAGAATCTCTCCGAAACAAGCCATGAGAAGCTCCTCTTTTCCACCTGCCCCTCCCAGTTGATTACAATACCTCTTGAGGTGGGCTATTGGGTTCCCATGCCCGTAGTACTTTTCGAACTTGGGAGTTTTAAACAAAGGGGTAGGTGAACATGTGGGAACATACACAAATCTGCATAGCATACGCTCTTCTGCCCACTTAAGCCTTGTATATTATTGAGGCTATGTGCCATGCTCCTCATCTTCCGTGTGATTTCTTCTTGCTCGGGGTTCTTTGTATTTTTCTCTTGTCCCGCGGTGAACTCATACCAGGGTTGTTGAGGGTAAGAACTGGTGGTGAAATGGGTCATGTCTGGTGGAAAGGATGGTACTTGGAAGGTAAAAGATGATGGATCAAAGCTTGGCCTGGGAAAGTGGGTTGTGCCGCGGCTGAGGATGGTGGTGCAGTGAATATGTTGGAGGCCACACCCGAAATTGATGCCTAGGGGCGAACCTCAGAACTTTCTCAGAGCCCGAAAATTGCTCTTCACGTTCGCATGAACAGGGATGCGTTCGCGAAGGGTGGGTAGGTCAAGGCATCGCATTCGCGTGGTGCTAACTGCGAACACGTAGAAGAAGTAACTGGGGGCATCACATTCGGGATTGAGAGTATGCAAACGCGAAGAAGCAAAATCTGGGGGTTCTGGGGTTGGTCTATGCGGACGCGAAGGAATATACGCGAACGCGTTAAAGGGGAGGCCTGGGCATCGCGAACGCATGGACTGAGCCACAAACGCGAAGGAGGGTAAGCCCATAAGTACGCGATCATGAGCTGAGGGCTGCCAACGCAAAGAAGGAAAGTACTGAGTGCCAACAACAGATTTTCTGCAATATTTTCTAACTCCAAACCACTCCAAACACCCCCAAAAATACTCCTAAGCCCTTGGGGCTCCTAACCAATCTCAAACACTAACTCAAAAATATCCTATGAACTTACTCGAGCGATCAAATCGCCAAAATAACATCAAAGTCAAAGAATCAAGCCTCAAGATCATCATTTTCATTTCAAAATTCATAAACTTCCAACTTCGGACATTTAGGTCCGAAACATGTCAATCGACGTCCGATTCGACAAAACTTTACAGGAAGCCCTTAAACAATATATAAGACTTGTACCGGGCGTCAGAACAAAAATACGAGCCCGATACCATAGTCTTTTAATCAATTTTCATTTCTATTTTCCAAAATAATATCAGAAGAACCATTTAATAGAAAAATTCTTTTACTCAGGTTCTAGACCTCGGATTTCGACTTCGGGCACATGTCCGAGTCCCATATTTTTCTATGGACCTTCTAGGGCCGTCCAATCTTGGGTCCGGGTCCGTTTACCAAAAATATTGACCAAAGTAAACTATAATCATATTAATATCAAAATTCTTCAAATTTTTCACGGCATTCACATATTTCAACATAAAAACTTTTCGGCTACGCACCCGGACTGCGCATGCAAATCGAGGCGATAGAAAATGAGGTTTTTAAGGCATCGGAAGCACAAAACAGATGAGAAAAGAGGTGATGACCCTTTGGGTCGTCACACATGTACAGGATGTTGCTGCTATATATTCAGCTTCACAAGTTGAGAAAGTAATAATTGATTGTTTCTTTGCACCCCAAGAAATAACAGAATTGCCCAAGAAAATTACAAAATTTGGTCGTACTTTTTCGATCATCAATATCTCGTGCATAGTCACTATTATAAAATCTCACAAGGTTGAAATCACTAGATGAAGAATAAAATAGCCCAAAGTCAATCGTAACTTGTAGTTAGCGAAGAATTCTTCTAGTGACCTTCAAGTGAGTGGAGGTAGGAGCTTCCATAAAATGACTTACTACTCCAACTGCAAAGAGTATATCTGGCCCGGTACAAGTCAAGTTCCTCAAACTTCCCACAAGACTTTTAGAAAATCTAGGATTCACTTTTTCTCCTTTATCAAACCGGGGCAATTTTGTTCCACTTGTTACGGCCAAACGCACACGCAAGCGCACGCGGTTGTCAAGTAATAAAGTGACTAAAAGTCGGATGTCGATCACATAAAGACTTGTGATTAACGATTAACTAAATTAGACTATCCTAATTATCTATACAAGAATTAAACCAAGAAGTATTTGATTCTAAACTAATTGAATAAATAAAAACAAATAATGCACTTTTAACAAAGAGAAAGAGCAGATTTGTTATGATATCAATGTAATAAAAATGATCTAGGGTTATGACCTATCTAACATTCCTATTGTATTCTTCAATTGAATTGACTAACTATTTATCTACTTTATTGGTTGACAGGGTTAATATTGCTCATAAGAATATATCGAGTTCTTACTCGCCTATTTAAGCTAACCTAACACCCATATGTCTATGGAATTAGAATCAATAAGAACGCATTTATAATTCCTGTAAATCAACCAAGCAAGACAATTAGGTATATGTCTATCCTAACCGCGAATCCGTTCCCCGAGGCCGAAGTTCAAGAACTTGCTCTATTCAATCCTCTATGCAATCTAGAATTCTCACTTTCAAGTTCAACTCTAGATTCGTAGATAGTATTCAACTGGTGATCAAACAATCAAATAATTAAGTCCAAGAATGAATAAATAATCCTATATGATAAACTAAGAAATCAAAATCAATATCCGAATAAGAATAGTCATAAAAGAACCAAAACTCTAGAACGTGAAGTTTAGCTCCACATAGACATGGTAGCAAAATAACAAATCATACAAAAAAAAATATAAAAAGACTAAGTTGGTAGAAGAAAAGATGAAACCCGGCCTCCACGGCGGCTCTTTACTCTTCCTTCGTCAAAAACTTTCTCCTATGTATATATACCAAGTAGGGTTGTTCCTCAACAATTATACTTTCTCCCATGTGAAAAAGGACATTTTTCCGGGCTTAACTAGTGCTGCAGCGCACCTGACCGCGCTAGTTTGCTGACATACTATTCTTGGCCGCGCATGTACTTGCGGTGCCGCGCTTTTGCAAATTATTCACTCTTTTCCATTCCGAATTTGTAAAAACGCAAAAAAGAAATATTGTAGCCCTTTGAGTTAGCTTTCCAACCATATATTATGGAGCCAAAATAAAGGTCTGAGGAAACAGTTATGTCTATTTTACTATACAGTGCGCAATCTGCCCACTGGAGTCTTCGTTCGCTCTAACCATCATTCGTTGACCCCCAAACACGATCCTGGCTTAATTCCTTAAACTTTTACTCAAAATTTAGAGCTACAAATCACTTGAATTCATTCTATAACATGTACATAGCTCAAAATTACTCCTACAAGGCATACAACACAATATTAGTGCAAAACACTAGCGATTAAAGCTCAAACTCAATTAAAGTGATTTAAATTAGTGTAATAATCGACTAAAATATGCAAATATAGACTATCATCACCACTCTCCATCGGTGAGTTCACGGGATTGAAATCGAGCATGTTGAACTTCTTCAGTATCTTTTTTGTACATCTTGAGAGATAAAAATTCTGTCCTCCATCTACTTCACTTCTAGGCCTAGGTTGTAAGACAAGAGCCCTACGTCTGTTATCTCGAACTCATGGGACATATCTTTCTTAAAAGCTTCAAACAAATTTGGGTTATTACCCGTAAAAATAAGATCATAAACATAAAGACAAAGAAGCAAGATATCTCCATTAGTATTAATTTTAAGATAAAGAGCATATTCATGGGGACAACAAGTAAACCCATAGTCTTGAAAATACTGGTCGGTGCAACTATTTCATGCTCGTAGGGCTTGTGTCACGACACAAACCGATGGGCCGCGACGGGCACCTGGCACCTTACTCAACCGAGTACCAATATAACGTTTATTTTCATGTTATACTATCATAGATAACTGACCCGAAGAGTTTGCCGTAAAATAGATAGAATACAACAGGTAATGCCGATTTATACATAAGACATGTGGGCCTCTAAGACCAAAATAACCAATTGAATACTGAACATAGGCCGACAAGGCCATATAATCTTTTACGTAAATGACATCTTTTTACAATCATCTAAGAATACATAATTTTCATAAAGGTCGGGACAGAGTCTCGTCATATCAAACAATACACATCTAACTCATACTAACCAAACAAGCAACTCTGAAGCAAATGGAGTGCACCAACATTTTCTGCTGAGGTGATAGCCTACATAGAGGGCACTTGACCTATCTATCGGAAACTGCGGGCATGAAACACAATGTTCCTAGGCAAAAAGGGATGTCAGTATGAATAATGTACTGAATATGTAAGGCACATAAATAAGTACATAACTGACATGAAGGAAATATAATGTAAATGACTCCATCCGTAAGTCTAAATAACTTTGTAAATCATGAAATAATTATAGTATCATGCATATACGTATGAATGTCATATCGTATATAGGTACATGTTTAATAACAGCATCAACCATTATATCATCTTAGCCACCGTGGACAAAATCATCAACGTATACCAGTTGATCAGGTGGTGGTGCATATATAACGCCATAACCTTCTCTATCCCATGTATGTATATGTGTATATAATGCCATCTGGTCATGCGTCAATGTACATGAATGTGATGCATGAAAAGAATGTTAATAAAATCTTTCGGAATGTCATAAGACTATTTTTCCTTTGAGTAATATCATAAAATAAACTCTATTCAACTTTCATATTTTTCTGAGACCCATGAACAAATGATAGAATAATATGACACATGGGGAACCAAGAATATATGCATCTCTAATATTTCTATGAATAGAGTCATGTATGGAAATTGTGCATTTGCACGTTTCATTTGTATCGTATGGATCATGCCAAAAGAAAGAACGGATAGCCTTAACATACTTGGATTGATTTCATTGATAACTCCTCTAACACACATCTCTTGTGATTGTTGGCTATACAGTTTGGGTCGTGGGTCACCCATGTGGACTGATCCGACCCATTTTAAAAAGAGATAAAAAAGGGGGATAAAACCTAAGGAGGTTTCATGTTGGTTTTTTCTCCCCCAAAAACTACCGCATGTTTTCTTTTGAGAAACGTGAGAACATGGAGGAACATTTATCATTGGTAGTTATCCCATATCCTCTTCTCTATATACTTCTCTTCTGTACAGAGTTTGTAAAGTGCAAAAAATTATAAAAGGAAGAACACAGTGAACTTTAGGTCATTTAGCTTGTGAACAAAAACTCTGTTACCTAGAGATTCAGAATACGATTTGGGGCAATTCTTTTGGTGGTGAGTTCAACGATTTCTTCTGCACTAATAAGATACACAATATGTTATTCTCTCCCCTCGATTTATTCTAACATTGATATCAGAGCATAGGATTTATTTGATTCCTAAACTGTGACAAAAAAGATTGAATGAGCAAATTTACATAGAACAAGTGTTACAGTGATAGGTGATCAAATTTTTGAGAAAACGTGGTTGTGGCTCAGAAATTACGAAGTACATAACCTGTTAACTTCATACTACTAATTATGATCACGACTGTACGTTTATTTTTTCCTTATTTGTGTTCTAATTTTTTGTTATATGTTGGATTTTACGAAATTATAAATATAAGATAAGTTTTATAAGGGGTTGGAAAATTGATTCTGTTCCTAAAAATTTTGGAAGAAAATTAAGTTCCTTTTCATCTCTTTATTTTCAGCGTATTATATTCAAAAGGAATTAACTAGTACACTCTCAGAAGAAACTAATACTATTCCAAGAATTTTTCAATTCTCACAAACATGAAACTTTTCATTAGAATTTCGAATCAGTGGCTATTGAAGTCGATCCCTATATAGCCTTGAAAGTTGTATATTGCACACTTCAGTGGTGCTTATTAATTTGGTTTCAATTTGAATTAAACAAATAGTACATAAAGCTTGATTTTTTTATCTTCTGAATGCTAAGAAAATGATCCATAAGATAGATCAGTGTGGATGTTTCGTTCAAAGGCAATAACTCTTGAATATTGTATAAAACAGTACTGGCTCTTCTTTCTTTCTTTTTAAAAAAAAAATCAACGATGTTTCTCTTTTGAGTTCCAGTGATTAAGCTATATAAATATATTATTGAATTTGATTATCTTAAACAATGGAACACCCTATACTCTGAAAAAGAACATTGTCTGTTTCAGTAAATGGAAAATATAGTTTAGTCATAATCCTTTGATAGATATCCTTTTACAAATAATTGTGATATATGTTGTCACATTGAGTGGTTGTTGCCATTCTTATTGTTTCCTTAGTCCTATTTCAGATATGCCTGAACATGGACAAGTTTGAATTACTCCAAGTGGGAGTTCTCGAAGCCAAGGAAGAGGACAATGTAGAAGGGTACATCGTCGCATGACTTATTTCTATAATGATTCAAACTTGGAGCTTGAATTCATCTGGAATGTCACAAGAGCGAGACAAAATGAGTTAAAGGATTAAATGGCTAAACGAAGGGAAAGAGAAAAGAAATTTAGGGAGTTTAAGGAATTTAAAATGGGCCCTGATGTTTCCGTTCCTGAAGATGTACACATCTTTACGATAAAAAGAGCTGAATTGGCTAATTATATAGAAATTATTGATTTGGAAGCATTAGCTATTTAAGCGGACTCTCTTCGAGAGCCTTGGGGTGAAATTTCAACTAAGATTTATTATGATGTTTGGCCTAGTGCACCTTTTAGCATATATGAAGCAAGAGTTAGTGTTTAAGTGGTATATGGATGTCCTAGCAAATATATAAATTGTTATTATGTGTTTTATTTTAATGAAATTTATATTATATTTATTGTCTCACTAGTACATACATTATTTATTATATCCTTTTGTAATAGATTGAGACTTAAAATATGTACACATTAAGAAGTGATCTTAATATTAATTAAAAATATTTAGATGATAAATGAAAATATAGTGACCGTTTGATTCTATACTAAATGTAGAACTAATATTATAATTAATTTTCTTGAGTGTCTAATCACTTACATAAATTAACTGAAGTATATATTATTGAGTTAAACTTGTAATATTATCTCTAATAACAGACATGGCATCAAAAAGTATCATTGCTGACTTGAACAAGGGTGACAAACTGAATGGTGAAAATTACGATATCTGGAGTCGTAAGATGTGATTTGTACTCGAAGAGAAAGATGCTGTTGAAAGTATTAACCATGTTATGACTCACCTGAGGGGGGTAACACTACCCAACACAGGAGGGATATTGAAACTTACAATATTTGGAAAAAGAAAGATTCCACTACACATGGAATTATTATAAGTTCAGTTGTTGACGATCTCATCCACGAATGTGAGCAATATCCTCCTACTCAAGCCATGTGGTCACATTTAAGGGAGGCATATGGGGGTACGACTGTGTCTCGCCTTTGTCAGCTGACAATCAAGTTTGAAACTGTGACGACCCAAAGGGTCATCACTTGTTTTCTCAGTCATCTCGAGCTTCTGAGGCCTTGAAAACCTCATTTATAGTTTCCTTGATTTGCGTGCATAGTTCGAGCGCAAAACTAGAATTTTTTATGTTGAAATATATGAATTATGTGAAAAATTTGAAGAATTTTGATATTAATATTGATATAGTGGACTTTGGTCAACATTTTTGGTAAACGGACCCGGACCCGTGATCTGGCGGTCTCGGAAGGTCCGTAGAAAATGGGACTTGAGCATATGCCGGGAATCGAATTCCGAGGTCCCAGGCCCGAGAAATGAATTTTTCCGTTAATTATTTTATGAAAATATTTAAGGAAAATGAAACTGAAATTTGATTAAAAAGTAATGGTATCGGGCTCGTATTTTGGTTCCGACGCCCGGTACAAGTCATATATGTTGGTTAAGCACTTCCTGTAAAGTTTGGTTGAATTGGACGTTGTTTGACATGTTTCAGCCTTGAATTGGAAAATTTGGAAGTTATGAAATTTTGAAAGATTTCTTGAGTTTTAAGGCTCAATTCATTGGTTTTGATGTTATTTTGGCTATTTGATCGCTCGAGCAAGTTTGTATGATATTTTTAAGTCAGTTTACATATTTGGTTTGGAGCCTCAATGGCTCGGGTGAGTTTTGGATAGGTGTCGGAGTGTTTTAGACTTTAAAAAATCAAGTGTTTTGCTGGTTTCTGGTATCTGGTACTTTACTCTATGCGATCGCATAAGAGCATCCGTGATCGCATCGAGTGAATTTTTTGTTGCCCCATTTTGTTTTATGCGATCGCAATAATATCCCTGCGATCGCATAGCTTTGTCTGTTTCCTTCTATGCGATCGCATCGCTTGCCCCGCGATCGCATAGAGTAAATATTGAGGCCTAGTATTCCTTCTGCGCGATCCAATTGCCTCCCCGCGATCGCATAGAGCAAAGTTTAGCCCCCCTCCTTTTCTTCTACGCGATCGCATCCCAGGTCCTGCGATCGCATAGAGCAATTTCGCTTAGTGATTTTTAAGTTCTGAAAAATAGAACAGAACGAGATTAAATCCCATTCCACCAAACTCTCTCTTCTCCAACAATATGTTTTGGCGATTCTTGGGCGATTTTCATCAAACTTTTTGGGTAAGTGATTCTTGACTCGTTTTTTTCATTTTTCATCAATATTATTTGAATTCCCGGGCCTAAACATATGAAAATAGGTAAAAAATTAGAGAATTTGGTAGAGTTAGGATTTTCGAAGAATTTGCGATCTAGACCTCATTTTGGGGTTGAACTTAAGAGCAAATTACATATTTGAACTCGTGGATGAATGGGTGAATTTATTTTGGTTCGAACCTCGTATTTTGACCACGTGGGCTCGGGGTCGATTTTTACTATTCCAGGCAGAGTGTTGGAAAAATTATATTTGGCCATTTGAACTAGTTTGTTGAGTAGTATTGATGATATTAAATCAATTGTGTATAGATACGATTGAATTGAAGCTAAATTCGAAAGGAAAGGGCATTGCTAAGGATTGAGTTAGCCGTAGACTTTCGAGGTAAGTGTTTGATCTATCCTAGCTTGAGGGAATAGGAGTTGAGTTTATGTGCTAATTGTTTTGTGTGGAGTCCGACGTATATGCATGGTGACGAGTATTTATACGTTGGGGGCCGAGCATGACCGTGGGTCTTAAATGAATTAAAATTCTTAATAATCTTATGTGATTATATGAAATTAATTACTATTGGTTTAATTCCGGTAATGTATATATTATTGATTATTATTGGTTTAATACCGGTAACATCTATATATATATATATATATATTTATATATATATATGTGTGTGTGTGTGTGTATTATTGATTAAATATTATTGGTTTAATACCGGTAATATATTGTATGATTATTGTTATTGGCCATAGTGCTGGTGACATATCGGAAGGGTCGGGATGCACGCCGCATCACTAACAAATGATGATTTTTGGCATTGGCCATAGTTGCCGGTAGCCTATTATGTACTGTTATTAGCCATAAATGTCGGTGACAGATTGATATTAAGATGGGAGCAAGTGGTTATACTCCTGTGATAAGATAAGTTGAGTTGGAAAGTGAATTAAATACCTTTGTTTTTATTTCTGCTAATATATATTTTGTGGCTACTCCAGAGCATATTTTTTATTCTTAAATATTAGATGTTATTTCTTGCTATTTTGTTGTATATGTATTTTTAACTGTACAGGTTTATGTGGGTGTCTGGTCATAACCTTGTCACTACTTCGCTAGGATAGGCCAGGCACTTACCAGCACATAGGGTCGATTGTGCTGATGCTACACTCTGTGTTTTTTTTGCGCGGATATAGGATACGGACAGCAGCAGCAGCAGTAGTGCGATTGTTAACATTCCGACAATCGAGACTTCGAGGTAGCCTTGCAGGCGTCCGCAAGACCCGTTGTCTCCTCTATCTTTATTTTTCAGTCTGTTATCTCATGTATTCGAGATAAACATTTTTATATTTCTTTCAGACGGTTATGTGTATTATTCTTAGAAGTTCGTGAGTATTGTAACACCAGTTATTGGATGGTGTATCATGTTTGGGTTTCTGTATCGTATCTAGTAAAAAAAATTTATGTTTTCCGCTAAATTTATTTATTCCGCTATAATCGTAGTATTATATTTAAATGTTTTAGAATGATAGTTGTAACCAGTGGAAATGTAAGTAAGAGTTAGCTTGCCTAGCTCCTATTAGTAGGTTTCATCACGAATCCCGATGGTGGAAAATCCGGGTTGTGATAAGTTGGTATCAGAGCTCTAGGTTGCATAGGTCTCACAACTCACGAACAACCTTAGTAGAGTATGAGGGATCGGTATAGAGACGTCTGTATTTATCCCCAAAGGCTACAGAGTTAGGAAAATTTCACCTTTATTCTTTCCTGTCGTGCGACCTTGTTCTTCAAATGCTAATTGAACTTCTACTCTGTTCTTCCACAGATGGCAAGAACACGCGCTTCCTCATCTACTGACCAGCAGCCTAAGGCCCCAGCAGTAGCAGCTCCTGCTAGGGGCAGAGGCCGAGGTCGAGGCCATCATAGAGGCCAAGATAGGGGCAGAGGTCAGCCCCGAGCAGCAGCACCAGTGGTAGAACCTCAGATTCATGTTGAGGAGGAGTTTCCAGCCTCGGTAGCTCCAGTGGGCCCATCTCAGGTCTCAGGAGGGGTTATGTTCACCCCGGGTCTTCAGGACGCTCTAGTTCGGATAGTAGGCTTTATGGACAGTGTCACTATAGCAGGTTTGCTTCCAGTCGCACCAACCACTTCCCAGGTTGGAGGAGGTAATCAGACTCTTACTACGCACACTCCGAAGCCAGTAGTTCCCCAATTTTAGGTTCCAGTGATTCAGCCAGCTGAGGCAATTCAGCCAGACATAGTGACTCAGACTGGTGATGGTGCAGCTATGTCCGCTGATGCTTTATGGAAAGTGGATAGATTTACCAATCTATTCACTACCACATACAGTGGCACTTTTTCGGATGATCCACATGACTTTCTATATAGCTGCCACGAGGTTCTCCGTACTATGGGTATCATGGAAGCCAATGGTGTTGATTTTGCCACTTTCCGTTTATCTGGATCCGCCAAGACTTGGTGGAGAGATTATTGCTTGTCTAAACCAGCAGGGTCGCCATATTTGACTTGGGGCCAATTTGCAGAATTATTTTTGGAGAAGTTTCTTCCAACGACTCAAAGGGAGGCTCTTCATAGGCAATTTGAGTATCTACATCGAGGCTCCATGTCTCTTATACAGTATGAGACTAGGTTCATTGACCTAGCTCGATATGCCACTGTTATACTTCCCACTAATAGAGAGAGGGTAAGAAGATTTATTTATGGCTTAAGTCAGCCGATTCGTCTACAGATGGCTATGGGAGCAGGGAGTGAGATCACTTTTCAGGAGGTGGCCAATGCAGCCTGCTGGATCGAGATGGCTCTGTCTCAAGGAGAAAGTCATGGGTCGGATAAGAGGCCCAATAATTCAGGTAGATTCAATGGTACCTCGTCTGGAGGTAGAGATTCATATGGTAGAGGTCATTCTCCTAGGCCTTTTCAGTCAGCTCTTCAGGTTTCTCACGGTACTCCAGGTAGTCGTAATTCTCAGCCATATTACTCTGATCAGCAGTTGTACAGTGCACTAGCAGCACATATCAGTACACAACCACTTTAGAGTTTCTGAGGTGATGATTCAGGTCGGCGAGGTCAGTCTCAGTTTTCTCAGTTTCCACGTTCAGATGGGTGTTATGAGTGTGGAGAATTGGGTCACATCAAGAGGCACTACCCAAGAATGAGAGATTCTCAGTCACAACAGCAGGGTTCTCGTGCTATGGTTCAGGCCCTGATTCCCCCACAGCCTGCCCAGCCAGCTAGAGCCGGGGGTAGAGGGTATGAAGGTGGATGCAAAGGCCATAGAGGTGGAGCTCAGACCGATAGAGGTAGAGACTAGCCAGCAGCTGATCGTCCCAGAGATATTGCTCAGGGTAGTGGGGCCCAGCTCTAATTTTATGCACTTCCCGCTAGACCGGAGGTTGAGTCCTCAGATGTTGTTATTACAGGTATTATTCTGGTTTGTGATAGAGAGGCTTCAGTGCTATTTGACCCTGGATCTACATATTCGTACGTGTCCTCCTATTTTACACCGTACATGGTTCAGCCTAGTAATCCACTAGGTGTTCCCGTTCATATGTCTACACTAGTAGGTGATTCTATTGTGGTCGATTGAGTTCATCAGTCATGTATTGTGGTGATTGAGGGTCTTGAGACCCGTGCTGATTTATTGCTCTTAAATATGGTGGACTTCGATATTATATTAGGTATGGATTGGTTATCTCCATATCATGCTATCTTGGATTGCCATGCCAAGACTGTGACCTTAGCTTTGCCGAATTTGCCTCATATAGAGTGTAAAGGAATTTCTGGTCATACTAGTCGTAATGTCATTTCTTATGTTAATGCTTGGTGTATGGTTGAAAAAGGGTATTTGGCTTATCTAGCCTATGTCCGTGATTCATGTGCTAAGGTTCCCTCTATTGATTCTATGCCCGTGGTTCGATAGTTTCCTGAAGTTTTTCCTTCAGACCTGCCGGGTATGCCACCCAATAGGGGTATTGATTTTTGCATCGATTTGGCTCCGGGCACTCAGCCCATTTCTATCCTACCATATCGCATGGCTCTTCCAGAGTTAAAGGAATTGAAGTAGTAGTTGCAAGATTTAGGTGAAAAGGGTTTCATTAGATCTAGTGTTTCGCCGTGGGGTGCACCGGTATTATTTGTAAAGAAGAAAGATAGTTCGATGAGAATGTGCATTGTTTATCGGTAGTTGAACAAGGTTTCTATCAAAGTAAATATCCACTTCCGCAAACTGATGATTTATTTGACCAGCTTCAGGGTGCCAAGGTCTTTTCGAAGATAGACTTGAGATCTAGCTATCATCAGCTGAATATTAGGGCATCCGATGTCCCTAAGGCAGCATTCCGCACTCGGTACTGACATTATGATTTCCTGGTCATGTCTTTTGGGTTGACACTTGCCCTAGCAGCTTTTATGGAATTAATGAATCGAGTGTTCCAGCCTTATTTAGACTTGTTTGTAATAGTTTTCATTAATGACATATTAATATACTCCCGCAGTCAGGAGGAGCATGCGCAACATCTTAGAGTGGCTCTTCAGACTCTGAAAAATAGCTAACTATATGCAAAATTTTCAAAGTGTGAATTATGGCTAAGTTCAGTTGCATTCCTGGGTCATATTGTGACGACATCAGGTATTTAGGTTGATCCAAAGAAGATTGAGGCAATCAAGAACTGGCCTAGACCGATATTGGCCATAGAGATTCGGATTTTCTTGGGATTAGTAGGTTATTATCAGTGATTTGTGGAGGGATTTTTATCTATTGCAACCCCAATGACCAGATTGACGCAGAAAAGTGTTCAGTTCGAATGGTCAGATGAATGTGAGGCGAGCTTTCAGAAGCTCAAGACAGTCTTGACCACAATATCGACATTGGTTTTTCCCACAGGTTCGGGACCTTATACTGTCTATTGTGATACTTCCCATATTGGGCTTGATGCAGTGTTGATACAGGATGGCAAGGTTATTGCCTATGCTTCGAGGCTATTAAAGATTCATGAAAAGAACTATCCAGTTCGTGATCTATAATTGGCAGCGATTGTTCATGCATTGAAAATCCGGAGGCGTTATTTGTATGGTGTGGTATGTGAAGTATACACTGATTAGAAAAGTCTTCAACGCCTGTTTAAACATAAGGAGTTGAATTTGATGCAGAGAAGGTGGCTAGAATTGTTGAATGATTATAATATCACCATTTTATATCACTCGGGGAAAACAAACGTGGTGGCTGATGCTTTGAGCAGGAAGTCAGCCAGTATGGGCAGTCTTGCTTATATTCCAGTCAATCAGAGGCTGCTTGCTTTGGATGTCCAGGCCTTAACCAATCGATTTGTGAGGTTGGATATTTCTGAGCCTAGTCGAGTGCTAGCTTGCAGGGTCACTCGCTCTTTGTGATCGAAAATTTGATGATCCTCATTTATGTGTCTTTAAAGACACGGTTCATCGAGGAAGTGCCAAACATGTCACCTTAGATGCTGATGGAGTTTTGATATTTTAAGGACGAATTTACATGCCGAATGTTAATGGGATTCAAGAATTGATTCTAGAGGAAGCTCATACTTCACGCTATTCTATTCATCTAGGCGCAGCAAAGATGTATCGGGATCTGCGTCAACATTATTGGTGGCGTAGAATGAAAATGGATATTGTGGCATATGTAGCGCGATGCTTGAACTGTCAACAAGTTAAATATGAGCATCAGAGACCTGGTGGTTTATTTCAGAGAATTGAGCTTCCTGAATGGAAGTGGGAGTGGATCACCATGGACTTCATTTCTGGCCTTCCGATAACTCGGAAAAGGTTTGATGTTGTTTGGGTTATTGTTGATAGGCTGGCCAAGTCAGCTCATTTTATTCTAGTTGCCACTACCTATTCATCCGAGAAATTAGCTGGGATTTATATCAGGAGATTGTTCGCCTTCATGGTGTGCCTATCCTTATCATTTCAGATCGAGATACACAGTTTACCTCGCATTTCTGGAAGGCGGTTCAACGAGAGTTGGGCACCCAAGTCCAGCTAAGTACAACCTTTCATCCCCAGACGGACGGTCAGTCCGAAAGGACAATTCAGATATTGGAGGATATGCTCAAGCATGTGTTATTGATTTTGGAGGTTCGTGGGATCAATTCTTGCCTTTGTTAGAGTTTGCTTATAATAACAACTGCCAATCGAGCATTTAGATGGATCCTTATGAAGCCTTGTATGGTAGGCGGTGTCGTTCTCCGATTGGATGGTTTGAACTGGGAGAAGTTCGGTTGTTAGGTACGAATCTAGTTCAGGAGGCCTTAGATAAGGTCAAGATAATTCAAGATAGGCTTCGTACAGCTCAGTCGAGGCAAAAGAGCTATGCAGATCGTAAGGTTCGAGATATAGCTTTCATGGTTGGGGAGCGAGTATTGCTCCGAGTGTCGCCTCTGAAGGGCGTGATGAGATTTGGGAAGAAGGGCAAACTTAGCCCAAAGTTTATTGCCCCATTCGAGATTCTTGATCATGTGGGAGAGGTGGCGTATAAGCTTGCCTTGCCACCTAGCTTGTCAGCTGTGCATCCAGTGTTTCATGTATCCATGCTCTGAAAATATCACAGCGATCCATCGCACGTGTTAGATTTATGTACTGTCCAATTGGACAAGGATCTCTCTTATGAGGAAGAGCCGATAGCTATTCCAGACCGGCAGGTTTGACAGCTGGGGCCGAAGACTTTTCCTTCTGTGCGAGTTTAGTGGAGAGGTCAGCCTCCTGAGGCATCGACCTGGGAGTCTGAGTCTGACATGCAGAGTCGTTATCCTCATCTATTCCTTGACTCAGGTACTTATTTCTTTTGTCTGTTCGAGGTCGAACGATTATTTTAGAGGTGGAGAATGTGACGACTCAAAGGGTTATCACTTGTTTGCTCAGTCATCTCGAGCTTCTGAGGCCTTGAAAACCTCATTTATAGTTGCCTCGATTTACGTGCATAGTCCGACCACGAAACTAAAAACTTTTTATGTTGAAATATATGAATTATGTGAAAAATTTGAATAATTTTAGTATTAACATTGATATAGTTGACTTTGGTCAACATTTTTGGTAAACGAACCCGGGCCCGTGATTTGACGGTCTGTAGAAAAATATAGGACTTGAGTGTATGCCCGGAATCGAATTCCAAGGTCCTAGGCCCGAGAAATGAATTTTTCTGTTAAATTGTTTTATGAAAATGTTTAAGGAAAATGAAACTGACATTTGATCAAAAAGTAATGGTATCGGGATCGTATTTAGGTTGTGACGCCCGGTATATGTCATATATATTGGTTAAGCACTTCCTATAAAGTTTGGTTGAAAACAAACGTCATTTGACGTGTTTCAGCCTTAAATTGGAAAATTTGGAAGTTATGAAATTTTGAAAGATTTCTTGAGTTTTAATGCTCAATTCATTGATTTTGATGTTATTTTGGCGATTTGATCGCTCGAGCAAGTTCGTATGATATTTTTGAGTCAGTGTACATATTTGAGTCAGTGCGTCCAATGTTTCATGTATCCATGCTCTGAAAATATCACAGCGATCCATCGCACGTGTTAGATTTCAGTACTGTCCAATTGGGCAAGGATCTCTCTTATGAGGAAGAGCCGATAGCTATTCCAGACCGGCAGGTTTGACAGCTGGGGTCGAAGAGTTTTTCTTCTGTGCGAGTTTAGTGGAGAGGTCAGCTTCCTGAGGCATCGACCTGGGAGTCTGAGTCTGACATGCGGAGTCGATATCCTCATTTATTCCATGACTCAGGTACTTATTTCTTTTGTCCGTTCGAGGACGAACGATTATTTTAGAGGTGGAGAATGTGACGACCCAAAGGGTCATCACTTGTTTTATTAATCATTTCGAGCTTCTGAGGCCTTGAAAACCTCATTTATAGTTGTCTCGATTTACGTGCACAGTCCGACCACGAAGCTAGAAACTTTTTATGTTGAAATATATGAATTATGTGAAAAATTTGAATAATTTTAGTATTAATATTGATATAGTTGACTTTGGTCAATATTTTTGGTAAACGGACCCGGACCCGTGATTTGACTGTCTTGGAAGGTTTGTAAAAAAATATGGGACTTGAGATCGAATTCCAAGGTCCCAGGCCCGAGAAATAAATTTTTCTATTAAATTGTTTTATGAAAATGTTTAAGAAAAATAAAACTGATATTTGATCAAAAAGTAATGGTATCGGGATCATATTTTGGTTGCGACGCCCGGTACAGGTCATATATATTGGTTAAGCACTTCCTATAAAGTTTGGTTGAAAACGGACGTCATTTGACGTGTTTCAGCCTTAAATTGGAAAATTTGGAAGTTATGAAATTTTGAAAGATTTCTTGAGTTTTAAGGCTCAATTCATTTATTTTTATGTTATTTTGGCAATTTGATCGCTCGAGCAAGTTCGTATGATATTTTTGATTCAGTATACATATTTGGTTTGGAGCCCCGAGGGCTCGGGTGAGTTTTGGATAGGTGTCGGAGTGTTTTAGACTTTGAAAAATCTGGTGTTTTGCTGGTTTCTGGTATGTGGTACTTTACTCTATGCGATCGCATAAGAGCCTCCGCGATCGCATAGAGTAGATTTTTTATTGCCCCATTCTGTTCTATGCGATCGCAATAATATCCCTGCGATCGCATAGCTTTGTCTGTTTCCTTCAATGCAACCGCATTGCTTGCCTCGCGATCGCATAGAGTAAATATTGAGGCCCAGTATTCCTTCTATGCGATCGCATTGCTTCCCCCGCGATCGCATAGAGCAAAGTTTAGCCCCCCCCTTCCTTTTATTTTATGCGATCGCATCCTAGGCCCTACGATCGCATAGAACAATTTCGCCCAGTGATCTTTAAGTTCTGAAAAACAGAACAGAACGGGATTAAATCCCATTCCACCAAACTCTCTCTTCTCCAACAGCATTTCTTGGCGATTCTTGGGCGATTTTCATCAAACTTTTTGGGTAAGTGATTCTTGACTAGTTTTCTTTATTTTCCATAAATATTATTCGAATTCTTAGGCTTAAACATGTGAGAATAGGTTGAAAATTAGAGAATTGGGTAGAGTTAGGGTTTTCAAAGAATTCGCGATCTAGACCTCATTTTGGGGTCGAACTTAAGAACAAATTACATATTTGAACTCGTGGATGAATGAGTGAATTTATTTTGGTTCGAACCTTGTGTTTTGACCACGTGGGCCCAGGATCATATTTTACTATTCTAGACAGAATGTTGGAAATATTATATTTGTCCATTTGGACTAGCTTGTTGAGTAGTATTGATAATATTAAATCAATTGTGTATGGATACGATTGAATTGGAGCTAAATTCGAAAGGAAAGGGCATTGCTAAGGATTGAGTTGGTCGTAGACTTTTTAGATAAGCGTTTGATCTATCCTAGATTGATGGAATATGAGTTGAGTTTATGTGCTAATTATTTTGTGTGGAGTCCGACGTATAGGCATGGTGACGAGTATCTATACGTTGGGGGTCGAGCATGAATGTGGGTCTTAAATGGATTAAAATTCTTAATAATCTTATGTGATTATATGAAAGGAATTATTATTGGTTTAATACCGATAATATATATATTGTTGATTAATGATTATTAGTTTAATACCGGTAATATATATATTGTTAATCAAAGATTATGGGTTTAATACCGGTAATATATATATGTTGTTGATCAAAGATTATTAGTTTAATACCGGTAATATATATGTATTGTTGATTAAATATTATTGGCTTAATACCGATAATATATTGTATGATTATTGTTTATTGGCCATAGATGCCGGTGACATATCGGAAGGGTGAGGATGCACGCCGCATCACTAACAAATAATGGTTGTTGATATAGGCCACAATTGCCGGTATTATATATATATATATATTGTTTTGATAAATAAATGAAAGATTGATATTAAGACGGGAGCGAGTGGTTGTACCCCTGTGATAAAATTAGTTGAGTTGGAAAGTGAATTAAATACCTTTATTTTTATTTCTAATAATATATATTTTGTGGCTACTCCCGAGCATATTTTCTCTTCTTAAATATTAGATATTTTTTCTTGCTATTTTGTTGTATATGTATTTTTAACTATACATGTTTATGTGGGTGTCTGGTCCTAGCCTTGTCACTACTTCGCTGGGATAGGCCCGGCACTTACTAGCACATGGAGTTAGTTGTGCTGATGCTACACTCTGCGCTCTTTTTGCGCAGATACAGGTTACGAACAGCAATAGCGGCAGTAGTGCCATTGTTAACATTCCGACCACCGAGACTTCGAGGTAGCCTTGCAGGCTTCTGCAGGACCCCTTGTCTCCTCTATCTTACTTTTTAGTCTATTATCTCATGTATTCGAGATAAACAATTTTATATTTCTTTCAGACAGTTATGTGTATTATTCTTAGAAATTCGTGAGTATTGTGACACCAGTTCTTGGGTAGTGTATCATGTTTGGGTTTCTGCATCGTGTCTAGTAAAATTTGTTAAGTCTTCCGCTAAATTTATTTATTCCATTGTAATCATAGTATTATTTTTAAATGTTTTAAAATGAGAGTTGTAACCAATGGAAATATAAGTAAGAGTTGGCTTGCCTAGCTCCCACTAGTAGGCGCCATCACGACTTTCAATGGTGGAAAATCCGGGTCGTGATAGAAACATACAAAAAATGTCATGATCATGTTGTCAAGCAACATCTAAGGGTTGTGAGCACGTGATTTTTGCACTAGACAATAAAATTCCAAAATTAAAATAAATAATATTTTTGAGTGCAATTGCATGTCTTGTTGGAAATTAGATACATTTTGTGTGTTTGAATAATTAAAATTAGAAAATAAAAAAAAAAAACAAAGGTGAAATACATGTATTTTTGGATTAAAATAGTTTAAGGAAAAATCAACAAAAATAGCATTAGTAACGGAAATTATGGAAAAATAGTAAAAAATTGCCAAAAAATACCAGGAAATTAGTGAAGATAGGAAATTAAGTAATTCAAATAATACAAAAAGAAAAAATGAAATACAAAAGAAAATTATCACAAAAATAATCAAAATACTAAGAAAATACAAAAATACAATAAGATTGGGCCAAAAGAAATTATGAAATATTGGCCCAAAGGACCGGTCCGTCTGATCCAAAGCAGGCAAATCTCAGCCGTCCATCCACACAAATCCAAGGGCTGAGAAATTAAGTGAGTATTAATTAGTTAATTAATTTCTGAGATTTAATCTGAGCCGTCCAGGCCTATAGATCTAACGGACGAAGGCATAGTCTCATTTAAGTCAAGACATTGTCGTTTTGCAATGGCCAATCTTGACCGTTGATCATCAATGATCCAACGGCCAAGAGTTCATCGAACACCCCGAGTATATAAGGTCCATGTCTCTTCAGAGACCGGCCATTTACACCTTTTCTAAACCCTAGCCGCCCCCTCTCTTCTCATCTTCTTCTCCTTCATCTTCTTCATTAGCCGCCGGCCATGGAGACTGTCAACTCCACGGCGGTCTCCGGCCATACCCCATCTCCCCTTCTCCTTCTTCTCTTCTTCTCCATCTCAAAAACCTACCAAAACCCCATGAAACCCTAAAGGCCTCTCATATTTCTTGAAACTCCGGTCATCGGAGTTCACCGCCGATGACCAAAACCAAGCAAACCCCACCCAAATTAACACCAAAGCATCCTCACCACTAGATTTATCACCTCTCGTACCCAGTCTCCCTCGAATCTACCTCCTTCGTCTCGAATCTTCAAAGATAGGTCGCCGGAAACCTAACTCCGGCGACTTTAAACAAACACCCTCAAAGCTCTTACCTTTACCCCTTTTTAAACACCCCTCCATAACCAGAAAACCACAAATCTGAGTCTTTGTGTGAGAAAAGAAAATAAAGAAAAAGAAAAGAGAAACTGGGAAAAAGAAAAGAAGAAAAAGCAAAATAAAACGGGAAAGCTCAGGGGACAGTCCCTGCAAGCTAAGTCCCTTCCCCTTCTTTGTTTGCTTTCTTTACTGTTATTTTTGTTATTTTTCTTGTTATTTGCCGTATGTTCAACATGTTTCTTCTCATTAGTTAGTCATATGAACTAGGGTTTTAGTCTTTGATAAATTTTTGTTTGTTTGTTCTGTTGTTCTATTTAAAGATCTACTCTTCTTTATCTTGTATATCTTCATATGTTTTCTCTTAATATATTAGACTGCATGTTTTGGATTAGGGTTTGTCTTTGAGAAATCTTGTTCTGATTTTTATTATCTTTGTTTCATATCTTTCGTTTTTATCACTCGTATGTTTAGATTAGGGACTCTCGCCTTTAAGAAATTCTCTGTCTGTTCTATCTCTCCATGTCTACTCGGTTTAAGGGTTACTGTTAGAACTATTTTGTTTAAGCTTGGTTGTTCTTTGATCTTGGCAAACCATGTTCTCTTCTGAAACTGCTTCTTGAGTTTTTACCTATATGTGTTTATGTCAAAAACATCTTAAGTATGATTTGGAATTTTCAGTGGTTCATTAAGTATAAGGAAGTTTTGAACATGCTTGTGTAATGACTAGTTGACACTATGTTATGAAATTTGAGTTTGTAAGTCTATTGATTGAGATTCAACAATACTCAACCCTTTTCTCTGAGTTTTGATTAATTGATAAACAATTCTGATTTCATTGACTATGTGTGCAATTATTTATGAAACTGGCTATGTTTGCAACAGCCGTGTGTTAAGTGAACACTGTTAATATCTATCATGCCTAGGTGGATTGGTTATAGCTGCAGTAGAGTTAAAACTTATAAGTGGTTAACATTGAAAGCATGTGTTAAGTGTCTTAGAATAGGCTAAAACTGAAAATCACAAAAATAGGCTATAAGTTAAATAAGTGACCAAGAGTGGTCAATTTTGCAATTGACCTACTCTGTTAGGTCTCTCACACTGGCTAACACTTAAATAGGCCAGTAGTGTAATAAAAATTGGTTTAAGTATGAAAGATTAGACTTACCAAGGCCCTGCTTGAGCCATAATCACAGGTGGCTAGACTTGCAAAGGTCTTAGCCATGCCTGTAATCAATAATAGGCCTCAAATTGCAAAGCCAAGTCCAATGTTTGGACTGGCTGGGTTTTAAATAAGATAATAAACAGGCTAGTCCTGCAAATTAGTTTTAAATAACAGAAATGAAACAAAACTGGTTAAAATTGAAATAAGTCTCAAGTCTGATATGGCCTGTCCTTAAATAGTGATACAAAGGCTGGCCATTAGTTAAATAAGAGCTGAATCTCTGAAAATTTGACCTAGGTAGGTCGGGTAATTAGCCAATGCCTTTAAGGGCATATAAGGAACATAAAATGGCAAAAAGTTAGATTTAATAGAACCTATAGGGATATATAAGACAATTGTGCTACTGGTTTCTGCAATTATGGAGAGAATTAAGGGCATATTGGTCTTAAGAAAAAGGTAATTCAGTAAAAAACAATAACAAGTAAGGGCATCTTAGTAAAAGCCCCAAGATGGAATAAAAAAGAACCTTCCAGCACATGCTGGAAGAGATCTTGTAACAGATTTAGGGTGTTAAATGTATGATTTGGTAAATTAAGAGGGGAGAAAAATAGAATTATATTCTATCTTTTCCTCCAAAAAAATTTCACTTCTCTACACCTATAATACCCCCATTCAAGACTAGTTGAGGGGTTGGATTTTCAATAGAAAAATTCAGAGAAAATATATAGATACATAGAGTAAAATAGGCTGGATTTTGGAAACAAAATTTTTTAGAAAGAATTATACACTAAAATAGCAAATAGTTGTCTGGTTTTCGAGTTGAAATTGCTGTTTGGAGTCATTTGAAATTTCTGCTCATTTGCTGGGTTTTTCTAGTTGCTGTTACTGTGTTATTATCCGTTCATCTGGGAATTTTTCTTCACTGTTGCATTGCTTGTTGAGTTTACTGCTGTGCCTATTTCATCTCCCCTAGAACTAATCGAGTTTACTTGCTGAATCAGGTACACATTTTGTTCGCAGCTATGTAACTTTGAAGCATGATCAAATGAAGTTTCAAGTCTTAAAATCTCTGTTGTCTTCTACGTTTTCTATTTTCTAATTAGCTGTCTAGTATAGATTTAGATTTGTAATTCATTAGTGTAACATTGTATGTATAAGGGAAAGCCTGGACAAAAATAATGTAATAGGTAGTGAATGGTAGTAGTATAGCCGCAGTAGTTAAATCACTTAGTAAATAGGTTAAACCCATAAAACAGAGCCAATTAAACTTGACGTGGATCTCTAATATGCGAACTCACAGCAATAATTTTAATTAGTCTTATGTAGGTAATCTAACTTGATATTTGACACTTAGATCCAAACAGGTTCTTAAACAGTAACAACAAAACGAAATTATAACTTAGTTAATACTGATTTCCATGATATCACAATCAGATTCAATGACGAGATGTGATTATGTATTGGCGAGTGAGTCAATTTAGCCTAGGTAATTGAATGTTAGATGTAAATGACTGGATCATTAATTTAGTTCTAATTCACATGTTTAATTAGTTATTATAGAATTCAGATTAGTGACATGAATTGGTCCGTGAGAATAAAGTGAATAGTTCTGTCAATTAAGTCTTCTCTATATTAGACTTTATGATTTAGATTCAATATTGTTAGCTTTTATTAGACCTTATCTCTTAATAAATAAATATAGTTCGAATTCAATTCTCTTTTGTTCTTTCTGAGTTTTTACTTTATTATGAGTTCTCATTTTTATCACTATTGCGTCATCTCTAATCTGGGCCTGATGTGCGACCTAGGCCTGGAATACGTTCGAGAATTAAATGGGCTATTGAACAATAGCTCAAATCTAGTCCGGGTCACTAAGACCCAGATAGATATCATAACCCGTTAAGTATAGATCCGGAAGTCCAGGCCCAATAACAATGGAAACAACAATGGCCCGGACTCACTTTCTGGAATTACAGTTATTAATAATGACCAAGGGAAAAACATTGATAGAAAAATATAGTGACTCAATAAGTATGAACTTTAAAAGATACACGGGACGAGCCTCACATAATAGCAAAATAGTGGGGCCCCCTTTCATGTAATTAATAGAATATATAATAGATTCGGGAAGGTTAATAGCGAATTCCATAACCTCTCCCAAAAGAATTAAAGCCGTTAGACACTATTTAGGCACGATTTAATAAATATACTTTCCCTAATACGAGTGTGCACTTGGTGCAAGCTCAAATCATAAATCTCGGCGAAGCCGAAATGTATTGAAAGTCACAAGCGTACTGGTTGGAGTGTGACTCGAAATACGTTTTTGCGACGTCACAATTCTTAAAACTATCAAAGTTGGAAACACACACATATTGTTAAAAAGTATATAACAAGTCATATAAAGTTGAGAACGACGGTTGAGCGACCGTGCTGAAACCACGGAATCCGGGAGTGCCTAACACCTTCTCCCGGGTTAACAGAATTCCTTATCCAGGTTTCTGTTTCGCAGACTGTAATAACAGAGTCAATTTCCTCGGATTCGGGATTAATCGGTGACTTGGGACACCATTATCTTCCCAAGTGGCAACTCTGAAAATTAAATAAAAATCCCGGACCGATTGTCCTTTATTTGGAAAAACTCCTTCCTCTTTGTTATTATATCCTTCTCGGGTATTTGAACACTGAGGTATACCCAACGTATCTCTTTCAAAAAGGATCGGTAAAATGGGGTAGTAAAAAAGGGAGGTGTGACAAGGGTGATGTAAAATATGATTGCTCAACTCAAAAGTGATGGCTATGTTCTCTCTAATGAGCAGTAGATTCAAACACTGATTCGGTCTCTTCCCAAATTGAGAACATTTGAAGGTTTTTGCTGATGTTGCCCGTCATGTAGAGCTTGAAGACGAGCAACTTAGTGCTGCTAAAGCTATACCTAATGCCTTTGTGGAAGAATCAAGTGGTACAAAGAGATCAAGCTTCAAGTGCAAGAGAAACTGGAAAAATAACGAAAAGGTTAGGAGGCTGGAGAAGGACCCTCCAAGAAAAGAAACAAGCCAAATTCTAAGAAAGAAAAATGGTTCTTCAAGAAGAAAGATAAGAGCAAGATGGAGTGTTACAATTGCCAAGTTCCAGGGCATTTTGCTCTTGAGTGCACTGAGCCGAAAAAGGTATCATTTCAAAACGCATCTCTTTGTGCTATATATGTTTCTAGCACTATTTTACTAACTGAATCTTATCCTGTGTGGATAGTAGACTTAGGGGCCACCGACCATGTAAGCCGCGATAGAGAAGCATTTATAGAGTTTCGTCGAGTTATACCTGGATCAAAGCATGTATATGTGGGAAATAATTCAAAGCTTGAAGTCAAAGGGATAGGCACTTGCAGAATGGACATGCGTGGTGGCCGATCTTTGATGTTGCATGATGTCCTATATGTTCCTGAGATTCGGCGAAACTTAGTATCTGTGTATGTTCTTCTAGATTTAAATTTCAATTTGAACTTTAGTCGCAGTGGTCTTAGAATTACTCGAGACAATGTTGTTTATCGTTTTGGACATGGTTATGATGGTTTTATTGTGTTAGATTGTAATCCTTCTATGTATAACTATTATGTTGACCGTTGTATTATGGCATGTTATTCTAGTAATAGTGATGTTGATGTTATTATATGGTATGCAAGATTATGTCACATAGGGCAAGATCGAATGAATAGATTGGCTAAGGAAAGACATATAGGTCCTTTCTCTAAAATTGAAATGCCAACTTGTGAAAATTGTTTTGCTAGAAAGATTACACGTAAACCATTTGGAAAGGCTAAGAGAGCTGATTTTTCATTGCAATTAATCCATTATGATATCTGTGGTCCAATGAATGTGAGGGATATGTCTGGTGCTTTATATTTTATTACGTTCATTGATGATTTCACATGCTTTGGATATGTCTATCTGGTCTCTCATAAATCTGAAGCACTTGAATGATTTAAGAAATATATAAATGAAGTTGAGAATCAATAGACAAAAGTATTAAGACCTTTAGAACCGATAAAGGATATGAATATCTTTCAAAAGAATTTGAAGGATTGTGCAATGAAAAGGGAATCACCAGACAATTAACTATTCCATACACACCTCAACAAAATGGTGTATCAAAAAGGAGGAATAGAACACTATTGGACATGATAAGGTCCATGATGGCACAGATAAATTTACTTATATCCTTTTGGGGAGATACATTATTGACTGCAACTTATATATTGAGCAAAGTGCCTTCTAAATCAGTTTCTTCACTCCTTATGAGCTATGGACTGGTCATAAACCAAACTTAAAGGATTTACGACCTTGGGGTTGTGCTATATACGTAAAAGATTTTTTAAGAAAGTTTGGAAAACTAGGTCCAAAAGGCAAGAAATGTATCTTTATAAGATATTCAGAACACTCCAATGGATAAGTGTTCATTGGTGAATTAGAGGATGGAAGTGTTACTAAGATTGAATCGCGAGATGTCATATCTTTGGAAAATGATTTTCCAAATAAGGGCGAGGTAAAGAATGGAGAGCCTCTTTATGAAATATTAAACTCAGATATTGAGTGCACAATATGCCTTCTTTGAGTTTCTCCCTGATAAAGTGACAATCTATTTCAATGTGCTTCGTATGTTCATGAAAGATTGGATTAGCTGCAATCTGAATTGTTGGCTTACTATCTGAGAACAACCTAGTTGGTTGTTGAATTGGAGTTCTAAGTTCTGCAAACAGATCTCTCAACCACACAATATCAACCATTACAGATGCCATGCTTATGTATTTTGCTTCATTAGTACTTCTAGACACTGTATGTTGCTTCTTGGACTTTCAAGAGATCAAAGAATCCCAAAACTTCACAAGATAGCCACTAACTGATCTTCGAATCATAGGACATGCTGCCCAATCTGAGTCACAAAATCCAACCACGGTTGCTTGCTAATGTCTTCGCATGATCACCCTTATTCCTGGTGCTTGTTTAAGATATCTTACTACGCGAGTAACAACATCCACGTTAGACCTCTTTGGGGCTTGCATAAACTGACTTAGAACTTGTACTGCATAGCTTATGTCTGGTCTAGTATCTGTAAGATATAGCAATTTCCCAATTAGTTTTTGATAGCTAGTGGCATCTCTCAAGGAAGGATCAAGATCTTGACTTCTAACTCCTTTGTCATACTCAATAGAAGTCAGTTTTTGATTAAGTTCTAGAGGAGTGACATCATATTTAGCACCACTCATCCCCATTTCTGAAATATGCTCTAGAGTGTATTTCCTTTGATTGAGGAGCATACCTTTCTGGGATCTTAATACTTCAATTCCTAGAAAGTATCTTAATTATCCCATGTCTTTCACCTTGAACTTCTTTTGTAGCGCTGACCTTGCTTCATCAATAAGCTGCATACTGCTTCTTGTTAGCAATAAATCATCCACATATATCAAGATTATCATTATATCATTTCCAGTCCTTTTTGTGAACAAGGAATAGTCATATGAACTTTGGCTAAACCCTCCACTTATCAAGGCTTCTGTGAGATTCCACTATCTCGATGCTTGTTTAAGTCCATAAAGAGACGTTAGCAGCCTATAAACCTTGTTATCCCCTATCTTTGAAAGCCTTGTGGTATGTCCATATACACTTCTACTTCTAAGTCTCCTTGTAAAAATGCATTGAAAACATCCATCTAAAATAGATGCCAATACTTGGAAGCAGCTAATGCAATCACCGATCTAACTGTCACCATCTTATCCACATGTGAAAAAGTTTTATGATAGTCCAGTCCTTCTTGTCGATTGTATCCTTTGGCCAAAAGTCGAGCTTTAAATCTTTCTACCTCTCTATTGGATTTATACTTAATTTTATAGACCCATTTTGAGCGTATAGAAGATTTCCCTGGTGGCACATCTACCACAACCCAAGTTTTGTTGTCCTCCTATGCTTGAATCTCTTGTTTCACCGCTTGTATGCATCTATCATCCTCCACTGCTTGCTTGAAATTTTGTGGCTCTACAACTATTGAAAAAGCCAATATGTAGTCCATGTAGTGTTGTGTGACATTAGCATATGATAGGAAGTTTGATATTGGATAAAGGCATTGTGAGTTCTTCTTTCCACCAACTAAATAATCTTGCATCTAAATAGGAGGAGCCTTGGTTCTTGTTGACTGTCTAGTAGGATCAGGAGTTGTATGTGTAATTGAGGGATCAACTAGAGTAACTGCATCAAGATCAACTGGAGTAACTGCATCTAATATCTGACCTGCATTTGATACTAGAATCACTGCATCTGATATCTAATCTGCATCACTTCCTGATAAGTCTTCATTATCAACTATATCATGATCAGCTCCATCTAGTAAATCTGCATGTTCTTCTAATTCTTCATTGCTGTCATTTGCATCTTGAGTGACATCTACAACTGTATATGTGTCTTTTGCTTCCTCAATTTGTGCTACCTCAAACACATCATCTAAGTGCCCAGGTAGATGATTGTTAGGCATGGGTTGCTGATGCTGCGGAGTAAGAAAGGGAAATACTGATTCTCTGAATATGACATCCCTTCTTACAAAAAAAACTGTTAGTCCGCCGATCAAATAGTATATATCCCTTTTGAGTAGTGGAATATCCCATCAAGACTGCTTATCTGGCTCTAGGACCAAATTTGTCTTCCTTGACTACATTTGTGGCATAGCATAGACATCCAAAGACCCTAGATGTGATAATGATGGTTGTCTTCCATATAATGATTCAAAAGGACTCTTACCATCTAATACCTTAGTGGGCAATCTGTTTATGAGATAAACAACTGTTTGGACACATTCTCCCCGGAATCTACTTGTATGCCAGCTTGAAATTTTAAGGTCCTTATTGTATCTAAAATATGTCTGTGTTTTCTCTTAGCCACTCCATTTTGCTGTGGAGTGTGCACACATGTGCTCTGGTGAATGACTCCATGTCTTGTCCAGTAATCATTCCACTGATGGTTAAAGAATTCCTTCCCAGTATCTATTCTAACAGTTTTAATACAAATACCAAACCGATTCTGCACCATACTAAAAAATTATTTGAGGAATATAATTGTTTCACTTTTCAATTGCATAAGAAAAATCCAGGTTGCTCTAGTAAAATCATCAACTAATGTAAAGAAATAGTGCTTATTATCATAACTAGCTACCTTATAAGGTCCCCATACATCCACGTGCACTAGTTGAAAAGGTGCAATACTTAAATGTTCGCTATTTGGAAAAGCTAGCATATGCTACTAGGCTAATGGACAAACAGAACACTTGTTGTCTATAACATTGTCTATCTTATTATGCAGAAAAGAAATATGGTGCATTACTGGTAATGAAGTATGTCCTAATTGTTTGTGCCAGAGTTCTCCAGTATATCTGTCTTTATTTCTCTCCACTGAATTGATATGAGCAGCTATCTGTATTGTTCTCCTTCCTCTTATCTGATAAAGACCACCAGTCTCCTTACCAATCCCCTTAGCCTGTCAGTGTAAAGATCCTGAAGTACAAATATTTTGGGTAGGAATAGAGCACCACACTATAAGTCCTTAGTCAACTTTGAGATTGACATTAAATTGAACTTAAAATATAGGACATACAACACATTGTCCAGTTTAGTTTCTACAGAAATTTGTGTACTACCAATATATGTAACATCAGTTCTATCATCATTTTATAGTCTCACATTTTCTCTTTTATGCTTATCTACATTCCTGACATCTTGAAGTAGATCTAATGATGATGCTATGTGATGTGTGGTCCCTGAATCCACCATCCAATTATCATTACACACTTTTGCAGTAAGAGATACAATGTTACCTGCCATGTTTGCTTGTGTCTGTATATTTGAAGCTGTAGCATCTCAATTAAGCATGTGAAGTATCTACTGGTACTGTGCCTCACTAAAGAAATAGTCTGCTTTCTGCAGTGCTTTTCCTTGTGAGTTTGAAGATCCTGATAACTCCACATTGTTGGCTGTAACATAATATCCTTGGGCCAATACTCCTTAGATTGATAACTCTTCTTTCCTCTGAAATCCTCAAGATATCCAATTATTTTGAAGCAGTTCTCCTTAGTGAGGCCTTTCATATGGCAATGCTCACACTGTAGGAACTGTTTCTTCCCTAGAAAACCTTGACCTCTCCTAACTTGCATTGCCATAGGATCTACCTTCTCTACCATAGCACTGCCTCCGACAAACTATTGGCTCTCATTCTGTATGATCATAGAATATGCCTGATTCAGTGTTGTTTTAGTCGTCTTCATCAAAATTTTCCTTCGAGCTTGATCATAAGCGTCATTCAATCCATCCAAAAACTACATCAATCTCTTTTGGTGTAGTTGCACAACATATTCCTTCGATTTCTAACAACCACAATTTGGAGAAGGTACAAGCACATCTTCAGTCCATAGTTCCTTCTTGTTAACCTAAAGATTCCTCTGTGCAATTGGAAAATTCTCACTCGATTTACTTTGTCAAAGCGTTCCTGAAGATCCTTCCACACTGCATGTGCGTCAGAGGAATAAATGATACCACTTAGTAAAACCTTCGATACTGAATTCATAATCCATGAATGCACTATAGCATTGCATGTCTCCTATTCTTTATGCAATTCATCTTTAAATAAAGCCGTGAGACATGTTCTAGTAACAAAACCTTGTCACACCTCTTTTTTACGCACCCGCAAGGATGCAAAGAGTTTTTCCAATTAAAGGACAATCGAGATGGGATTTATTTAATTATTTCAGAGTCGCCACTTGGGAGATTTATGGTGTCCCAAGTCACCGGTTAAATCCCGAATCGAGGAAAAGAATGACTCTATTTAACAGTCCGCGAACCAGAAATCCGGATAAGGAATTCTATTAACCCGGAAGAAGGTATTAGGCATTCCCGAATTCCGTGGTTCTAGCACGGTCGCTCAACTGTCATGTTTGGCTTATCTATCTGCTTTTTTACAATTATGTACTTAGTGCAAGTTAATATCCCTTTACCGCTTTTATTATTGGTTACGATTTACGAAAGAGAAAATTGCCTAGAAATATGCTTTCGAGTCACGTCACATGAAATGCACCCGGATCCTCGACATACTCTTATTCAACATTTCGGGGTTTGGATTTGGGTCGCACGAAATGCACACCCATATTTAAGAAGGTAGAACTAAAATATGTGCCCGGAGCGATTACTTATTTACACTGTTGAGAAGGACGTGATATTTGCTAAGGAACGACACATCTCGAAATCTAAGTATTTTATATGTACATTTATGAAGGCCTTGCGATTAGTGTAACTATTGGGCGAGGCGCGCCTTTAATTCGAATCTGAAACGAACTACATCCCACTGTATTTTACTTAAGAGTTGATTCCAAATTATTTAAAACTTGCTACGAACCACACCACATGAAATGCGCCTGTGGTTCCTGACACGCTTTATTTGCTCTTGCCCGAAATTGGGGTCGGATCACATGAAATGCACCCCCGACTCCTTTAATCTAGCTACATTGTGTAATTAAATAATGATGAACCGATTTCTACAATATGATAAATCCTACCCAATTATAACCGGTTCGAGCAAATATGCTCCTAGCTAACTAAGTGAACAGGTTCGAGACCATGGTGGACGATTATGTGAAAGTAAAATTTAATTCGAATTCAAGGAATCCTCACAGAGCCATTGGCATCTAAAAAAAATCCAAGATATCATTCCTTACGGGTGTTTGAATTCTCTTAGACTTCTTCTTCTAGATGACTAATCTCAATTTTAATACAAGGTTGGGTACTAGCAGTCTTGGAAGTCTTATGTCATGGGATTCATTTCATGAACTGAACCTAGAAAATGAATCAATGAAATGAACCAATCCATTTTAAACGGGCTAATGCATTCTAATGCTCGTAATAGGATTGAATCAGCAACATCGAATTAATTCTTTATTTTTCAGATTTAATTTCCATGTCAAGCAAACCACAATCAAACATTTTGTTCTAGTAAAGCTAAGAGAGTGTTCATACGACTACACAGTCCGACAATCCCTAATTATGGCTCGAACATTCCTTGATTAACAACAACTGGAAGTAGTTCTACCAACAATAAAATATGCTAATGGACACTACTCAGATGAATCAAAATAGCACTCTATTTACTGCCAGTTCGAGGGACGCACTGAGATGAACTACGAATGTGTACCTGGAATAGGAAACGGGGAGAAGAGTAAGCAATGACGAACAGCCAAGCAACCAACAATATAGTAGTGACCACAGCAACCAAGATTGATCCCAGAAAACAGATTCCACAGGAGAAACCAACGGCCAAAGCTCAAGTATTTCAAAGAAACCAATAAACAGAGAGTTCTAAATCAAGAGAAACCTCTACCCTTCTGAACTGCCTTCAAAAGATTCGTACACCCAACTGATCGATCCACAATTAAACGCAAACAAACGATCCTCCAACACCCAGAAATCTCTGCCTATCACCTATCCCGCGTGTGAAACAGGGGCAAAGAATCCTAGAACCTTTTAGTTTAGAATCAACTGGAAAAAATGCAACTCAAGCTGGATACTCTCCTGTAAATCTCTCTGTGTGTTTCGAAATGTATTTCTTGCTGTGTGTATCCCTCTCCAGGTACTCTGAAAATGTCCTCACTGTATATCCTCTCTTTGTTAGCCTAATGTTCTATTTATAGCCAAAACCCCAACTCCTCCTGAAGGTCTGCTATCAATTAACTGTTACCCTGCCCATCATATTTTCTGTCAAGCCATGCCCTGCTAATCCTATTGCTCCCTCTGTTTCAGCCACTAAGTTCTGCCTAGGTATGGGCTTTAAAATAAATAACAGGAGACAGCTGGTGGTGCACTCTGCTGTACAGCAGGTTCCACCAGCAGTCTTGATGCCTTATCCCTTTCAATCACACCATTCAAACCTATGTCAACAAACACTATATCCAAACATCCTCATTAACTCAGAATCCAGCAACGATACCAATCAGCTATAACCAATTCGAATTCCTAATTCGAAACATTACAATTCAACTTCAATTCGACGGAAGTTCAAACATGGAATTGATCTGTATTAACACTAATGTCCTACTGCTCTAAACAACATTTATAACTATTCGACGATATTCGTTTAATCGATTATAACGCGTACAATTGATAACAAACAATCGACAAAACAGTGACTAACAATTCTCGGGCAAAACAGGGCAGAATGCGAAACTAATTTATTCGACGATATTAATGGAGATGAATATGTATTCTACGACATTCAATGACAATCAAAGAACAAGTAAATGCCCAAATAAAAAGGCTTTGAGGAGGAGAACGAAAGCATTAATAACTTGAAAGAGAAAGAAAGAAAAAAAAAGAAAAGAAATAGAGATACTAATAAGACTACAACTAAGAGATAATTGAATGAAGATAAAGAGAGCAAACGGAGATACCTTGAAAAGAGAAATCTGGGATCGAACCAACTTGGGGCCAATTCGGATTCGAAATGTTTTGAGGCCAAATGGGTTTTAATCGATTGTTCTCAATTGAGAACATCTCGACTAAAGCCTATTGAACCCCGAACATCTTCAAATGGCTTGAATGTATTTCTAGAGCTCTTGGGACTCATGTGCGGGTTTACACGGTTTGTTTTCGATTCGAACCATTCTAGTGTTGTTCGAAGTGAGACGGGTGTGGATTTGGAGAGGGGGGTGGTCCGGTGGCTTCAGGGTGTTAGTTTCGTGTCCATCGGAGCAATGGCCACCGGGTTATGGAGAGGCGATTCGATGGCGGCTAGGGTTTCGAAGGGGGGGATTTTCGGCTGAGAGAAAGGGGATGTTTAGGCAAATGAAGGGGTAATGGGGTTCTTGGGGTTTTGGGTATTAAAATTCAAGGTTTAATCTTAGCCGTTGGATTATAAGATTCCAACGGCTGAGATCAAGAGAGGGGGTGACGGGGCCGGTTCGGGTGTGGGGGAGTGGGTCACGAATTAATGGGGCTTGGGATTGGGCCTTTTGTTTTGGGCTCAATTTTTAAATTCACCCATGGCCCCAATCCGATTTCCTTTCTCAATTTTCTTCTTTTCTTTTATTTATTTATTAATTCCTAATTTATTGAAACACAAAAATTCTAAAATACATTACAAAGTCAAATTAATTTATAGAAACTAATTATGCCCGAATACCAATTCGCACATTAAACATCAATTAAACTACACAACTTTAACTACAATGCAAAACACGATGTATATATTTTGTATTTTACTAATTTAAATAAATAAACACGCACACACAAACATGCAAATGTAAGATAAAAATGACACAAAAATCACAAAAATCATGCTCAACATAAAACTATTTTATTTTTTTGAATTTTCTGGGAGTGATTCTCATGTAGGGCAAAAATCACGTGCTCACAGCTGCCCCTCTTTGCGCGTAAACATGAAGAGTTTTCGTGCAAAGATAAGTGAGCGTATATGAGCGATTTTTGCCCGTTTGAACACTCCGTATAAAGCATTTTTCGGAAAAGTTTGACCGAACCTTTGCCTCGGAAGGTCTCCTACATATCCCTGGCTAAAAGGGAATCAGGTCAATGTAGTTCGGGAAGTTTTGGTAGCTGGGACTACCGTGACTGCTGTGATCTTGCTGTTACTGTTGTTGTTGCTGCTATCACTGCTTACCGATCTCCTCATTACATCGTGCTAAAATAAAACAAGAAGCTAGGCTAGCCTACGGATCGCATGATCCTATCTATTTTCAACTTGCTTTTGCCGCCTTGCTTTTTTGTTGGCTTGATTGTTTCTTCTGATGTTTCTTCTCTTCTGCCAATTGTTATTTCGGCCTATCTTGATTGCTAAACTCCGACCGTTGGTCCCTTCCTTGTGATCTCCGAACTATTCTCCTTCGACGTCTGAATCTATCTTTCTGATCCTTGTTGCCTTCCTTCTGCTTACAAACTTGGATTCATGTTGGGGATCTCTGTTATACTCTACTGCTTTCCCCACACAACTTCGAAAGTAAATTGTCACTCCATTCTTCAGGCGGGCTCCTGACTTCAACAACATCTTTTGAAAATAAACGCCATTCCTCTCTTCAGGCGGGCTCCTGACTTCAACAACATCTTTTGAACATAAATCGCCATTCCTCTCTTCAGGCGGGCTCCTGACTTTAACAACATCTTTTGAAAATAAACGCCATTCCTCTCTTCAGGCGGGCTCACCATCCTTATCAAATCTTGGAAACTGAGACGGCGTTCTGCTTTTCTGGCGGGCTTCTGACTTTAACAACATCTTTTGAAAATAAACGCCATTCCTCTCTTCAGGCGGGCTCCTGACTTCAATCATCAACTTTTGAAAATAAATCGCCATTCCTCTCTTCGGGCGGGCTCCCGACTTCAACAACATCTTTTGAAAATAAACGCCATTCCTCTCTTCAGGCGGGCTCCTGACTTCAACAACATCTTTTGAAAATAAACGCCATTCCTCTCTTCAGGCGGGCTCCTGACTTCAATCATCAACTTTTGAAAATAAATCGCCATTCCTCTCTTCGGGCGGGCTCCCGACTTCAACAACATCTTTTGAAAATAAATCGCCATTCCTCTCTTCAGGCGGGCTCCCGACTTCAACAACATCTTTTGAAAATAAATCGCCATTCCTCTCTTCAGGCGGGCTCCTGACTTCAATCATCAACTTTTGAAAATAAATCGCCATTCCTCTCTTCGGGCGGGCTCCCGACTTCAACAACATCTTTTGAAAATAAACGCCATTCCTCTCTTCAGGCGGGCTCCTGACTTCAACAACATCTTTTGAAAATAAATCGCCATTCCTCTCTTCAGGCGGGCTCCTGACTTCGACAACATCTTTTGAAAATAAATTGCCATTCCTCTCTTCAGGCGGGCTCCCGACTTCAACAACATCTTTTGAAAATAAATCGCCATTCCTCTCTTCAGGCGGGCTCCTGACTTCAACAACATCTTTTGAAAATAAATCGCCATTCCTCTCTTCAGGCGGGCTCCTGACTTCAAACATATCTTTGAAAAAATAAATCGCCATTCCTCTCTCCAGGCGGGCTCCTGACTTCAACAACATCTTTTTGAAAATAAATCGCCATTCCTCTCTTCAGGCGGGCTCCTGACTTCAACCACATCTTTTGAAAAAATAAATCGCCATTCCTCTCTTCAGGCGGGCTCCTGACTTCAATCATCAACTCTGAAAATTAAACGCCATTCCTCTCTTCTTGTACCATTTTATTCTTGCTGCATCGACTCTCGAGCCATCATTTCTCCTAAATCACCTTGTTTCGGAACTGCTTTCCTCCTGGGTTGTGTTATTTTTCTCTTGACTGCTGGGGATGTCTTTGGAACTAATTACTTACCTGCTGGGGTAATGCTGCCGGGGAAAATCTTCTTTATTTCCTCCTTTTCTACTTCCTTCAGAACCTTTATTCTCTCTCGAGATCGCTGGGGATTGGAGTGTCATCAGCTGGGGATTACCCCGTCGGGGGATCCCCTTTCCTTCTTCCTCTTTCCAAACCTCCTTCGGGGCTCGCGCTTCGCTCCCTTGAAAAACTTGTAGGATATAATGCTGCCGGTGAAATCTCGAAATCAATGTTTCATTTTCCGAGGACTGCTGAGGGTGATGCCGGCTTCTTGCCTTTCTGAACGCAAGCTTCCTCGTCTTGTCCTGTCTGTTGGGGGTATAATTTCATCTATCACGGCTTGTTGTTTTCTTTCTTTCAAATCTGCTGGGATAACCGGGTTCAAAGATCATTTCCTCGCGTTATCTAGCTTCTTTCCCTAACCAAGTATTTGGTTTCGAGAAAATTTTCGCAACAGGAGAAAATTTTCTGCCCCAGTTTGAGAATCTTCTTCGTGGCATGCTTTGCTGTCGACAACCCCTTTTTTCCCTGTTTCAAATCAAAGAAAAATTGGTTAGTTTTAAAATGTGGTGGCTGGTTGTGGTGCTCCTGCTGGGGGTGGTTCTCCTCCTCTTTCCCTGCTCTGTGTTTCATTATCAGAAATTGCTGGGGATGTTATTATTTGATGATACTCATGCTGGGGATGGGTTTTTCCATTTATCCCTTCCCCGTTCTGTGTTTCTCAACTTGTTGGGGGTTATTTTGTTGAAGATGAGATTTCCTTTCTTCCTTTACCACTCTGTGTTGTCCGACCACCTCGGAACTTGCTCAAGATAACACTGCCGGTAGATTTTCATTTCCTCAAAATTGGTGTTTCACTCTTCTTGAAGGTTGTTGAGGATGACACTAGTTCGGAGACCATTTCCCTTAAGACTTTCCTTCTTCCCCAAGTGGGTATTGACTTCCAGAAAATTTTCAAACTGAAAAGAAAATTTTCTGCCCCGGTTTAATAATCTTCTTCGCACCCTACTTCTCTGCCGTCAATGGCATTTCCTTGCTTTGCATAATAATTGGAAAGTTGGTGGCAAGTTTTGAAATCATTTCTCACTTGTTCTGACTAGACAGACCTTGATGGGGAATTTTTGATAAAAATGAGAAAGATAAAAAGAAACAAAATAGAAGACAAAGGAAAAAGAAAATGACTCTCTAGCAAGAAATATCTACAAAACTTATCAAACGCGAATACCAACTCCACTGGTCATGACATGCACATATGGTCTATCTTTCGTCTTTCACGATTTCTGTCTCGTGATTTCCATCCGATTATCACCTTTATTCGACCTGTAGTGCCCTAAGGGTTTTCACTTTCAAGCCTCTCTCATTTTGATTTTCTCTCAGCTTTCGTCGTCTTATGGTGCCTGTGAAGGTTTTCACCGGTAAGATTCTCTCATTTGTATCACTTTTAGCTGGGGATTGGGGTGTCACTGCCAAGACTCTCTCGTATTTCCTTTCTGCTGAGAATCAACGTCTTTTCTGCTGAGAAACAACGTGTTATATTATGATAGGACTCTATCCCTCGCCTGACGCGGCATCTTTTGAAGACTGATCGGAAGGTCTTTCTTTGGACCGTAATGTGGGATTTGGATAGGGCTAGAAAGAAAGGGTATTGAAGGCTCAAAACAAAATCAATTTTGGGTTCAAAATTTACAACCTTCGGACCTAAATTTATTTACAATAAACACAATTTTTCTTTGCCCCGGTTTTATACTTGGGGATTTTTATTTCTTTATTTACACTATGACCGAGCTGTGAAGCGCCTACGTATCCTCTTTAAGGAATCAGGTCAAACGTAGTTCCCAATTCCTCTTTTTCAAGTTTTTTTTTTTTTTTTTTTTTTTCACACATTTTTCTTTTTCTTTTCTTTATCTCTTTTTGTTGTTTTCTTTTTCTTTACTTTTCTTTATCCCTTTCTTCTTTTGCCTTTCAAACTCGTGTTTCTAGTCTTTGCAACTAATTCCGAAGGAGGGGTATGAAGGAATTTAAATTCAGGCTCGAAGGATTGACGATGGATAAAGTGTTTGGATAGCAGAACAAAATGCCTTCGTCATTCCAATCTTCAAAACATGCCAAGCGTAAACAACACAATTAATATTCATCATATCTTTAAAGCAATGTTGGGCAACACTCTCATTATGAACGACCCCATGTCAATTTTGGCCAGCTTGCCTTTGACTGTTTCTTTTTTACTTGCCCCGGTTTCAAATGACTCGGGATCCAAATAGTCTCAAGTTGTTTTTGTTTCCTTTAGATGACCCGATCATCTTCCAATTGCTTAATGATTAACTTTTAGAATTAAGCCATAATTATGTGTGCGCATGTCGTGTCACTAGATTCGGCGTTTGAGCACAAGACAAATCTAAAGGGTAAAAGAACTAAACAAATAAAATGACCGGAAGTAACAAAAGACCGAAAGCTTCATTAAACTAATGACGAAATGGTTCAATGACAAAACAAGCAAAACAAACTAGAGTACAGCCCTGAAACAAAACTGGGCAAGACCAAAGCAAACTGCTAGGACAAAAGGGTTTGACCACAAGAAAACCCTGAAGATAACTCGGACAACAAAAATGACGACAAAACGAACCACCAAAGCTCCATCTAGCTGACCAAAAGATGGAGTATCTTCCCAATTACCAAGCACAACATTTTAGCCACTAAGTTCCGTATCAATATTGCCAAGGCTGCCATCTGCTTCAACATTTTTAGCTCCAATCAATACACCCCCCAGAGGATTTGTGTGCCCCATGTCATCATCATCGACCACAATCAACCACCCTTTTTGAATCATTCTTTCTATTTCCTTTTTCAAGGTACGGCAACTCTCAATATCGTGCCCTCTGACATTGGAATGGTATGCACATCGTGCAGTAGGATCGAAGCTTCTTGCACGTGGATCGGGAGTGTATTCGGGGAGCGGCGTAATCGGGCCGACATGTTTTAACTTTTCAAACAGACTTGCATAGGACTCTCCGATAGGGGTGAGCCCCTTTTCTCGCTTCAGCAACCTTTCCTCCCTAAACGCCTTATTTGGCCTGAAACCTGACCCGGGGGGTTTCCGGTATGTTCGTGGGGGTTGGTAAGCCTTTTGTGGAGCTGGGTACCCGGAAGGTGAAGTACGATTTTGGTTGTCCCGGGGAGAGTAGTGGTGTTGGGGACGGGAGTAGCGTTGTGAAAACATAGTTGGGGGACGAGTAATTGAGTTACTCGAATGGCTGGAGAAGTTGTGATAGGCGGGTATATATGGAGAGTGCGGGAGATCATCCGGCATCGGGTTCATGGTACGGGTAAGGACAGAGTCCAGGAAGCTAGGTGGTGGCGGAGGTGGTGCTTTTCCATCCATCCATGCCCGATACATATCAGCCACGTGTTGTCTCAATATCTTGACCTCCTCTACTAACCCGTGGTTCCGTTCAACCAGCTGTTGTCGGGTACCTGTACCAACCCACTCGGTCTTGAGATTATCTGCCATTGTCCTCTGACTTCGTCTTACGGGGAAGAGTTATTTCAGAACCACAACCAACCACCTTTCTGGAAATGGACACAACAAAACAAAGCCAGCATGTCAACATTAAGGTATCCCGCTTATTGATCATTCTTTTTTTTTTTTTTTTTTTTTTTTTTTTTTTTTTTTATGGAAATGGTCGAATCCTATGTGGATTGCCTACGTATCATGACCCCGCATGAATCAGACCGAGCGTAGTTCTTGCAAATTAATGCAAGAAATAAAGAGATGTTTATTTGATTTTTTTTTTGGTTTTTTTTTTGATTTTTTTCTTTTTTCTTTGAAGGAAAATTATAGAAGCCGACTCCAACTACAAACTTGTGTAGGAGATTTCTATAAGAAAAAGAATATTTTTTTTTTGGTGTCAGTTATGACTATTTCTACAAAATTGGCCACATAATGGCTTATTTGACAAAATGACTATTTTTGCAAAATTTATTTAAGAAAGATAAACTTGAAAATTTTTTTTTTTATCTTGTGGCTCATGGGGCATCGTTCGGCATCACCATAAACCAACACAAGACTATTTTTCATAAATTGGCCATGTAATGGCTTATTTAGACAAAGTGGCTCTTTTTGCAAAATTTTATTTAAGAAGATGCCAAAAAAAAAAATTTTATCCTGGGGCCTATGGGGCATCGTTCAGCACGACACAGGCCAACACAAGACTGAGGAAGTTAAAATGCAAAAATGTGGCTATTTCAGCAAAACTCCGACCATGTAATGGCTTATTTGATAAAGTGGTTATTTTTGTAAAGTTGAGTGATGACTCAAAACTTGATTTTTTTGCGGATACATCCTTTCGCATTTCCGCGAGGGAATATTTCCAGGTTGTGTCCAAAATTATTTACAAATGACTCAAAGTGGCTATTTTTGCAAAAACGGCCTTCCGACGTCCTTTTAAGGGACATTCGGCTTATTTTAAGCAAGAATAGCATTACCCGACTTATTTATAACAAAAATAAAAATTTTGACATTTTTTGGTTATTTTTGCAAAAAGGGTGTGAACCCGGACTTGATTTTGCGGCTATGGCCTTGCAATATTTCCACAAGGAATATTTCAAGGTTGTGCCCGCAAATTATTAAAAATGATTCAAAGTGGTTATTTTTGCAAAAAAACAGCCTTCTGGTGTCCTTTCGGAACATTCGGCTATTTTCAAAAACATCTCACATCCAATGAGAATCAAACCCGCGTAGTTCGGTTTTAGTAAAACAAACTACCATCTGTAAATGGAAACTATTTATTTATTTATTTATTTTTATTTATTTTACTGAGAAACAAGTAAACTATTTTTATCTATTTCAAGAATAAAACGCACTATTTTTCCTTCCCCCCTTTTTTAAAAACTAGTCAGCATGCAAGTCTGAAGCAGATAAATGCGTAAGACAAACAGGATGCAGCAGGATGGTCTTTTCATTTCAGGTCACCTGTCCTAGACGGACCCAACCCCTGTGTTGAGTCCCCTAAGTCAAATGCAACATGATGCAAATAAACGTTCCTACTAGGGATCCGGCATGAAGCTTTGTTATTCTAGGTTTAAAAACCCGGGTTTATTGTTCTAGACCTGGCTTACCCGAACGGACAACTCGAGCCGAGGAGGAGGCAGCAACCCGGGAATACAGAAGCTTCACCGGTTTTGCAACTTATCCAAACCTCGTTCTAAAGTGGGAATTAGACACTATACATAAAAGAAGTCACACGAAGTGCACCCTTCTTCATGATTTAGAAGACTCAGAGAGGAGATTGGTTTCGGCACAATTTATATGTACAATTCACAAAATATCAAAGCAGTAAAAACAATATTTAGCACATTAATACAAACATATAATAAAAATCAGATAATAAATAAGCCAAATACAACAATTATTCCAAGCTCGAATTCTAAAACCTTGAACCAGTGGTTCTGGGTCGACCAATCCCCAGCAGAGTCGCCAGAGCTGTCACACCTCCTTTTTACCGCACCCGCAAAGGCGCAAAATATAAAAGAGAGTTTTTCCAATTTATTTAATTATTTCATAGTCGCCACTTGGGAGATTTATGGTGTCCCAAGTCACCGGTTAAATCCCGAATCGAGGAAAAGAATGACTCTATTTAACAGTCCGCGAACCAGAAATCCGGATAAGGAATTCTATTAACCCGGAAGAAGGTATTAGGCATTCCCGAATTCCGTGGTTCTAGCACGGTCGCTCAACTGTCATGTTTGGCTTATCTATCTGCTTTTTTACAATTATGTACTTAGTGCAAGTTAATATCCCTTTACCGCTTTTATTATTGGTTACGATTTACGAAAGAGAAAATTGCCTAGAAATATGCTTTCGAGTCACGTCACATGAAATGCACCCGGATCCTCGACATACTCTTATTCAACATTTCGGGGTTTGGATTTGGGTCGCACGAAATGCACACCCATATTTAAGAAGGTAGAACTAAAATATGTGCCCGGAGCGATTACTTATTTACACTGTTGAGAAGGACGTGATATTTGCTAAGGAACGACACATCTCGAAATCTAAGTATTTTATATGTACATTTATGAAGGCCTTGCGATTAGTGTAACTATTGGGCGAGGCGCGCCTTTAATTCGAATCTGAAACGAACTACATCCCACTGTATTTTACTTAGGAGTTGATTCCAAATTATTTAAAACTTGCTACGAACCACACCACATGAAATGCGCCTGTGGTTCCCGACACGCTTTATTTGCTCTTGCCCGAAATTGGGGTCGGGTCACATGAAATGCACCCCCGACTCCTTTAATCTAGCTACATTGTGTAATTAAATAATGATGAACCGATTTCTACAATATGATAAATCCTACCCAATTATAACCGGTTCGAGCAAATATGCTCCTAGCTAACTAAGTGAACAGGTTCGAGACCATGGTGGACGATTATGTGAAAGTAAAATTTAATTCGAATTCAAGGAATCCTCACAGAGCCATTGGCATCTAAAAAAAATCCAAGATATCATTCCTTACGGGTGTTTGAATTCTCTTAGACTTCTTCTTCTAGATGACTAATCTCAATTTTAATACAAGGTTGGGTACTAGCAGTCTTGGAAGTCTTATGTCATGGGATTCATTTCATGAACTGAACCTAGAAAATGAATCAATGAAATGAACCAATCCATTTTAAACGGGCTAATGCATTCTAATGCTCGTAATAGGATTGAATCAGCAACATCGAATTAATTCTTTATTTTTCAGATTTAATTTCCATGTCAAGCAAACCACAATCAAACATTTTGTTCTAGTAAAGCTAAGAGAGTGTTCATACGACTACACAGTCCGACAATCCCTAATTATGGCTCGAACATTCCTTGATTAACAACAACTGGAAGTAGTTCTACCAACAATAAAATATGCTAATGGACACTACTCAGATGAATCAAAATAGCACTCTATTTACTGCCAGTTCGAGGGACGCACTGAGATGAACTACGAATGTGTACCTGGAATAGGAAACAGGGAGAAGAGTAAGCAATGACGAACAGCCAAGCAACCAACAATATAGTAGTGACCACAGCAACCAAGATTGATCCCAGAAAACAGATTCCACAGGAGAAACCAACGGCCAAAGCTCAAGTATTTCAAAGAAACCAATAAACAGAGAGTTCTAAATCAAGAGAAACCTCTACCCTTCTGAACTGCCTTCAAAAGATTCGTACACCCAACTGATCGATCCACAATTAAACGCAAACAAACGATCCTCCAACACCCAGAAATCTCTGCCTATCACCTATCCCGCGTGTGAAACAGGGGCAAAGAATCCTAGAACCTTTTAGTTTAGAATCAACTGGAAAAAATGCAACTCAAGCTGGATACTCTCCTGTAAATCTCTCTGTGTGTTTCGAAATGTATTTCTTGCTGTGTGTATCCCTCTCCAGGTACTCTGAAAATGTCCTCACTGTATATCCTCTCTTTGTTAGCCTAATGTTCTATTTATAGCCAAAACCCCAACTCCTCCTGAAGGTCTGCTATCAATTAACTGTTACCCTGCCCATCATATTTTCTGTCAAGCCATGCCCTGCTAATCCTATTGCTCCCTCTGTTTCAGCCACTAAGTTCTGCCTAGGTATGGGCTTTAAAATAAATAACAGGAGACAGCTGGTGGTGCACTCTGCTGTACAGCAGGTTCCACCAGCAGTCTTGATGCCTTATCCCTTTCAATCACACCATTCAAACCTATGTCAACAAACACTATATCCAAACATCCTCATTAACTCAAAATCCAACAACGATACCAATCAGCTATAACCAATTCGAATTCCTAATTCGAAACATTACAATTCAACTTCAATTCGACGGAAGTTCAAACATGGAATTGATCTGTATTAACACTAATGTCCTACTGCTCTAAACAACATTTATAACTATTCGACGATATTCGTTTAATCGATTATAACGCGTACAATTGATAACAAACAATCGACAAAACAGTGACTAACAATTCTCGGGCAAAACAGGGCAGAATGCGAAACTAATTTATTCGACGATATTAATGGAGATGAATATGTATTCTACGACATTCAATGACAATCAAAGAACAAGTAAATGCCCAAATAAAAAGGCTTTGAGGAGGAGAACGAAAGCATTAATAACTTGAAAGAGAAAGAAAGAAAAAAAAAAGAAAAGAAATAGAGATACTAATAAGACTACAACTAAGAGATAATTGAATGAAGATAAAGAGAGCAAACGGAGATACCTTGAAAAGAGAAATCTGGGATCGAACCAACTTGGGGCCAATTCGGATTCGAAATGTTTTGAGGCCAAATGGGTTTTAATCGATTGTTCTCAATTGAGAACATCTCGACTAAAGCCTATTGAACCCCGAACATCTTCAAATGGCTTGAATGTATTTCTAGAGCTCTTGGGACTCATGTGCGGGTTTACACGGTTTGTTTTCGATTCGAACCATTCTAGTGTTGTTCGAAGTGAGACGGGTGTGGATTTGGAGAGGGGGGTGGTCCGGTGGCTTCAGGGTGTTAGTTTCGTGTCCATCGGAGCAATGGCCACCGGGTTATGGAGAGGCGATTCGATGGCGGCTAGGGTTTCGAAGGGGGGGATTTTCGGCTGAGAGAAAGGGGATGTTTAGGCAAATGAAGGGGTAATGGGGTTCTTGGGGTTTTGGGTATTAAAATTCAAGGTTTAATCTTAGCCGTTGGATTATAAGATTCCAACGGCTGAGATCAAGAGAGGGGGTGACGGGGCCGGTTCGGGTGTGGGGGAGTGGGTCACGAATTAATGGGGCTTGGGATTGGGCCTTTTTGTTTTGGGCTCAATTTTTAAATTCACCCATGGCCCCAATCCGATTTCCTTTCTCAATTTTCTTCTTTTCTTTTATTTATTTATTAATTCCTAATTTATTGAAACACAAAAATTCTAAAATACATTACAAAGTCAAATTAATTTATAGAAACTAATTATGCCCGAATACCAATTCGCACATTAAACATCAATTAAACTACACAACTTTAACTACAATGCAAAACACGATGTATATATTTTGTATTTTACTAATTTAAATAAATAAACACGCACACACAAACATGCAAATGTAAGATAAAAATGACACAAAAATCACAAAAATCATGCTCAACATAAAACTATTTTATTTTTTTGAATTTTCTGGGAGTGATTCTCATGTAGGGCAAAAATCACGTGCTCACAGCTGCCCCTCTTTGCGCGTAAACATGAA
>JASVEL010008245.1:0-83624 GCA_032618575.1 Nicotiana noctiflora
ACCAACCTACTCAAAAACATGATACGAACTTGTTCCAATAAAAAAACAAACCCTTAAACACGGAAATCATCAAATCAAGGCGAATTAAAGCCTAAGTTTCAACTAGAACTTCTGAAAACAACATCCTATCAAAAACCCGACCAAACGATATCTGAATGACCTAAAAATTTGCAGACATATCCAAAATCACCTCACAAAGCTACTGCAACTATTGGAATTCCATTCCAACTCCCGGATCAAAATCTCACCTATGGATCGGATTCCGCCAAAATTCCAACTTAGCCAATTCAAGCCTATTTCTACACCAGACCTCCAAATTCAATTCTGATCGTTCCCTAAGTCACAAATCACCTCCTGGAACTAACCAAATCATCATAATTTGATTCTGAGCCCTCTAACCACATAGTCAACTCCATGTTGACTTTTCATAAACAAGCTTCATTTCAAAAGGCTATATGCCTCATTTTCAATCAGAATCACTCTTAACTCACCTGATAGACTCTAACACCGATATAGAAACATGAAACATATAAATGAAGGGGTAACGGGGTGGTAATTATCGTGACAACGGGCCGGGTCGTCACATATTGAGTGGTGTATTATAGATTGAATTTGTGTGTATTGGAACATTTTAGTATCATTAACGGGGAATAATCCCAGAGTTGAGCCATTTGGAGTCGAATACTCGTGGCAAGGGCATGATTTCAGGTTGACTTGCACTTCTTCGAGGTAAGTGGCTTGTCTAACCTAGTGTGGGGGGCCTTTTCCCTTAACATATGAAATTTGGTAATTGAATGCCTTGTACGTGAGGTAACGAGCACGTACTTATGCTAATTGTTAAAAATCCCGTTTTATTTAAATTATTTAAGTTGTGTTTTCTTGCATAATTGCCTATTCTAAATGCAATTTAACATGAGTTAGCTTAAGAAAAGTATGTTTATCTGACTTACTTGCCTATTTGCTTAAAATGCCTTTTTGTATTCTATGAAGCATATTAGGCTAGAATCTACTATTAATTATTATGAGTTGGTAGTTATTTGATATTTCTGAGCGTGTTGTTGTTTGATTTAAATTTGGGACTACGGGACGGTATCCCGGGAGTCTTCCCTACACGTGTTATGTTCTAAGATTGAGAGTGCTGGATACTAAGAGATCCCTGGCACAAAAATGATTATATATGGAAGATACCAGGAGATCCTCGGGATACTAAGAGATCCCCGAATTATTGTTGAGGATAGCAAGAGATCCCTAGCACAGAAATGATTATATATGGAGGATACCAGGAGATCCTCAGGATACTAAGAGATCCCCGAATTATTATTAAGGATACCAAGAGATCCTAGAATATTATTAAGGATACCAGGAGATCCTCGGGATACCAATATATCCCCGAACAATTTATTGAGGATACCAAGAGATCCCCGGTGATAAATATCCAGTTGTGGTTTGTACCTATATTCATTGATTGTGTTTGTTCTCTGTTACTGTTTTACTTACTTTCTTGCTGGATATCTGTTGTGATTATACACATATTGTCTCCCCATTATCATATTGATAATTATGTTTTACCTCAGTAGGGCCCTGACTTTCCTCGTCACTATCCAACCGAGGTTAGGCTTGGCACTTACTGAGTACCGTTGTGGTGTACTCATGCCCCTTCCTGTGCATGTTTTTCATGTGCAGATCATCCAGGTACCTCCAGTCAGGTGCATTATCAGTGACGCAGTAGGATCTTCGGAGACTTTGAGGTAGTTCTACTGCGTCCGCAGACTGACGAGTCTCCCTCTTACTCTACCTTTTATATCTAGTTCTCTCTCTCTCAGCTGTTAGAATATTCTGGTTGTTTTAGAGTTTTATTTCTTTTAGCCTATGTTTCTTGTGAGTTTTCGGATTTTGGGAGTTTGTTTAGATCTCGTGATATGGGTTGTATTATTCCAAGTGTCATTTATACATAGTCTTCTTCTGGCGGTAAGATTTATTCAGTTGTTTGCTTCCGCAAGTTAGTTATTTTCCGCAGGTTCGTTTATTTTTTCGCAAGTTGTGTAAATTAAGCAGTTTTTAGGCTTACCTAGTCTTAGGAAGTAGGTGCCATCACGACAAGTCCACGGAGGGCGAACTGGGGTCGTGACAAGTTGGTATCAAGGCTCTAGGTTCATATGAGTCACAGGACACAGGCCGGTTTTTTAGAGTCTCGCTGATCGGTATGGAGACATCTGTACTTATCTACGATAGGCTATGTAACCATTTGGAAAATTCCATTGTATTTCATTCCTTATCGTGTGTCATTTATTCAGTTGGAGCCTATATCATATGTTCTTTTGCATCCACTCGTGTATTGAAATTGCGCACTCGGTATCAATTATGCGCCAACAGTTCGTGATGCTACAGAAGGATTTCAAGGCAGCCAAAAATCTACTCAACCATTATTACCGCATGTCATCCATACCGATAATACATAAGTATTGAGAGATCATCCAATTATGCACATGGAAGTGCAATAGGTTCTAACATCTGGTTGATAAGTAGAATCTTAAGAAGGTTTACTTGATTGCCTAATCGTCACAGTAATGGTAGAGTCACGAGGTGGATGTAGATCTAAAGATAGTTGGTGGTAATAGTGACTATCACACCTCCTTTTACCTACACCCGCAAGGGCATAAAGGGAGTTTTTTTCCAATTAAAGGACAATTGAAACGGGATTTATTTATTAAGAGATTCAGAGTCGTCAGTAGGGAGATTAATGGTGTCCCAAGTCACCGGTTAAATCCCGAATCGAGGAAAAGATTGACTATGTATTACAGTCCGCGAACCAAAAATCCAGATAAGGAATTGTGTAACCCAGGAGAAAGTGTTAGGAATTTCTGAGTTCCGTGGTTCTAGCACGGTCACTCAACAGTTATATTTGGCTTAATATCTTATTTTACTACATTCTCAAACCTATGTTTTTTTTTTACCTTTTAACCGCCTTTGACTATTATTATTTTAGAAGAATTGCAACATCATGAAAATGCCTCGAACCACGTCGCACCAGTGCACCCGTTGTTGTCAACACATTTTGACTCCGTTGAGATTTGGATTTGGGTCACATAAATGTGCACTCGTACTTAGGAAGGTAATAGTAGTAAAGATGCGCCTAAAGAGACTAACGCATTATTATTTTGGGGAAGACCATGAAATTTCCTAAACGGCATATCTCGAAATCTAAGCTTTTAATATATACGCTTGATGAGGGCCCCACAATTTTACATTTTTATTTGGCGAAGCTCATCTTGTTTCATTATTTAAAGCCAACCTAAGAGCAACTACAATTCTCTACTTAATTTTGTATCTAAAATAGAAAGAAAAGACCTTAATTAATTTCTCATTAGCCTAGTACAAGCCAAACAAGATTTTCGAACTAAGCATGCCATTTAGGCTCAAAGGCCAGCCTCAAAGAGTACGACCTTTGGCCTCAGCAAGCAAATAAAACTGGCAAAACATAGGCTTTGGCCCAAGCCTAAACAAGAAGGGATTTAGCACAAGACCTGCTCCAGCGTTAAATTACTAAGGCCCCAAATCAACAGAAGGAGGCTATATGGCCTGAAATTTTGGCACACTTACCCCAATGGAATTTAAAATTACTATGGTCCAAACTTAATCTAAAATGCTCCAATTTCACCTGTTGCTTTTGTGATGGAATAGACACTGTTCAATTCCTTCAAATTAATAAAATGCCAATCCCTTGAGTTTCAATTCCCTGCTTATATTATTTTTCTGATGAGTTTGAAAATGACCTATTGATTTAGGACAATTCAAGTTAACGTTACTGAATTATTGTTTAAGCAGTTCATGATTTTCAAATTGTATCACTGAAAATAACACATCAAAATTTCAGACCATTTGACATATTTTCCTTGCAAATAATGAGAAACAAATCAAGTTATCTTACACTATACTGTACTACACCAGCAATACAACTAAGCCAAACTAATGTTGCCAATTATGAAGTTCATAAACTCATCAGAAAGAAGTCAACAGTCTATGAACTTTGAATAGTCCAAAATTAACAGTCTATAAGCGAACTATCCAAATTACAGAATTGCATCTAACATGCTAGAGCCTACTAATTTTGCAAGCCAACGAGAGAGGTTCAGCCTCAATTTCATTTCATTTACAGCAAGAGATTCACATAGTACTGAGTTTTACGACAAGTACCTGGAAATTGGCAAGGAATAGGAGGAAAGAGCTAGCACAGCAAAACAGCAGCAGTAAGTAGAGTTACAAACAACAATGAGTGATCAACTGCACCCAGAAATAACCCAAAAATCTAGGAATGTTTCAAACTAAACGAGACTGATATATCCACCTCTACACAACACCAAAATGCCCAATAACATACACAGGAGATCAATACTCAACAGACGAACCACATTTAGCTCACATTAGCCAAACCTAAATATTTAGAGGACTCGAACTGCTCTAAAATCTCAAATATCCCACAGAATAAAGAAATTCAAGTAACTTTGATCCTAAAGGAGCTATAGACTTGAATCAAAAGGTGGAATCTAAAAAATGGTTTAAGGAAGAAGTGTCCTAAGCTCTCTTTCTTTTTGATAAAAACAGATCTTCAACTGATTGCCTAAAAAACTCTCTCAAACTCTATCTCTTTTTTAAGCTCCTCCCTCAGGGTCTCAAAAATCTCTCTATTTATCAAACTATCTTTCTATCTCCCCCCCCCCCCCATAAAAACTGATCCTTGTGTCTATTTAAAGACTAAGAGCCAACCACCTTTTTTCTTTCCAGCTTGTGTCTATCCTCCCATGTGCATCCCTTTAACCTTTTAATCATTATTACCATCATCCTTTTGCTTTCCAGCTCTTAGGAGAATTAACATTGATTAAGAAAATGTTACTCTCTATGATATTCCCTAACAACCCATTCTAATCTCTTTTTTAATTCCCTTAAGCATGGGCAGCCTATTGTTTTTTCATTAACCCTTAACCCATGTTACGTCTGCCTTAAACCAGCCGATCATTCCCTTTTCCACTATCCCATTTGATTTAATTTAAGAGTATATTAGTACCTACTGATAGACCACTACCACCATGCCATTTTCAAATTGTTCAATTCCTAAAACTACCCCTTAACCCCTAAGAATTATTGTTCTGCCTTAAGCCTTTAAACATCTGTATTTAAAACCCCTCTGAATTTAAACTAACACTTGATCATTAACAATCAATTTGTATAGCTATAACCAATTCTCAATCCTATTCAAACACACAAATGATTCAAGTAGAAGGACTAGAGGATGAGGTTCATGTGAGCAAGCAGTTTGGTTCAAAAGGGAAAATTGAACACAACAACAAATTCATTTTGATCACAAAATCAAATAGAAAGAAACAAGTTGATAAACACATTGAAATGAGCCAAATGAATTGTTATCATGTTGATTTAGCTTTCTAACATGAGAAACTAATTGACAACATACATTTAATCGATCACGTAGCTCAATACACACTAAAGAATGGACAGAATAACACTCGACCAAATAAAAGGTCAGGTTTAGAGATGGACAGAACTGTTGATATGAAATTTGATAAAACTCGATAAACCAAACTAAACAAATAAATAGATATAGACATGAACATAGAACGAAGTGGAAAATAAAAATACCTCAGCACCTAGAAACTAAACGACCAGGTTTGAACTCAGACTCATACATTTTGAGGTCGAACGTACCTTAATCGATTGTTCTTAACTGAGAACACTTCGACTAAGGTCAATTAGACCCCAAATTTTTCTTTTAATTTGGACAGAATCCATGGTTTGGTATTTCTAGGGTTCTTACGTTCGATTTGGGGATCGAATATTTCTAGCCAGATTTGAACCAAGCCAAGAGTGGTTTGGTAACAAGGGAGGTCCGGGGAATGTCTGGTGTGTGTTTGGGCTTGGTAGGGGTAGGGTTCAGTTGTGCTCGAACCTTCAAACGAAGATTCGAAAAGTTAGGGCTGATTCAAGGTACAAGCTTGGTGGATTTAGATTGCGGGGGTCAGATGCACTAGTGGTGTAATTTCTGGGAAGATCGAAGGAAGCACCACCACTAAAGACCTTCGAGGCGGCACTAGGGTCTTGACGATTCGAAGCCATAGGCTGTGATTCGACGAAATATGGTAGAACGATTGGAACGGGGAGGTTGACAGGAGTTCAGGCTGTGAAGATGTGGATGTTTGCTAACTGGCCGCTACCGTGGGCGATTTCTGGTGGGCGGTCAGTGGTTGCATTACAGAGGGTTTTGAGAGGCGTCTCTGAAGAGAGACAAGTGAGGGGGAGTCTAGAAAGGGGTAGGGGTAAGGATTTATGATATATTAAAAATATGGAATCAATCAGGACTATTAGAAGATAGAATCCAACGGTTCTGATCGATCCACTAATTGAAACGGGGTCATTTTGTTTAGTGTTGGGTTGGATCGGTTATGGGGGTAGACGGGTTGGGTTATGGTAAAGGTTTGAGATCGTTCGATCCACGGAGATGAATGGCTCAGATCTGAGACGCTTATAAGGCGACATTTGGTTTGAGGTTGGAGATGGGTTGGACTGGGTAGGCACTAGGCTGATTTTGGACGAAGATGTTTAGGGTTCTTTTTGGGATTGGCCAAATCCCTTTTCTTATCCTATTTCTCTCTTTTCTTTTCTTTTCTTTTCCCTTATTTTACTCCTAAATTAACTTAAAACATTTAACCAAAACACAAATGTAATTTTATAGTACTACAATTAACTTTATAAATACTAATTAACGCTCAACAATAATTATCACAGATAATTAAATACCAATTCAAAAGAAAAATCACACAATTTCGACGCTGAAACACTAAAAATGCGATGTGCGTTATTTTTTTATTTTTGTTTTATTTTTTTTAAAACAACCTAATCACTCTTAATTGTAAAATCAAATTCTAAATTCAAATGGAACATATTTTTGTATTTTCATTAATTTAAACAAATAAACATGCACATACAAATGCCAACCATTACTAAAACATCACGAAAAATTCACGAAATTACACACAATAAAACAAGACAACTTTTGTTTTGATTTCTTTGGGAGTAATTCGTGTGAGGCAAAAATTACGTGTTCACAGTGACTATGTGGTTCGTATGAGTTATCTATTTAGCGAATGGTACAACTAGCAACCGAGATACTGGAGGGAGTGAGTTTAACTGTCCTAAGAATGACATATACCAATCGAACAACTTGAGATGTCTTATGATGGTGACGTACGAGGGATAAATGTTAGTATTGTGGAGTATCGAGATGTATCTTATGGCTTTGCACCAAAGTTAAGAGAGTCCACTATCAACAATCAAATTGTGGGTCATGTGTCATATCAGATTGGACCTAAGATGTATTTATGTGGTATTCAAAAGTTCTCTGAAACTTGTATATGAGTAAGAGATGGGATTTATATGGGATGATGTTGGGACTTTCGATATTCTTATGTCCATAATAATTCTATATTTCAGTATCAGCAGTGAAATGGAAATGACTCCAGAATACTCCTTGTGCTCCAACTAATCAGGGCACTCTCATGGGATAGTTTTCTTTTAATGCACCACCAACATGGGATTTCTCAAATGATTATTCTAGTTATCCGGCACAGACTTAGTGTGAGTAGCCGAACTGCAGATGGGTTGTTATGGATGTGGTGATACCAGAAACATCATGAGAAATTGTCCCAGACTTGGGAGAAATCTATTTCATCAGAACACTCAGTCAACACACTCCATTATAGTTACTAATCTATATACGCTACAAGTTAGATATGAAGAACGAACGGGTAGGTGGCGACTAAGAGGTGGATGCCCGACCCATTAATATAATTGCTATAGTGTGGCTTAGGCCACTACACCAGATGGTGTCATTACATGTACAATTCTGATTTTTATAAAAAAAGGATATTTTTCATAAATTTTATTTGGTTTTGAAAATTGAGGCGAGTCCTCATAATATGCTCCACTCATGAGTGAACTTCGTAATCCTGAAATCTATTTACATGAATACTCACGTTGGGCTATTATATGGAGATAGGTATCCCTATCATTATGTGTTGGTCACTAAGAATATCTATGATGCTAAAAGTCAATTTCTATTACTTAATACAGTGGGTTTTCATGTAATTTCAGAATGATTGATTTCAATTGTCAATTATATGCCCTATCGGTATGAGGGTTCATTGTATGTTGTGATTTTCCTTGACGAAAATTATTGAAAAGAAGAAAGAAAGGAAATGGAAAAAAAAATTCAGTTGGCACAATGTGTAAATACTTGTGATTCAGAGTTGAGGGTGATATCCTCAAATATTTATATAATGTGAAATATTTTAAACTAAGATACAAGCTGCGGTGGATGTTTTATAAGGACAAGGTCCTGGTAGTAAAAGGTTTATGTGTTTAATATTATCCTTTTATGAAATTTAAAAAAAAGTACTATATTTTAAATGGGAGTCATGCCTGTTAGGCTTATTTGACAATTATTGTATATTTTCTGTCCATATTCAACCTTTTTTGTCTTGTAAACGTTGAGCTTTAGCCAATGAGATGAGTGCATAGGTGGCGATAAATGTGACTCATTAATTCAGGTAAGTAATTATGAGGTCTCCATGCCTCGGTGTAAGTAAAGTGGAGGTCTGAAATGAGATGTTTGTTAACATAAGATTAATTGGCAATGTTGTAATTTATGAACAACTATTATGGACAAAGACGTGGTTATGGGCATACAGATGATGTGTTTCATGTCCAGATATGATTATGATAATGTGATGCTTGTAGTGCAGGGATTAGTGTTATTGATATATATATTGTGGTATTTCATTGGATTGTGGATGTGTTATTAGGGGTTGTTTTGGTGTTACTCTGGTAGGTAAATAGGCCCAATTACAGGGGAGGCTCTACCGAAATTTTTAAAAAAAATTGTTGTTAAAAAATAATTTAAAAGAAATTGAGACATGAAGGCTAACGAAGAGATAAGTTACGTTGTGTATTTAAGGATGAATGACCCTAAGTGTGGGAGAATGTAACATCCTGAAGAAAACAATTTCGAAGTATTTAAGCGCTATAAAAATTGAAGTGTGTTGAAATAAGACTAATGTAGTGTGATGATGTGGAATTCGGATCATATGACAAATGGTTGATTTTGAAGGTTGGGTCATGTCCTAAGGTTATGAACTAAGGATGAGGTGAAACATTCAGTTAAATTGAAGAATCAATTACAGGAATTTTCTTGATAAGGGTTTTATTCAGCCCAGCGTATCACCTTGGGGTGCCCCTATCTTGTTTGTGAAGAAGAATGATGGTTCCATGCATACGTGCATTGATTATCACAGGTGAACAATCCTACAGTGAAGAACCGTTATCATTTGCCTCATATTGATGATCTTTTTGACTAGCTTCAAGGCGCACAAGTGCTTTCTAAGATTGACTTGCAATCAGGTTATTATTAGTTGAAGATTCGGGAGCCAGGTATCCCGAAGACTACTTTTAGGACTCGATATGATCATTACGAGTTTCTTGTTATGTAATTCCGGCGGACCAATGCCCCAACAGAATTTATGCATTTGATGCATAGTATAATCCATCCATATCTCAACTCTTTTGTCATTGCCTTATTGATGACATTCTGGTGTATTCCCGGAGTCAGGAAGATCATGAGCAGCACCTGAGGACAATGCTTCAAACTCTGATATAAAGGAAATTATATGCAAGTTTGCAAAAATGTGTGTGCTGGATGTATTCCACGGCATTCTTAGGCCACGTGGTATCGAGTGAGGGCATTCGGGTAGATCCGAAGACGATAGAGGCAGTGTAGAGTTGGCCTAGACCCTCCTCAGCTATAGAGATTCACAGTTTCCTCGGCTTGGCGGGTTACTACCGTCTGTCACACCTCCTTTTTACGCGCTTTACTATATCCCGGGGAATGGATATAATAAAAAGGGAGTTTTTCCAATTAAAGGACAATCGAAATGGGATTCGTTTAAGAGATTGAGAGTCGCCACTTGGGAGACTTATGGTGTCCCAAGTCACCGGTTGAATCCCGAATCGAGGAATTTATTAACTCTGTTTAACAGTCCGCGCACCAGAAATTCGAGTAAGGAATTCTGTTAACCGGGGAGAAAGTGTTAGGCATTCTCGAGTTTCGTGGTTCTAGCACGGTCGCTCAACTGTCATATTCGGCTTAAATTATCTGATTTAAAACAATTATAAACATATGTGCAAATCTTAACTTTTAACCACTTTTATTCATTTTGTAAGAGAATTACAACATTATTAAAATACGCCTCGAACCACGTCACATAAATGCACCCGTGATTTTTAACATATTTTAACATTGTTGAGATTTGGATTTTGGTCACATAAATGCACACCAAATTTAGGAAGGTAAATTATTAAAATAACGTGCCTAAAGGAGACGCATTTTTGACTTTGCGAGGGCCATGAATATTTGCTAACTGGCACGTCTCGAATTCTAAATATAAAAAATAGTAATTAAGCGAGGGCCACACATCTATTTTATCATATTAAATTCAACTCTCTTTCTACCCAACTTATCAATTTACGGCTCATTTGATTCTAAAACCACTCTCTTAATCCCACTCACTCTTCAAGAAATTGTCAGAATACCAATTGTTCAAAAGATTTTGGTAAGCCTCTTTGAATTGAGCACAAGGGGAAGTAAACAAACGAGAAGCATTTGCTTATCTTTCAAGACGCACAATAATACTACAGATTCATGAATTCGAACTGAAATCAAGCAGTCAAATGGAAACAAATAAAATCAAATAAAAAAATGATCCAAGAGCCATGACATGATATGCAATTATAGAGGTCATAAAACTACATATACAAAGCTTACTACAACTCTTTCATTAACAGAAAGAATACATAGTAAGTATTAACATTAAGAATTGAAAACACACCTTCAAATTGCTGATTAAAGAAGCTGCATGCTAATGAACAGAATTCATCATGGCGTATCGAACAAATCCTGAATGGAACGCGGACTCGACGACAACGAACGGGACGACACAGTGCTAGTGACCGGAACTTCTGACTGGTTCGATCTCGAGCTTTGGGTGTGGAAATGGTGGTCATTTTCTGGTGGTCTAACTGCTATATCCGGCGGGTCAGAGATTATCAGTGACTGTGTCTGTGCGTGTTTTTCTAATGAGTTCTTGGTCAAGAGCATATAGTTTCAGTTCGAACTCATGAGTTTATGAAGGCATCACACTCCAGATTTGTTTGTGTTGAATCTAATGGTGGAGCTTTTTTAGCAGCTCGGTGCTGTCATACCTCCTTTTTTTCATATATATATTGCTATATGTTACTTACCCACGAGGGCATAGAGGAGTTTTTCAACTTTAAGGATAATCAGAACGGGATTAGTTATTTAAGTTTTCATAGTCGCCACTTGAGAATATAATGGTGTCCCAAGTCACCGCTTCAATCCCCATCCGAGGAAAGTTTGACTCTGTTGCAGTCTGCGAACTAGAAATTCGGATAAAAAATTCTGTTAACCCGTGAGAAGGTGTTAGGCACTCCCGAATTCCGTGGTTCTTACACGGTCGCTCAACTGTTGTATTTGCTTTTATCTGATTCCCATTATATGCTTTTAATTATGTGCATTAATGTTCCGCTTTTCAATTTTAATAAATTACAACATCAAATGTATTCCTTAACCACACCGTACCAGTACGCATGTGGCTTTAGACACTTTCGACTTCGTTGAGAGTAGGATTTGGGTCACATAAATGTGCACCCATACTTGAGAATGTATATTAAAAATATGCCTACGATATTTATTTCTTATTATTTTGGGAAAGACCGTGAAATTAACTAAACGGTCCTTCCAAGTCTAAAGATATTATAACTATTATTTGAGGGCCCCGTGTATTCTTTGCTTATAACGAGGCTCATCTCATTGTATTTTAGTGGTCAAACCTAGATTGTGCTATGTTTTCTATCACTGTTTTTTTTCCTAATTGAAATAATTATTAGTGCAGTTTTGTTGTATATTTCATTCACATGCAGGCACACTATATATTTTGGACCTGGAAATCGGGCTAATATATAAGAGATGCACAGAAGTGCACAGGGCTAACTAAAGCCCAAATCATAATTACAAATCCGATTTTTATAGGCTTAGAAGCTTTTACGATTGGATCTAGCTTCTTCTGCCTAAACTCGTCAAAATTATTAACTAAATTCAAAACAGATTTAAACATTTTTATCAAACTAACAATATGAACACAAGTATTACTACCTCAGTATCAGAACTTTACTAAAAAAATTAACACTGGTTTCATTTATATATTACCGTCCAGTTACCAAATCAATTAAGCTGATTTTATTAATCGAACTTCATTCGTATGCAGTTGACATATTTAATCCTGAACTTTATTTGTATTTATTTCTGTATCATGTCTGGTTTCTGAATTTTTTTTAAAAAAATCGAATTATAAGGCTAATTTAAACAACTCATAGTCATAAGCGAAATCTACTGCATGTTTTTCTCATTAACAATTACTGATTCATGATTTAACTAATAGAAGTACTACGTTTCTATTTTTGAACAGACAAAAATATACAAGTAAATTCTGAATTTTAATGATTCTTAGACCTATGACCTAAGTGATCATTTTAACTGATCTACCTAGTATTATCATCTAAACTAACGATTCTACAGTATCATTAATTTCAGTTTAGAGTTTACACAGTCCAAGTCCATATTACCGCATGTCATCCATACCGATAATACATAAGTAATGAGAGATCATCCAATTATGCACATGGAAGTGCAATAGGTTCTGACATCTGGTTGATAAGTAGAATCTTATGAAGGTTTACTTGATTGCCTAATCGTCACAGTAATGGTAGAGTCACGAGGTGGATGTAGATCTAAAGATAGTTGGTGGTAATAGTGACTGTCACACCTCCTTTTTACCTACACCCGCAAGGGCGTAAAAGGAGTTTTTTTCCAATTAAAGGACAATTGAAACGAGATTTATTTATTAAGAGATTCAGAGTCGTCACTAGGGAGATTAATGGTGTCCAAAGTCACCGGTTAAATCCTGAATCGAGGAAAAGATTGACTATGTATTACAGTGGGCGAATCGAAAATCCGGATAAGGAATTTGTAACCCGGGAGAAGGTGTTAGGAATTCCTGAGTTCCGTGGTTCTAGCACGGTCGCTCAACAGTTATATTTGGCTTAATATTTTATTTTAGTACATTCTCAAACCTATGTTTTTTTTACCTTTTAACCGTTTTTGACTATTATTATTTTATAAGAATTGTAACATCATGAAAATACCTCGAACCACGTCGTACCAGTGCACCCGTGGTTGTCAACACATTTTGACTCCGTTGAGATTTGGATTTAGGTCACATAAATGTGCACTCGTACTTAGGAAGGTAATATTAGTAAAGATGCGCCTAAAGAGACTAACGCATTATTATTTTAGGGAAGGCCATGAAATTTCCTAACCGGCATATCCCGAAATCTAAGCTTTTAATATATACGCTTGATGAGGGCCCCACAATTTTACATTTTTATTTGGCGAAGCTCATCTTGTTTCATTATTTAAAGCCAACCTAAGAGCAACTACAATTCTCTATTTAATTTTGTCTCTAAAATAAAAAGAAAAGGCCTTAATTAATTTCTCATTAGCCTAGTACAAGCCAAACAAGATTTTCGAACTAAGCATGACATTTAGGCTCAAAGGCCAGCCTCAAAGAGTACGACCTTTGGCCTCAGCTCGCAAATAAAATTGGCAAAACATAGGCTTTGGCCCAAGCCTAAACAAGAAGGGATTTAGCACAAGACCTGCGCCTGCGTTAAATTACTAAGGCCCCAAATCAACAGAGGGAGGCTATATGGCCTGAAATTTCGGCAGACTTACCCCACTGAAATTTAAAATTACTATGGTCCAAACTTAATCTAAAATGCTCCAATTTCACCTGTTGCTTTTGTGATAGAATAGACACTGTTCAATTCCTTCAAATTAATAAAATGCCAATCCTTTGAGTTTCAATTCCCTGCTTATATTATTTTTCTGATGAGTTCGAAAATGACCTATTGATTTAGGACAATTCAAGTTAACGTTACTAAATTATTGTTTAAGCAGTTCATGATTTTCAAATTGTATCACTGAAAATAACACATCAAAATTTCAGACCATTTGACCTATTTTCCTTGCAATTAATGAGAAACAAATGAAGTTAACTTACACTATATTGTACTACACCAGTAATACAACTAAGCCAAACTAATGCTGCCAATTATGAAGTTCATAAACTCATCAGAAAGAAGTCAACAGTCTATGAACTTTGAATAGTCCAAAATTAACAGTCTATAAGCGAACTATCCAAATTACAGAATTACATCTAACATGCTAGAGCCTACTAATATTGCAAGCCAACGAGAGAGGTTCAGCCTTAATTTCATTTCATTTCCAGCAAGAGATTCACATAGTACTGAGTTTTACGACAAGTACCTGGAAATTTGCAAGGAATAGGAAGAAGGAGTTAGCACAGCAACACAACAGCAGTAAGTAGAGTTACAAACAACAATCAGTGATCAACTGCACTCATAAATAACCCAAAAATCCAGGAATGTTTCAAACCAAACGAGACTGATATATCCACCTCTACACAACACCGAAATGCCCAATAACATACACATGAGATCAATACTCAACATACGAACCACATTTAGCTCACATTAGCCAAACCTAAATATTTAGAGGACTCGAACTGCTCTAAAATCTCAGATATCCCACAGAATAAAGAAATTCAAGTAACTTTGATCCTAAAGGAGTTATAGACTTGAATCAAAAGGTGGAATCTGTGGTTTAAGGAAGAAGTGTTCTAAGCTCTCTTTCTTTTTGATAAAAAAAGATCTTCAACTGACTTCCTAAAAAACTCTCTCAAACTCTATCTTTTTTTAAGCTCCTCCGTCAGGGTCTCAAAAATCTCTCTATTTATCAAACTATCTTTCTATCTCCCCCCATAAAAACTGATCCTTGTGTCTATTTAAAGACAAAGACTCAACCACATTTTTTCTTTACAGCTTGTGTCTATCCTCCCATGTGCATCCCTTTAACCTTTTAATCATTATTACCGTCATCCTTTTGCTTTCCAGCTCTTAGGAGCATTAACATTGATTAAGAAAATGTTACTCTCTATGATATTCCATGACAACCCATTCTAATCTCTTTTTTAATTCCCTTAAGCATGGGCAACCTATTATTTTTTCATTAACCCTTAACCCATGTTACTTCTGCCTTAAACCAGCCCATCATTCCCTTTTCCACTATCCCATTTGATTTAATTTAAGAGTATATTATTACCTACTGATAGACCACTACCACCAAGCCATTTTCAAATTGTTAAATTCCCAAAACTACCCCTTAACCCCTAAGAATTACTGTTCTGCCCTAAGCCTTTAAACATCTGTATTTAAAACCCCTCTGAATTTAAACTAACACTTGATCATTAACTATCAATTTGTATAGCTATAACCAATTCTCAATCCTATTCAAACACACAAATGATTCAAGTAGAAGGACTAGGGATGAGTTTCAAGTGAGCGAGCATTTTGGTTCAAAAGGGAAAATTGAACACAACAACAAATTCATTTTGATCACAAAATCAAATAGAAAGAAACAAGATGATAAACACACTGAAATGAGCCAAATGAATTGTTATCATGTTGATTTAGCTTTCTAACATGAGAAACTAATTGACGACATACATTTTATCGATCACATAGCTCAATACACACTAAAGAAAGGACCGAATAACACTCGACCAAATAAAAGATCAGGTTTAGAGATGGATAGAACTGTTGATATGAAATTTGATAAAAACTTGATAAACCAAACTAAACAAATAAACAGATATAGACATGAACGTAGAACGAAGGGGAAAACAAAAATACCTCAGCACCCAGAAACTAAACGACCAGGTCTGAACTTAGACTCATACATTTTGAGGTCGAACGAACCTTAATCAATTGTTCTTAACTGAGAACACTTCGACTAAGGTCAATTAGACCCCAAATTTTTCTTATAATTTGGACAGAATCCATGGTTTGGTATTTCTAGGGTTCTTATGTTCGATATGGGGATCGGATATTTCTAGCCAGATTTGAACCAAGCCAAGAGTGGTTTGGTAATAAGGGAGGTTCGGGAGATGTCTGGTGTGTGTTTGGGCTTGGTAGAGCGTTTGTTTAAGTTGGGGAGAATGTAACGACCCGGCCCGTCGTCACGGGAATTACCACCCCGTTATGTTGTAATTACATGTTTTATGCTTTTATATCAGTGTTAGAGTCTATCGGGTGAGTTAGGAGTGAATTGGATTGAAAATGAGGCATATAGCCTTTTTGAAGGAAACTTGAATAAGGAAAGTTAACCCGGAGTTGACTATTTAGTTAGATGGCTCAGAATCAGATTCTGATGATTCGGTTAGTTCCGGGAGGTGATTTGTGACTTAGGGGAACAATCGGAATTGAATTTGGAGGTCCAGTGTAGAAATAGGCTTGAATTGGCTAAGGTTGAATTTTGGCGAAATCCGGACGGTAGGTGAGATTTTGATCCGGGAGTCGGAATGGAATTCGGACAGTTGCAGTAGCTCCGTTAGGTGATTTTGGATGTGCCTGCAAAATTTCAGGTCATTCGGAGGTCGTTTGGTCGGGTTATTGATCGAATAAGAATTTTGAAAGTTATAGTTAAACTTAAGCTTGAATTTGCTAAAAACGGATGATTTTGATGTTAACGATAGTGATTTTATGATTCAGGCAAGTTGGAATGAGGTAATAGATCATGTCTGTATATTTGGTTGAGGTCTCGAGGGTCTCGGGTGTGTTTCGGATGTCCAACGGGTCATTTTTGGAAGATTTTTGCCGTTTTCAGCATAAATATAATGATCCAAAGGTCTATTTTTAGTTCTAGAGATCCAAATTTGATTTCTAGACTTCGAAAATTTAAATCATGAATTATAGGACTGATCTGGAAATTTTGGTTTAATTTCATCTAGTCGCGATTAGGTTTTTGACGCGATATGTGAGTTAATTGTTTAACGAGCAAAATTGATGTTGCACTGAGTAAATGAGATCCAAATTCAGTTTTGTTTGAACCACTGGATCCGTATCGAAATTACGGAGCCATAAGAAAAAGAATCGTCGAATCATGAAATCATGGATTATTTCTATGAAAATGGAGGATTAAATGTGGGTTTAAGCCCTATAGAAAAATACCGATTTGAGCGAGCAAATGGAGTCCGAATTTGGTAAATTTGATATGCCTAGACTCGTATTGAGACGAGGGTTCCGAATATATAAACTTTTATAATTTTTCGAGAAGCGCACCAAAAGTCGGGTTTTAACAACTTGTGGGTTTTGATATAATTTGGGCTATTTCGAATGAATTGCGTGAAATTAGCATATATTAATTCATTCTCTATGATTTTGAGCAGATTTGGCATCCGAGGAGATTGATTTGCGAGGCAAGCGCAAGGCGGATTAAAGTTTCTACCGGTTCAAGGTGAGTGGTAGTAGTAAACAATGTACCTGAGGGTTTGAAACCCCGTACTAGCACTTCACAGTGCTATGTTGAGATGAGACACACGTCTTGAGACGAGCGTGGTGACATTGTGATTGGGGACTTGGACTTGGTCCTTCCCGGCTAATAGAATACTGTGTTTTATGACTGTTAATGAGATTATAAATGTACAATTGGGGCTAATAGCCATGTTTGGGGCCTTGTGCCGATCTGTAGAGCATTACGGAACCTATAGAGCTAGGTGACCCTTATATCGTGTTGGAAATATTCACTCAGCCGTAGCTCTAGCTGTATAGCATAATATGAGCCAGTACTAGATGTGTACATTGAGAAAGCTTATCTAGGGTGGAATTTCCCGTTCTAGGTGAGTGGGCCTGAAAGGCCAAGTCTATATTGACTGAGACAGGGTCCAGGACCCACTATGATATATTATATTGGGCCTGAGAGGCCAAGCACATATTGACTGGGATAGGGTCGAGGACCCATTATGAGGTATTATATATATATATACCTATATTGGATCGGGCTGCACGCCGCAGCAGTATATATATTGGATCGGACTGCACGCCGTAGTAATATACATGTAATATACATGTAATATACATGTGGGACGGACTGCATGCCGCAGTATTATTGCGCTTGGGCTGTAGGAGCCCCTTCGGAGTCTGAGTCTGCACACATTCTCAGTGAGCACTGGTGTATATTATGGGATCGGGCTGCGTGCCGCAGCAGTATAAATATATAAATATATATATATATATTGGATCGGACTGCACGCCGCAGTAATACATGTGTGGATCGGGCTGCACGCCGCAGTATTATAGTGCTTGGGCCTAGGGAGCCCCTCCGAAGTCTGTATACACCCCCAGTGAGCGCCGTCGACGTTAAATGGAGCGGGCTGCGCGCCGCAGCGGTATATGTATTGGAGCGGGCTGCGCGCCGCAGCGGTATATGTATTGGAGCGGGCTGCACGCCGCAGCATCATACTTATTCATATTCATATATATATTGAAATATTTATATGTTATAGACAGATGTATATGTCTCCATATATTGAGATGGCTGTATACCGTAGTGGTACGAGCGAGGATGTGGTCGGTGTGGGACCTAGATGAGATAGATGTGGACTGGGGATCAGAGTACTCATTATAGTGATGACCAACCTGTGGGGGTTGCCTTAGAACTGTTTAGTGATAGTACAGGAGTTCTTATTTTCAGTTATTGTTTATTATTGTTACTCACTGAGTTGAAATATACTCACCCCACTCCCCTGCACTTTTTGTGCAGATATACAGGTTCAGGAGGGCAGTTGAGCTATCGCAATTGCTTTATTATCCCCATTCTGTGGAGACTTCGAGGTAGCTGCCAACGTCCGCAGTACCTGACCTCTTTCTTTTTATCATTTTGTTGTCTCCATTCTGGTTAGACTTGATTGTGTAGTAGATCTCATTTGTAGAGGCTCAGACTCGTGACACCACGATTTGGTTGGGACTGTGTTCTTGTATTTCATTTCTACACTTCTTGATTTGTTATGAAAACAGGCTAATCACGCCCATTAATCAGTATTAATTATACTTGGCTGGTAATTGGATAAAATGGTCGGGCTTGCCTAGCAATGTGTTGGGCGCCATCACGACCGGGGTTTGGGGTCGTGACATCGAACCTTCAAAGGAAGATTCGAAAAGCTAGGGCTGATTCAAGGTACAAGCTTGGTGGATTTAGATTGGGGGGGGGGGGTCAGATGCACTAGTGGTGTAATTTCTAGGTAGATCGAAGGAGGCACCGCCACTAAAGACCTTTGAGGCGGCACTAGGGTCTTGACGATTCAAAGCCATAGGCTGTGATTCGACGGAAGCTAGTAGAACGGTTGGAATGGGGAGGTTGAGAGGAGTTCAGGCTGTGAAGATGGGGATGTTTGATGACTGGCCGCTACCGTGGGCGATCAGTGGTGGCATTACAGGGGGATTTGAGAGGCGTCTTTGAAGAGAGACGAGTGAGGGGGAGTCTGGAAAGGGGTAGAGGTAAGGTTTTCTGATATATTACAAATATGGAATCAATCAAGACTATTAGAAGATAGAATCCAACGGTTCTGATCGAACCACTAATTGAAACGGGGTCATTTTGTTTAGTGCTGGGTTGGATCGGTTATGGGGGTAGACGAATTGGGTGGTGGTAAAGGTTTGAGATCGTTCGATCCACGGAGATGAATGGCTCAAATCTGAGATGCTTATAAGGCGTCATTTGGTTTGAGGTTGGAGATGGGTTGGACTGGGTAGGCACTAGGCTGATTTTGGACGAAGATGTTTGGGCCTGGGTGGTGTTGTTTTTGGGATTGGCCAAATCATTTTTCTTCTCCTATTTCTCTCTTTTCTTTTCTTTTCTTTTCTTTTCTTTTCTTTTCCCTTATTTTACTCCTAAATTAACTAAAAAATTTTAACCAAAACACAAATGTAATTTTATAGAACTACAATTAACTTTATAAATACTAATTAACGCTCAACAATAATTATCACACATAATTAAATACAAATTCAAAAGAAAAATCACACAATTTCAACGCTTAAACACTAAAAATGCGAAGTGCGTTATTTTTTTATTTTTGTTTTATTTTTTGTAAAACAACCTAATCACTCTTAATTGTAAAATCAAATCCTAAATTCAAATGGAACATATTTTTGTATTATCATTAATTTAAACAAATAAACATGCACATACAAACGCCAACCATTACTAAAACATCACGAAAAATTCACGAAATTACACACAATAAAACAAGACAATTTTAGTTTTGATTTCTTTGAGAGTAATTCGTGTGTGAGGCAAAAATTACGTGCTCACAGTGACTATGTGGTTCGTATGAGATATCTATTTAGCGAATGGTACAACTAGCAACCGAGATACTGGAGGGAGTGAGTTTTACTGTCCAAAGAATGACATATACCAATCGAACAACTTGAGATGTCTTATGATGGTGACGTACGAGCGATAAATGTTAGTATTGTGGAGTATGGAGATGTATCTTATGGCTTTGCACCAAAGTTAAGAGAGTTCACTATCAACAATCAAATTGTGGGTCATGTGTCATATCAGATTGGACCTAAGATGTATTTATGTGGTATTCAAAAGTTCTCTGAAACTTGTATATGAGTAAGAGATGAGATTTATATGGGATGATGTTGGGACTTTCGATATTCTTATGTCTATAATAATTCTATATTTCAGTATCAGCAGTGAAATGGAAATGACTCCAGAATACTCCTAGTGCTCCAGTTAATCTGGGCACTCTCATGGGATAGTGTTCTTTTAATGCACCACCAATATGGGATTTCTCAAATGATTATTCTTGTTATCCGGCACAGACTTAGTGTGAGTAGCCGATTACGCGTTTTACTATATCCCGGAGAAGAGATATAATAAAAAGGGAGTTTTTCTAATTAAAGGACAATCGAAATAGGATTCGTTTAAGAGATTGAGAGTCGCCACTTGGGAGATTTATGGTGTCCCAAGTCACCGGTTGAATCCCGAATCGAGGAATTTATTAACTCTCACTACAAGAAATCGGAGCTATGGCAACGCTTTTATTTGCTACGGTTATAACCGTTACAAACAATTGCTGGAACTACCGGAACACTTAGCAACCGAACCGTTGCAAAAGGCTAAACAACCGTCCCTATAGATTTATATATGGCAACGGTTTACATGACCGTAGCAATAGCTATATCTATAGTAACGGTTGGATGTATATGCTACGGTGTTTTAGTTCCCTCCTTATTTTTCACCAAAAATTTTAACACCCGCTAAAATATAGTGGGCCCACAATATGATTATTATTAGTATTTTAGTTTTATATCTAGGGTTCATAGAAAATACATATATGTAAACCCCTAAAATATAGAAAACATAGTAAAATCCATCCGAAAAAATCCCCTAATTCATTCACATCGGAAATTACGATCTGAAAAATCCACTAATTCATTAACATCGGAAAAAATCCGCTCCTAGGATTAGTTTCATTGCAAATTATCAAGCTCCTCCTCCATAGTTTTGGAGGAGATCGATCGAGTTTCCAGTCTCCAAAAATCATCGGCTCCGAAAAATTGACAATCTCCTTCAGGCTCGCTCAAAAATCTCCTCTGTTCCGACGATCGAAAAATTGCCTACAGGCTCAACAACTCCTCTATACTCCTTTAGAGTTTCTCCAAATCTGAATCGGTAAATAAATTCTTACTAGCTTTTTTTATTTTAGCATCCTTTTTAATTTGTTTTTCTTTAAATTTCTGGGTTGGTTTTAGCAGTTCAACTTGAGCTTTTGTTAAATTTCTGGGTTTGTTTATTTATATTTGTTTTTGTTTATATTTTTTATTTTGAAGGCTTAAATTTCTGGCTTTTGTTAAAGATTAAGTGCCCAAAGCAATGGTATTGCTAAGATTTCCACCAATTGAGTATTTGAAAGAAGTGTAATTCCTGTAGTTCTTGTAATTTCTGTAATTTCTACTATTTGAAAGAAGTGTTTCGATACTACTTCTGTAATTTTCTGTTCCTAAACAGTTTTAAGACCTTTAGAAATATGTATTTATGAAGTTATAAACAAAGTTCAGTTTGTAGTTGATGAATCCGCGCCATGGAAACCTTTAATGCTGCGATTTTCTTTCACATGTTTTGAGTAGACTTGCTATGTCGATTCCATTTTGAAGTTGAGACTTACACCAGTTGCTAAGTAATACGCAAGGCTTATTTTCTTACTATTTTCAGAAAAAAGAAATAATATAGCATTGTAGAGAACTTGATATAATATGTGTGACTACATATTCTTAATTGTTCCCAGCATCGTTTTCACCATAGTCTTGTGCATTGGCCAATGTATCAAAATAGTTAGAACACCTGATAGTTTCTTCTGCACTTTCCAGATTTTTATGACTTGACGTCCACCTTCCAGTCATGCGATCGATTAACTACTGCCCAACTGTTTGCTGCGTCTGTTGAAATTTGTCCAGATTTGCCTGTAATTCCAATCATCTTGCCAACTTCTTTGTTCACATTTACATGACTGGAATGCTGCATTATTTCATTAGTTTTGTTCTTGCATCTGTAACTTGATTACCACCTATAACAGCAACCAAAACTTCACGTTCTTGCCCAGTTGTAGGCTTGTAGCTTTAGAACCAAACAATTTACAAACTAAAGCAATAGATGCTGCATTATGTTGATCATGTGCCCTATCTTTTTTATCCTTTACAGTAGTTTCATTCCCAGATTTGTTAGAAGTATCAACTCGATCATCACTATCATTCAACGTCCCAACAGTAGGTTTCAAAGCAACAGTAGGATTCAACACTAGTATTAGTCTGGACAATTTCATTAGAATTTTTTCACTTCCTTAGAAGCTGTAGCAACTGCCCAATCCAAAGTCTCAAAACCTCCTGCTGTTTGTACAGATGCTTCAAAAATATCAGGTGTGACAAATCGTGCACCTACTTCTTACAAAACAGTACCATCTTTAGACTTAGTAGAAGCTGTGTGTTGCAATATATTCTGCCATTTTCCATCAACCACTGATGCAGTTCGATCAAGCTCCTTACCATCCTGCATATCAACAATCCCAGTGGTATCAGTTGAATCCGCAATGACAAGTTGATAACTTGTAACATTCAGTGGATCACTTGGAACATTCAAGTTGATCTCCCACTGCCAAATCATCCTCTACATTACCTATTTGTGCAGCAATCTCATCTCGATCAGCATTAGGATCACTTGTTATTTTTGTAGAATGACCAGTTCCAGTTTTAGCCATATTCTGCTTGTTATACGCTTTCACAATTGGATTAACAGGATTGAAAATTCCTTGCTAATGCTATTGTAGCAGGAACATCCTTAGTAGGTTTATGTCCAACTTGTCACGACCCTAGTTCACCAATCGTGAACATGTCATGACGGCACCCAGTCCCCACGACTAGGTAAGCCTAACACATTGCGGAAAATACACGTTTATGAACTTTAAACAAGAAATAGCGGAAGATAATATAAATAGGAATGTAATCCGTGCCGCTTGGCACATACACTCGTCAAACACACTGTGTAAAAATACCACCAAGACCCGGAATCCCACGGGCAACACAGACTAAAAGAGAATATACAACTGAGGCTCTATGTATAAAGAGTATCTAACAACGAAGTGAAGGAAAGATATCTACTAGTACTAGAATAGAAGGAAGGCCTCCGGATCCGCGGACGTAGCAGATCATACCTCGAGGTCTCCCAAAACGCTGCTGAATCACCTGGTGTGAGCCTGCCCTGATGTACCCGGATCTGCACAACAAAAGTGTGCAGAAGAGTAGCATGAGTACACCACAGCGGTACTCAGTAAGTGCCAAGCCTAACCTCGATGGAGTAGTGACGAGGAAGGTCAGGACCCTACTGAGAGAAAACAATTACAAAAATGATAATAATAATAATAAGCAGCTTAACGATAATAATTCCGAAATAACAACAATAAAATGATTACTGCAACCGTCTACAATTAACTAACAACAAGTAACAAACTCAATTAATAAGTCCGGGACCTGTGGGAATTGAACCCACAGTCCCATTAACAGTACCCCTGGGTCTCCGGGAATCGAACCCGCAGCCCATGTCTCGGTAAATCTCAGGATCTCCGGGAATCGAACCCGCAGTCCACATCTCAATAAATCTCAGGATCTCCGGGAATCGAACCCGCAGTCCACATCTCAATAAATCTGAGGATCTCCGGGAATCGAACCCGCAGTCCACATCACAATATCACTCCGGGTCTCCGGGAATCGAACCCACAGCCCTGGGATCTCCGGGAATTGAACCCGCAGTCCACAAACAAATAGCAAATCCGGGTCTCTGGGAATCGAACCCACAGCCCTGGGATCTCCGGGAATTGAACCCGCAGTCCACCAACACAACAAATAAAGAAAACCGCACACGGAAAATATAATATGCTTAACTACAACTTCACCGAGGACTAGTGCCAACAATTATCAAGAAGTTCGAGTAGGACAATTAGGCAATTAGACAGATAAATCCTACCTAATCATGCTTCCCTAACGAATACCAGGTAAATGTCACAATTTAATAAATTAAGAACAGGAATATCACGAATTGAACAATTCAAGTAAAGTGAGTTACAACAACCAGCGCATGTACACGCCCGTCACCTCGCGTACAAGGCATTTAAACTATCACATAATATCCTAAGGGTAAAGGTTCCCCCACGCGAGGTTAGACAAGCCACTTACCTCGATTCCCGTACAAAACCGCTAAGAGACAACCCTCTTGCCGCGAATATCCGACTCCGAGTGGCCCGAATCTAGTCAAATCAATTACACAGTATAAATAACATCGCAAATAACTAATTACAGCTACAGCGCGAAAGTGGGTGAAATGACCAAAATACCCCTGAATCCATCGGCTCGGAATTGAAATATTTTTACGTTTTCAGAACCCTCGTACTCTCACGAGTCTAACCATATAAAAATCTCCCAAATTGGACCACAAATGGCCCTTCAAATCCCAAATTTAAAGTTTTTGCTCCAACCCTAATTTCTTACAATTTTGCTATGTTTTCATAAATTTCAAGGATGATTCTTCAATAAAATCATGTATTTAGTTCATAGGACTTACCTCTAATCACTTCTTGTCAAAACCCCTTCAATTCTCGTCCAAAAGCTTTCAAGAATGACCAAAAATGGTGGAAAAATGGGTTTGGTTCGCGGGAAATGCCTCGCGATCGTGGTGAACAACTTCCAGTTCCTCCGGACAGGCTTCAGTAAAATGGTCATAACTCTTTACACACAACTCCAAATGACGAATGGTTTGATGTTCTGGAAACTAGACACATAGGGATATAACATGCATGTGTTGATCATTTCCTGAATCCTTATACATTTCGAGATACAATCTTCCAAATCCATTTATGTGTTTTAGATATCCTTCTCGGACAGCATAGAGTGTAACGTACATAACTTTTGCTACCTATTTCCAAATGTGGATTTCTTTATCTTTATGAAAACTAGACACCACGATCTACAACTTTAGTTTTTGAATCACCTCAAAATACCTTTTAGATAAAAAGATATGATCTTCCAAAGTAGGGCCTGCGCGACAGAAATTGCTTCTTCGCGATCGCGAAGCCATCTATGCGATCGCGATTCATTAGTTCTTTTCTCAGATTTTACTCACCGCGATCGCGACCAATACCCCGCGATCGCGTAGAGAACTGCTGTAGCCAAAAACCAGCAGTGAAAAATGGCCTAGAAATGGTCCGAAACCACCCCGAAACTCACCCGAGGCCCCGAGACCTCAACCAAAAACACCAACACTTCCTATAACCTTATTCAAACTTGTTCCAATCATCCAAACACGTCCATAAACACAAAAATTATCAATCTACAACGTATTCGAGACTAAATTTCTTAAAACTTTCCGAATTGCACATTCGATCTAAAACCCGACCAAACGACGTCCGAATGACTTGAAAATTTGCGGACATATCCAAAATCACATAACGAAGCTACAGAAATTGTCGGAATTCCATTCCGACCCCGGATCAAAATCTCACCTATCGTTCGGATTCGCCAAAATTTCAAACTTCGGCATTTCAAGCCTAATTGAGATACGAACCTCCAAAATACTTTCCGAACGCGCTCCCAACCCCGAAATCACCTAACGGAGCTAATGGAACCATCGGATTTCCGTTCCGAGGTCGTCTTAACACTGTTCCGGCTACGGGCCATTTTCTAACTTTAAAGCTCTCATTTAGGGACTAAGTGTCCCAAAATACTCCAAATTTCAGAACCGACTCTCCCGGCAAACCACAATAGCAGAAATGAACTTAGGGGAACAGTTAAATTGGGGATTGGGGCATAATTTTCTAAAACGACCGGTCGGGTCGTTACATCTTCCCACACTTAAAAGATTCGTTCGTCCTCGAACGAGCATAGAAAACATACCTGGAGTGGTGAAGAGATGAGGGTACTGGCTGCGCATATCCTGCTCGGTCTCCCAAGTCGCCTCCTCGACCGGCTGACCCCACCATTGAACCTTTACTGAAGTGATGTTTCTTTGACCTTAGCTTCCTGACCTGCCTGTCTAGAATGGCTACTGGCTCCTCAACATAAGACAGATCCTCGTCTAGCTGAACAGAAGTGAAATCCAACACATGCGACGGGTCACCATGGTACCTCCGGAGCATAGAGACATGAAATACGGGATGGACTCCGGCTAGGCTGCGAGGTAAGGCCAACTCATAAGCAACCTCCCCAACATGCCTCAAAATCTCAAAAGGGCCAATAGATTTAGGACTCAGCTGGGCACATTAGCCTGATATAATCTGAAGATATTCCCTCTTGTTCAACAATTAAGTCTTAGAGCCTAATTCCAACATCCGGAATTCTATGTCAAGGCTTGTTTTTATCAAGAGATCACTCAATATTCCTCAAACGCCATCCTCAAACATGATTGCATAACCTTGCTGGATTCTTACCTTGCAACACTAAATCCACGGGACCACGATAATATTTTATGATCAAATTAGCCAAAAATTCAACGAATCAGATGCTCCCGTTGCACCTCACGATCTACATAGGTCTCGTTCCAACTTTTACAATACTGACACGACGGAAGAGATGTGCCGATATCCATAACTAACTACTGAATCAACAATTCATTGGGTCTATACTCTCGACAAGATCCATTACTTTGTCCTAAACCAGAGAATGATCTTTTTCTCTATAATATACTTCATATAATTAGTTTGCACTGACCCCAAATCACATAATCTCATCTCACCCAGTACGAACTGCTCAGGCAATAAGCCACATCAGACATAATCAAAAGTCCCACAAGATGACACAATGTGCCAGTAGGCTACTGATTCGTACGTGATACAAAAGGAAGGCGAACACTAGAGAGAACTATTCAACTCTCACATTAACATGGACCTCCTCAGAAAATAGGAAACAGAACACATAAAAGCAATTATAGACACCGAAATAAACATCACACTGTTGCGGCATGCAACCCGATCCCAACAATATGACCATGGCGGCGTGCCACCCGATCCCAACAATATAACCATGGCGGCGTGCCACCCGATCCCAATAATATAGACTCACACAAAGAGTCATATGTCGAGCTGAATAGCTCATCACATCAAAATACTGAATATCGATCATAAGCACACTAAGGTGCATGATATCAGACTCAATGAAAACATATAGCGCTATAGGCTATGAACTCAAGCACAACCGAGGTGCGACATAAGATATGAGCCTCAAGAGCCATCATGCTCATATAACATCACCGCTGAGCGGAACCTCAACACATAAGGAACTTACCAAGCCGTCGCACACTCATACGGCGCAATATATCTTTACTTGAATTAACTAACCGTGAAATAAGACCGCGACTATCCCTCCATAAAGGGCGCATTGCTGGAAGAAACATAACTGGCCTGACGCAAGGCTCACTTCCACATTTAAATCTATCCACCGACCTTAAGTCTATCATGGTCGTGCCAAGCTAAGTCAATAACATTTCACAGGTCTATAACCCAATAAGCAGAGTGCCCTCCAGGCATAAATTCTCAAATGGATGATATCACCAAAATCCTCATACTTGGTTTAAATTTCTAACCAATCAAGTGACTACAAGTCACACCTATACAATCTTCTTGGGTCAAGCTCCCACCATCTTCCGAATAATTAAACGGGTCTGCACATTCAACCCACCGGCTGTACTAACACTGAAAAGTGATCAGGAGTCCCTAACCGGGATGCAAAGCCTTTCTCATAGAACACCGATCTCAAATGATACCGATGTTAATACCCATCTTACTCAAAACACTGAAACTCCTTTCCTGCTCATCCGAGCTCTTTATATCACATTCATTGACCAAACTGTGACCTTGGTCCTTACTTCAAATTTTCATACTACTCACTGCACCCCACGTGCCGATATACGATAGGCACAATTTCCATCATAGCTCTAGAACTGACGATAGGCTAATACTTCATCACATAAGACTTTCCATTAAGCTCACTGCAGGAGAACTATAACAACATACGGCGAATTCTCATAACCATCGAATATGCCAATCCATAAGTAGTGGTCAAAGCCACCATAACCCTTCCCGAGATCTGCCTACTCATAACAAGCCCTTAACAGAAGAATACTTCAGAATAACATCAATCACTGCGGCCGACAAGTTTCAAATGCACCGCCACAAATCACATGCATAATTCGATCACGTTGCATGAACCGATCATTGACACTAATACGCCAACTCAACTATGGCTGATCAATCTACTTCCTTCCAGGTTATCCTTGATTGCCTTAGAAATGTTAATATCTTCCTTCAATACCTAACTTATTCCAACCGCACTTACCCCGAGTGACCTTAAATCATGAGGCCATGCTATCTTAAGAACGACGACCATTTCATGTCTCTCAAATACTACACCATAAGTCAAAACATCATAAATCATTTTGTGCCTTTCTTCATAAGTTGCTTCAAAAGCTTGAGCCTCAACTGTACTTATAGACTCAGAATTATCAGGCACCACACTTTACCTCTTGAATTCACTAGGACCGCTATTGAGAACCATACGGCCCTGACTTGGCCCAGTATCCAACCAACTCTACTGAATGTTTATAACATATGAATACCCTCTCGATAAAGCACCCAGCGGAACCACTTCCCGCGAAGCCTGCACCTATACGAGGCATAAATCATGAATCTTTCCTCAAGTTTGAACATGAGCCAGTAAGGCTAATCATAACATGCATTCAACAATTCATATACTCAAATTACCACTCATGGTCCTTTTTCGTAGCTGCAATAACCCATTAATATGCTAATACCCAGAATTCACGCAGGTAATTAGCCATGCGACCCAAATCATAAGCGGTGAGACTCTCCCACCAGCTCAAAGCCACTATTACACGACTCTCGAACACATTAGAACTATTCTCTCGAGTCATTTACTATTATTCAACTGCAACTCACTTGATCCAACGAATATAACCACATGTGCTCTATTAGCACTCTAACATCATAGGGTATGACCTCGTCCCAATACAACCAAACATCTTCTCGCTCCATGCACCGAGCATTCTCTACCAACAACATCTTAAAACATACTATGATTCTCACACGCCTACGAAGCACCATGTAGCCTTTGTCAAATATTTCCCTGCTGATAATAAAATGCAGAGTTTATTAGGGACACGGGAACATCTAAAGTCCCAACATTATACCATACGAGCCTCAACTCTTGCCCATCCGCAAGTTTTCAAGAACTTTGGAATAGCACCTAAATACATCGCAGGCCAAATCTGACACGACACATGACCCATAATTACATCGTTGATAGTGAAATCCTTTCACTTGACACGAAGCCTTAAGATACATCTTGCTAATCCATGATACTAGCCCTTAACATTCGTACGTCTTCATCATAAAACAAGCCCAAGGCATTCGTTTGGTACATGTCCTTCTTAAGACGGTTAAACTCATTTTCCCCAGTATCTCTGCTGGCTGAATCCTTCGCTAAATAGATATCTCATATGAACCATATAATCTTTATTACCACCAACTATTTTTAGATCTACATCCACCTTGTGATTCTACCATTGCTGTGACGATTTGGCAATTAAGTAAACCTTGTCACGACCGTACTATCAACCGAATGCCAGAACCTAGTGCACCCCCATGTGCACAATTGAAGATCTCTCAATTCTCTTGCATTATCGATATGGACGACATGCGGTAACAATAGTTGAGTAAATTCTTGACTCCCTTGAGATCTCTCTGCAGCGTCACGAACCGTCGGTGCATACTTGATACCGAGTGCGCAATTCAATACACGAGTGGATACAAAAGAACATATGACATAGGCTTCAACTGAATAAATGACGCACGATAAGGAATTCAAAGAATTGAAGAGTTTCCTAAATAATTACATAGCCTCTCGTAGATAACTACAAACATCTCCATATCGATCAGCGAGACTCTAAGTAACTGGTTTGTGTCCCGTGACTCCTATGAACCTAGAGCTACGATACCAACTTGTCACGACCCTAGTTCACTAATCGTGAACCTGTCATGACGGCACCCAGTCTCTGTGACTAGGTAAGCCTAACACGATGCAGAATATACACGTTTATGAACTTTAAACAAGAAATAGCGGAAGATAATATAAATAGGAATGTAATCCGTGCCGCTTGGCACATACACTCGTCAAACACACTGTGTAAAAATACCACCAAGACCCGTAATCCCACGGGCAACACGGACTAAAAGAGAATATACAACTGAGGCTCTATGTATAAAGAGTATCTAACAACGAAGTGAAGGAAAGATATCTACTAGTACTAATAGAATAGAAGGAAGGCCTCCGGATCCGCGGACGTAGCAGATCATACCTCGAGGTCTCCCAAAACGGCTGCTGAATCACCTGGTGTGAGCCTGCCCTGATGTACCTGGATCTGCACAACAAAAGTGTGCAGAAGAGTAGCATGAGTACACCACGGCGGTACTCAGTAAGTGCCAAGCCTAACCTCGATGGAGTAGTGACGAGGAAGGTCAGGGCCCTACTGAGAGAAAACAGTTACAAAAATGATAATAACAATAATAAGCAACTTAACGATAATAATTCCGAAATAACAACAATAAAATGATTACTGCAACCGTCTACAATTAACTAACAACAAGTAACAAACTCAATTAATAAGTCCGGGACCTGTGGGAATTGAACCCACAGTCCCATTAACAGTACCCCTGGGTCTCCGGGAATCGAACCCGCAGCCCATGTCTTAGTAAATCTCAGGATCTCCGGGAATCGAACCCGCAGTCCACATCTCAATAAATCTCAGGATCTCCGGGAATCGAACCCGCAGTCCACATTTCGATAAATCTCGGGATCTCCGGGAATCGAACCCGCGACCCACAATAATATCACTCCGGGTCTCTGGGAATCGAACCCACAGCCCTGGGATCTCCGGGAATTGAACCCGCAGTCCACAAACAAATAGCAAATCCGGGTCTCTGGGAATCGAACCCACAGCCCTGGGATCTCCGGGAATTGAACCCGCAGTCCACCAACACAACAAATAAAGAAAACGCACACAGAAAACAAAATATGCTTAACTACAACTTCACCGAGGACTAGTGCCAACAATTATCAAGAAGTTCGAGTAGGACAATTAGGCAATTAGACAGATAAATCCTACCTAATCATGCTTCCCTAACGAATACCAGGTAAATGTCACAATTTAATAAATTAAGAACAAGAATATCACGAATTGAACAATTCAAGTAAAGTGAGTTACAACAACCAGCGCATGTACACGCCCGTCACCTCGCGTACAAGGCATTTAAACTATCACATAATATCCTAAGGGTAAAGGTTCCCCCGCACGAGGTTAGACAAGCCACGTACCTCGATTCCGGTACAAAACCGCTAAGAGACAACTCTCTTGCCGCGAATATCCGACTCCGAGTGGACCGAATCTAGTCAAACCAATTACACAGTATAAATAACATCGCAAATAACTAATTACAATGATAAATTACAGCTACAGCGCGAAAGTGGGTGAAATGACCAAAATACCCCTGAATCCATCGGCTCGGAATTGAAATATTTTTACGTTTTCAGAACCCTCGTACTCTCACGAGTCTAACCATATAAAAATCTCCCAAATTGGACCACAAATGGCCACTTCAAATCCCAAATTTAAAGTTTTTGCTCCAAGCCCTAATTTCTTACAATTTTGCTATGTTTTCATAAATTTCAAGGATGATTCTTCAATAAAATCATGTATTTAGTTCATAGGACTTACCTCTAATCACTTCTTGTCAAAACCCCTTCAATTCTCGTCCAAAAGCTCTCAAGAATGACCAAAAATGGTGGAAAAATGGGTTTGGTTCGCGGATGAAATGTTTTAAAACTTTCTGTCCAGGTATTTTGTTCACTCCGATCGCGGGAAATGCTTCGCGATCGCGGAGAACAAATTCTGGCCCAAAAATTACCCTTCGCGATCGCGGGAAATGCCTCGCGATCGCGGTGAACAACTTCCAGTTCCTCCGGACAGGCTTCAGTAAAATGGTCATAACGTTTTACACACAACTCCAAATGACGAATGGTTTGATGTTCTGGAAACTAGACACATAGGGCTATAACTTTTATTTGTTGATAATTTCCTGAATCCTTATAAATTTCGAGATACAAGCTTCCAAATCCATTTATGTGTTTTAGATATCCTTCTCGGACAGCATAGAGTGTAACGTACATAACTTTTGCTACCAATTTCCAAATGTGGATTTCTTTATCTTTCTGAAAACTAGACACGACTATCTACAACTTTCATTTTTGAATCACCTCAAAATACCTTTTAGATAAAAAGATATGATCTTCCAAAGTAGGGCCTGCGCGACAGAAATTTCTTCTTCGCGATCGCGAAGCCATCTACGCGATCGCGATTCATTAGTTCTTTTCTCAGATTTTACTGACCGCGATCGCGACCAATACCCCGCGATCGCGTAGAGCACTGCTGTAGCCAAAAACCAGCAGTGAAAAATGGCCTAGAAATGGTCCGAAACCACCCCGAAACTCACCCGAGGCCCCCGGGACCTCAACCAAAAACACCAACACTTCCTATAACCTTATTCAAACTTGTTCCAATCATCCAAACACGTCCATAAACACAAAAATTATCAATCTACAACGTATTCGAGACTAAATTTCTTAAAACTTTCCGAATTGCACATTCGATCTAAAACCCGACCAAACGACGTCCGAATGACTTGAAAATTTGCGGACATATCCAAAATCACATAACGAAGCTACAGAAATTGTCGGAATTCCATTCCGACCCCCGGATCAAAATCTCACCTATCGTTCGGATTCGCCAAAATTTCAAACTTCGGCATTTCAAGCCTAACTGAGATAGAAACCTCCAAAATACTTTCCGAACGCGCTCCCAACCCCGAAATCACCTAACGGAGCTAATGGAACCATCGGATTTCCGTTCCGAGGTCGTCTTAACACTGTTCCGGCTACGGGCCATTTTCTAACTTTAAAGCTCTCATTTAGGGACTAAGTGTCCCAAAATACTCCAAATTTCAGAACCGACTCTCCCGGCAAACCACAATAGCAGAAATGAACTTAGGGGAACAGTTAAATTGGGGATTGGGGCATAATTTTCTAAAACGACCGGCCGGGTCGTTACATGCACCCTTATCAATCATGGAAGCATTGAAAAACTTATTGATCTAGAAAATTGTGGATAATGTTCTTTTGAATAATGTCTTTGTGCTCCTATTTCTTCCTTGTTAATTTTTCTCTGCATTCATGTTTGTTAGTTACTCTCATTTGAATTGGGCGAGCTTAATAGGTTCCTGTTGTCGGCATGTTTAATTCTGACAAGCCATTGGATTTACTAATACAAGGACTATATATACTCTTTCTACTAACATTTACTTTGCGCAACCCTATTCTCATACAGGCCCCAGCTGAAGAGAAGAAAGCGGACAGTTTTGTCAAGGATTTTGTCATGGGAGGGGTTTTTGCTGCAGTGTCTAAGACAACTGCTGCTCAAATCGAGATTAAGAGTCGCCACTTGGGAGATTTATGGTGTCCCAAGTCACCGGTTGAATCCCGAATCGAGGAATTTTTTAACTCTGTTTAACAGTCCGCTCACCAGAAATTCGAGTAAGAAATTCTGTTAACCGGGGAGAAGGTGTTAGGCATTCTCGAGTTTCGTGCTTCTAGCACGGTCGCTCAACTGTCATATTCGGCTTAAATTATCTGATATAAAATAATTATAAACCTATGTGCAAATCTTAACTTTTAACCACTTTTTATTTATTTTTTAAGAGAATTACAATATTATTAAAATACGACTCGAACCACGTCACATAAATGCACCCGTGGATTTTAACATATTTTAACATTGTTGAGATTTGGATTTTGGTCACATAAATGCACACCAAATTTAGGAAGGTAAATTATTAAAATAACGCGCCTAAAGGAGACACATTTTTGACTTTGCGAGGGCCATGAATATTTGCTAACTGGCACGTCTCTAATTCTAAAGATAAAAAATAGTAATTAAGCGAGGGCCACACATCTATTTTATCAAATTAAATTCAACTCTCTCCTACCCAACTTATCAATTTACAGCTCATTTGATTCTAAAACCACTCTCTTAATCCCACTCACTCTTCAAGAAATTGTTAGAATACCAATTGTTGAAAAGATTTTGGTAAGCCTCTTTGAATTGAGCACAAGGGGAAGTAAACAAAAGAGAAGCATTTGCTTATCTTTCAAGACACACAATAATACTACAGATTCATGAATTCGAACTGAAATCAAGCAGTCAAATGGAAACAAATAAAATCAAATAAAAAAATGATCTAAGAGCCATGACATGATATGCAATTATAGAGGTCATAAAACTACATATACAAAGCTTACTACAACTCTTTCATTAACAGAAAGAATACATAGTAAGTATTAACATTAAGAATTGAAAACACACCTTCAAATTGCTGATTAAAGAAGCTGCATGCTAATGAACAGAATTCATCATGGCGTATCGAACAAATCCTGAATGGAACACGGACTCGACGACAGCGAACGGGACGACACAGTGCTAGTGACCGGAACTTCTGACTGGTTCGATCTCGAGCTTTGGGTCTGGAAATGGTGGTCATTTTCTGGTGGTCTAACTGCTATTTCCGGCGGGTCAGAGATTATCAGTGACTGTGTCTGTGCGTGTTTTTCCAATGAGTTCTTGGTCAAGAGCATATAGTTTCAGTTCGAACTCATGAGTTTATGAAGGCATCACACTCCAGATTTGTTCGTGTTGATTCTAATGGTGGAGATTTTTGAGCAGCTCGCTGCTGTCATACCTCCTTTTTTTCATATATATATTGCTATATGCTACTTACCCACGAGGGCATAGAGGAGTTTTTCCACTTTAAGGATAATCGGAACGGAATTAGTTATTTAAGTTTTCATAGTCGCCACTTGAGAATATAATGGTGTCCCAAGTCACCGGTTCAATCCCCATCAGAGGAAAGTTTGACTCTGTTACAGTCTGCGAACTAGAAATTCGGATAAGAAATTCTGTTAAACTGGGAGAAGGTGTTAGGCACCCTCGAATTCCGTGGTTCTAACACGGTCGCTCAACAGTTGTATTTGCTTTTATCTGATTCCCATTATATGCTTTTAATTAAGTGCATTACTGTTCCGCTTTTCAATTTTAATGAATTACAACGTCGTGAAAATGTATTCCTTAACCACACCATACCAGTACGCATGTGGCTTTAGACAGTTTCGACTTCGTTGAGAGTAGGATTTGGGTCACATAAATGTGCACCCATACTTGAGAATGTATATTAAAATTATGCCTACGGTATCTATTTCTTATTATTTTGGGAAAGACCGTGAAATTAACTAAACGGTCCTTCCAAGTCTAAAGATATTATATCTATTATTTGAGGGCCCACTGTATTCTTTGCTTATAACGAGGCTCATCTCATTGTATTTTAGTGGTCAAACCTAGATTATGCTATGTTTTCTATCACTGTTTTTTCTCTAAGTGAAATAATTATTAGTGCGGTTTTGTTGTGTATTTTATTCACATGCAGGCACAATATATATTTTGGACCTGGAAATCGGGCTAATATAAAAGAGATGCACAGAAGTGCACAGGGCTAACTAAAGCCCAAAATCATAATTACAAATCCGATTTTTATGGGCTTAGAAGCTTTTATGATTGGATCTAGCTTCTTCTGCCTGAACTCGTCAAAATTATTAACTAAATTCAAAACAGATTTAAACATTTTTATCAAACTAACCATATGAACACAAGTATTACTACCTCAGTATCATAACTTTACCAAAAAAATTAACATTGATTTCATTTATATATTACCGTCCAGTTACCAAATCAATTAAGCTGAGTTTATTAATCGAACTTCATTCGTATACAGTTGACATATTTAATCCTGAACTTATTTGTATTTATTTATGTATCATGTCTGGTTTCTGAATTTAAAAAAAAAAAGCGAATTATAAGGCTAATTTAAACAACTCATAGTCATAAGCGAAATCTACACCATGTTTTTCTCATTAACAATTACTGATTCATGATTTAACTAATAGAAGTACTACGTTTCTATTTTTGAACAGATGAAAATTTACAAGTAAATTCTGAATTTTAATGATTCTTAAACCTATGACCTAAGTGATCATTTTAACTGATCTACCTAGTATTATCATCTAAACTAATTATTCTACAGTATCATTAATTTCAGTTTAGAGTTTACACAGTCCAGGTCCATAGTATACATGAAATCCTAATGAATTTAATATATCTAAATATTCTACAGCTAAAAGATGAACAAAATTAAAAATATCAGAAAACTAATGAATATTTTTATTCTTCAAAGCTTCAATTACATCCTTGAAGGGCAGCAGTGTACCTGGTCAGATTGAGAGAAAATTCTATGAGTTCTAAGGTTGTAAGGAAGAAGAACATCAACAAAAGACAGGAATCCAAGTGATAACAACAATAACACCACAGCATCACAGCAGCAAACATGAATTCACGGTAGAAACCCAACAGCTTCAACCAAACAATACAGAACAGTAGACAAAAACACCAGGACTCAAGAGTTCTTCACTCGAATTGCAATTAAATCAATGGACAGTAATTGAAAACAGTTTTTATGTATTTTTAGACTTATCAAACTTCTGAACCCCTTAAATGGTGGCCTAAAGAGGCCTATTTATAGATCAAAATGGGAGGGTAAATTGAAATTAATATTCAGATTTTCCACCCCTACTCTTTCCAATTATTTTTAGTTTAGTCTACACAATTTAGCCGTGAATGCACTAGAACCCCTGCTAGAAGGTTCTAGTGCAATCCACATTATTCTAATTATCCCTAAATGTCTTTATTACCCTACTTGATATTGATTTCTACTTATTTACCCTTTTAGTATACCTAATGTATCCTTTATTGTTCAACTAATTACATAAGAACCAGGCAGCTTTGCCTTTTATACCCAAACCCCTTTTGTTTATTTACAGAATACCATTTATCCCTTCCCCCTTTTACCCCTGTGTTTTACTTTATTTACCCGACCAAACCTTTAATAAATCAGACCTTTAGAGGTCAAAGTCAAAATTGGATTTCACAAATAGCCACAACTAAGCAGTCTTTCAATCATAGTCAATTTAAGACTAACTAACAAAGCCTAAGTTGATGAAATAACAAACATTTAGACAGTCTTACAGACATAGACCTAATTACGACTAATTACCCAATTAACCCTTTAATTAATCAGAAATTCAAAAAAGTCAAAAGTCAAAATTACATTGCAATGATAACCAGCATCAGACAGTCTTATAAATATGGTCATATTATGATTATATACTCGATTAACAGGACACAGAGGAACAAATTGAATATAGATTGAATCCATTAATAGAACATTCAATCAAGAATTATATCTATCAAGTAAGAACCTTAAGTGGCTATAAAGCATGTAATTTTAACTAGTGACTTAATCAGAACAGAGAACATATAGCATGTGAACCCACAGTTGATTTCATGTACAAACAAAATAATTTTGAGCATTCAGCAGACTCAGGATTGCAAGAAACCAACAGATAATAAAGCCAAACGAGAACAAGTATACACAGTAGAGAAAATTAGTTTTTTTTGGGATACTTAGCTTTTCCGTGTGTTTTTCCCTTTCCTTTTCCTTTTCTTTCTTTCTTCTTTCTTCTTTTCTTCACTTTTCTTTCTTGTTCTCGATTTTTCGGGATCAGGAGTCCATAAGCCTCTTCTTGGCTGTTGGATTTTCAAACAGACTCTTTAAGTCTTCTTTTTGTGAAAAGGTCTTGGTTAAGAGGTTGGGGTTTGATGGGGTAACTTTTGGGGTTAAGCGTATCCGCCAGAGTAGGGTTCCGGCGGAATATTTTTCAAGATTCGACGTGTTTGGGTCTGATTCGAATGAAAGTAGGTAGATAGGGTGAAAGAGGGATTCACAGTGGTTCAGGGGTGTTAATGGTGGATGGTGGTTCAAAAGGTGGTGGTCGCCGACTAGGGTTCCAGTGAATTGTTTTTCTAGATTTGAAATAAAGGAGAGGTTTTTGACCAGAATTAAGGTGATGGGGTAGAGAAGGGGAGGAATGGGTTCAGGGGTGTGAATGGTGATCGGAGAAGAAGACTGGCTTGAACCACTGGTAGGGTTCCGATGTCTCAGGTGGAAGGAAGAAGGAGAATATGGGCGGCTAGGGTTTGGGGTTATAAGGCTGAAAGTGTATAATGAATATGCACAACCATTTGATATATTTAAAAGGTAACGGTGCATCTCAACCGCTGGATGATATTAAATGAATGGCCAAGATCTATTTGACATCACACGACGTCGTGTGATTAAATGAGGCCTTCACCCTCAACTGTTAGATGAGTCAGATTAACGATCTCGATTATTTCAAACTAACAACGTAGTTTATTTGTTAGACAACTGCTATTCCTGGGCCGTTTGATCAATTAATCAACGGTAAAGATCCAACTTTTAAACGTTGTCATTTTGGCTACTCGATTGGGCAGACCGGTCACTTACTTTTTGGGCCTGGACTGTGTATAGTGTATTTGGGCCATTGTATTGCCCTTTTTGTATATTATATTTTTTGTATTTTCTTGTATTATTTTTGTATTTTTCTGTATTATTATTGCATTTTTCTTGTATTTTCGTATTATGTATTTTTATTTATTATTTTTCTGTATTTGTATTATTCCTGTATTTATTAACTCTTTGTATTTTCTTTTAATTTTTTTCTGATTTTTCTAGAATTAAGAGTAATTTTCTTATATTTTTGGTATTTTCTAATTAATACAAAAATGTATTTTATTTTAATTTTCTTTGCTTTATGTTCCAAAAATAAAAACAAACACCGGTATTTCTACACAATGATCAACAAGTTTTCACAAAAAAATCATTTTGCCTATATACTTTTTGGAATAATTTGCTCAGGGCAAAAATCACGTGCTCACAGCTGCCCCTCTTTACTCGGGAACACACAGAGTTCCAGTGAAAAGATAAGAAAGCAGTCATGAGGGATTTTGCTGATTCGCCTATTTCGTGTGAAGCATTTTTGAAAGTTTTGACCGTACCTTGCTTCAGAGATTGCCTACATATCCTGGGCTAAACAGGAATCAGGTCAGTGTAGTTCAAGAATGTCTGGTAGCTAGAACTACCAGAGAGCTGTGATCTTATTGCTGTTGCTTGTTATCACTGCCTGCTGATCTTCTTATTACACCGTGGTAAATATAAAAGAAGCTAGCCGAAGCTATGCTCTATGATTTACAAAAATCCTATCTATGTCTTCCAGCTTGTTCTTGTGTTACATTTGTATCTTGCATAACTTTGATCGTGTCCATTCTTCAGGTGGACTCCTGCTTACTTTTTGTTTTGAAAAAGTATTCCCTTGTTCTTCAGGTGGGCGCCTGATTGAAATGTATTCCCTTGTTCCTCAGGTGGGCGCCTGATTACAGCTTGCGTTGAAATGTAGTCGCTTGTTCTTCAGGTGGGCGCTGATTACAGCTTGCATTAAAATGTAATCCCTTGTTCTTCGCCTGATTACAGCTTGCATTGAAATGTATTCCCTTGTTCTTCAGGTGGGATCCTGCTTACATCTTAAAACAAAAAACTTTCTGCCCTAGTATGGTGCTTGGGTATACCATGTTATTAAATATCATAATTTAAAGAAGAATTTAAAATAATACTTCCCTTATTTTTTGGGTGGGTGCCTGCTTTCAATTTCTTGAAAAAGATATTCCCTTGTTATTCAGGTGGGCGCCGACTTGCTAACTTGAAAATGTATTCCCTTAATATTCAGTTGGGCGCCTAATTACAGCTTGAAAAAGATATTCCCTTGTTCTTCAGGTGGGTACCTGCTTACAAACTTGAAAAAGTATTCCCTTATTATTCAGGTGGGCGCCTGCTTGCTAACTTGAAAAATTATTCCCTTATTATTCAGGTGGGCGCCTGATTACAGCTTGAATTGTAATGTATTCCCTTGTTCTTCAGGTGGGCGCCTGATTACGGCTTGAAAAAGATATTCCCTTGTTCTTCGGGTGGGTGCCTGCTTACTAACTTGAAAAGGTATTCCCTTATTATTCAGGTGGGCGCCTGATTACAGCTTGAATTGAAATGTATTCCCTTGTTCTTCAGGTGGGCGCCTACGGCTTGAAAAACATATTCCCTTGTTCTTAAGGTGGGTGCCTCCTTACGAATTTGAAAAAGTATTCCCTTATTATTCAGCTGGGCGCCTGCTTGATAACTTGAAAAAGAATTCCTTATTATTCAGATGGGCGCCTGATTACAACTTGAATTGAAATGTATTCCCTTGTTCTTCAGGTGGGCGCCTTATTATGGCTTGAAAAAGATATTCCCTTATTATTCAGGTGGTTGCCTGCTTACGAACTTGAAAAAGTATTCCCTTATTATTCAGGTGGGCGCCTGCTTCTGGCTTGCATTAAAATGTATTCCCTTGTTATTCAGGTGGGCGCTGACTGCTAATCCTGCTGAATTTCTTAAAAATATTCCCTTATTATTCAGGTGGGTGCCTGATTGCGAACTTGAAAAGTATTCCTTTATTATTCAGGTGGGCGCCTGATTGCAAACTTGAAAAGTATTCCCTTATTATTCAGGTGGGCGCATGATTGCGACTTTGAAAAAGATATTCCCTTATTATTCAGGTGGGCGCCTGATTGCGACTTTGAAAAAGATATTCCCTTATTATTCAGGTGGGCGCCTGATTGAAAACTTGAAAAGATATTCCCTTATTATTCAGGTGGGCGCCTGATTGCGAACATGAAAAAGATATTTCCTTATTATTCAGGTGGGCGCCAGATTGCGACTTTGAAAAAGATATTCCCTTATTATTCAGGTGGGCACTTGATTGTTGAACATTGCGCTCCCTTATTATCCACATTGGTCACATTCACTTTAAAGTGATTAGTAAGAATTTGAATCTTATGTCCCTGTTCTAATCAAAGAACAATTTATTAGTATAAAATAGTGGTTAGCTGCTAGCATTCTTGTTGGCCTTGCTTCCACTTTTGAGTCTGCTCCGTCTTGCTTCTCATATTTCCTAGTCTGACTGTCTTTCAAAATTCTCTAAGCCCAACTTTTCCTTGTGACTCTCTCTTACTGTTTCTTTTTCCCTTTGCTTTTCCTCCAGCTATATGATTTCCATGTGTCCTCTTGTTTCAATTGTCTTTTGATGAACTCTAGTCTCGTTATGCCATAAATTGAGAAGCTGGTAATTAGCTTTGACTGACAATGTCTTATAGATAGATTTCAAGAAAAAATGAAATGCAATGACCCCGAAGTTTTGAGGGTAGGAATACTTTCAAAAATAAAAGAACGAGACTTATCTGAGTGGGAAGACTGATTCCTTTGATCATGTCATGCATTCGGGTTAACCGACCCAGTCTGTCCAACCAATCAACTATCACTTGCCAACTTTATTTCGCCATTCAAATTTGAACAAACCCAAACTTTGCTTGCTTTGCCGTTGTTCTCCCACAAAATCCTTTCTCACTTTCGCCTTATGGTGCCCGTGAGGGTTTTCACCAGTAAGACTCTCTCATTTCATTTCTCTCAGCCCGCGTTGCCTTATAGTGCCCGTGAGGGTTTTCACCAATAAGACTCTCTCAATTTAGTTCTCTCCTCACTTCGCCTTACGGTGCCCGTGAGGGTTTTCACCAATAAGACTCTCTTATTCTTCATTTTTATTAGTTTCTTCATCTTTCGATATCCGAGTGTTGTCCATAGCATGCCTTTCTTCACCTACTTGTACTGCCATTTTCTTGAAATTAATTAGAAGGTCTTTCTTTGGACCGTAATGTGGCTTTTGGATGGGTTTTAGAAAGAAAGGTATTAAGGCTCAAATTTTCCAACTGGGGTTTCAAAATTACAACTTTCGGAATCATATTCTCCACAATGATCATAACTTCTGCCCCTGTTTCAATCTTTGGGGAACCTTGGACTTTCTTTCTGTTATGACTGAACCTTAGTGAGACTGCCTACGTACCCTTTCGGGATCAATTCAAAATGTAGTTCGTATCATAAGATCGCTTCATGTTGCGATGTTCACTTCTTCCAATTTTCTTCTTTTGCATTTTTTCTTTGTTTTCTCTTTCTTTTCTTTTCTTTTCTTTTCTTTTCTTTTCATTTTGTCATTTTTCACAATTTTTTTTCTTTTTTTTCTTCTCTTTTTTTTTCAACTTTTCTCTTCTTCTTTTTTCATCTTTTGCTTTTCTTCTTTTCTTTGTCATTCCATCATTCCGTTTATGACTTTATTGTTAATTCCGAAAGAGGGTATGAAAGAATAAAGTAGTAATGCTCAAAGGGATAGCAATGGATAAAGTGTTTAGATAGCGAAATAAAATGCCTTCATCATTTCAATTTCAAATAAATGACAAATACAATTAGATTCATGAAATAAATCATACATAATATCTTTTGACCGTGTTAGTGTTGATGGCCATCTCTACGCATTTTCCTTCTCTATCTGTCAAATATAATGTTCCATTAGACAACACCCAAGATATAACAAATGGTCCTTGCCAATTAGGAGCGAACTTCACTTTTGCCTCTGCCCAATGAGGTAAGATGCGCCTTAACACCAATTGTCTGACTTCGAATTTTCTTGGACGTACTTTCTTATTATATGCTCTAGCCATTCTTTATTGATACAATTGTCTATGACATACTGCTGCCAGTCTTTTCTCGTCAATTAAACTCAATTCTTCTAGCTGGGATTTTACCCATTCATCATCATCAATCTCTACCTCTGCAATGATTTGAAGGGAGGGTATTTCAATTTCTGCAGGTATCACTACCTACACGTACACCAATAAGTAAGGGGTTGCACCTACCAAAGTGTGAACGGTAGTGCGATATCCCAACAAAGCAAAGGATAATTTCTCATGCCATTGTCTCGATCCTTCCACTATTTTTCGAAGGATTTTCTTGATATTCTTATTTGATGTTTCAACTGCTCCATTCACCTTGGGACGATATGGTGTGGAATTGCGATGCACAATTTTAAACTTTTGACATGTCTCTGCCATCAAATGACAGTTAAGGTTAGCCCCATTATCTGTAATAATCACCTTCGGAATTCCAAAACGGCAAATGATGTTTGCATGTACAAAATCAACTACTGCCTTCTTGGTTACCACCTTGAATGTCTTTGCCTCTACCCTTTTGGTAAAATAATCAATGGCAACCAGAATAAACATGTGCCCATTAGATGTTGCTGGCTCTATTGGCCCAATGACATCCATGCCCCAAACAACAAAAGGCCACGATGCCGACATCGTATGCAACTCATATGGAAGAGAATGAATCAAATCTCAATCTAGCACTGATGACATTTGCGTAGATAACTGATACAATCTCGTTCCATAGTAAGCCAGTAATATCCAGCTCTGAGTATTTTCTTTGCTAGCACATACTCACTCATATGGGGTCCACAGACTCCTACGTGTACCTCAGACATAATTGCGGTAACCTATTTTGCGTCTATACATCTTAACGAACCCAGATCTGGGGTCCTCTTGTACAAAACCCCTCCACTAAAGAAAAATCCACTCGCCAATCGTCCTATGGCTCTCTTCTGATCTCCCTTAGCTTGTGCCGGATATACCTCCATTCTGACATACTCTTTAAAGTCGTGGAACGACGGTTAACAATCAAGTTACTCTTCTGCTGTATTACAATAAGCATTCTGATCACGAACCTGGATTTGTAATGGGTCCACATAAGCTTTATCCGGTGGTGTAACATAGATGCTAGAGTGGCCAGAGCATTAGCAACTTCATTGTGCATTCTCGAGATATGCTTGAATTCTATGGACTGAAACCATTGTCATAGTTCATATAGACACTACCAGTACGGTATGAGTTTTAAATCCCGTGTTTCCCATTGTCCTTGAATTTGATATACCAAGAGATCCGAGTCACCCATGACTAAAATCTCTTGAACACCCATGTCTATAGCCATTCTCAATCCCAATACACATGCTTTGTATTCAGCCATATTGTTGGTACAAAAGAAACGAAGTTGAGCGGTAACAGGGTAATGTTGACCTATTTCTGAAATAAGCACAGCTCCAATTCCAACGCCTTTATTATTGTCAGCCCCATCAAAATATAACTTCCAACCCGACTTTTCATCTTGTTCCCATTCTTCAATACTCATTGCTTCTTCATCGGGGAAATATGTTTTTAGTGGTTCATACTCGTTATCAACTGGATTTTCTACTAAATGATTGGTAACTGCTTGCGCTTTCATTGCAGTGCGAGTTACATAAACAATATAAAACTTTGTAAGTAGAATTTTCCATTTAGCAAGCCTCCATGTGGGCATAGGCTTCTAAAAGATGTACTTCAATGGGTCCAAACGGGATATGAGATAAGTGGTATAAGCTGACAAGTAGTGCTTCAATTTCTGTGCTACCCAGGTCAAAGCACAACATGTTCTTTTCAACTGAGTATATTTTACCTCGTAAGATGTGAATTTCCAGTTAAGATAGTAAATTGCTTGCTCCTTCTTACTTGTTTCATCATGTTGCCCCAATACACAACCGAAGGAATTATCCAATACTGTCAAATAAAGGATCAAAGGTCTTCCTAGCTTTGGAGGAGCCAATACAGGCGGATTGGCCAGGTATTCCTTGATTTTATCAAATGCATCTTGACATTCATCAGTCCATTTCATTGCAACATTTTTCTTTAGCAATTTGAAAATAGGCTCACAAGTTGATGTAAGTTGGGCAATAAATCTGCTGATGTAATTCAATCTACCAAGCAAACTCATCACATCTTTCTTGCTCTTTGGCGGAGGCAACTCCTGAATAGCTTTGATTTTGGACGGGTCTAGTTCAATACCACCCCGACTCACCACAAACCCAAATAATTTCCCTGATGGTACCCCAAAAGCACATTTTGCTGGATTGAGCTTGAGATTGTATCTCCGAAGCTTGTAGAAAAACTTCCTCGGGTCTTTGACATGATCGTATAGCTTCCTGGACTTGATAATGACATCATCCACATATACTTCATTTTCTCGATGTATCATGTCATGAAACATGGTAGTCATTGCCCTCATATATGTTGTTCCAGCATTTTTCAGTCCGAATGGCATCACCCTATAACAATATGTTCCCCATGGCGTAATGAATGCCGTCTTTTCTGTATCTTCTTCGTCCATTAGGATCTGATGATAACCCGCATAAAAATCGTCAAAAGAACCAATCTCATGTTTGGCACAGTTGTCAATTACTATGTGGATGTTTGGTAATGGAAAATTATCCTTCGGACTTGCTTTGTTGAGGTCTCGATAATCAACACACGCCTTGGTTTTTCCGTCTTTCTTTGGAACAGGTACAACATTGACTAGCCATGTGGGATATTTGGTGACCCGTATAACCTTCGCTTCAAACTATTTATTGACTTCCTCTTTTATTTTCACATTGATATCTGTCTTGAGTTTTCTCAACTTCAGCTTGATGGGAGGGTATTCCGAGTAAGTGTGCAATTTATAGACTACCAATCGGTACTTATCCCCGGCATGTCATCATATGACCATGCAAACGTATCTTTGTACTCATGCATCAATTTTATCAAGTCCTCTCTGAGTGAGGATTCCAAATGGACACTTATCTTCGTTTCCTGAATGTTTTCCTCATCCCCCCAAATTAATAGACTCTGTCTCATTCAAGTGTGGTTTGGGTTTTTCCTCATATTGGCTCAAATCTTTACTAAATTCTTCCAAAACTTTCTCGTTATCATACTCCGCCTCATTATCGCATTCAATTTATTGTATTACTATTTGATTATCAAGACTGGGCTGGGAATTCCTTATGCATGACACATCATTGAAATCAGCATAAAATGGACTGTACAAGAAAAAGAAAAGAAAATAAAATAAGTCTATCAGGAATAGAGGAAGAAAGAAATTGCATTTCATTAAAATTTCAAAAAATAACAAGGTTTGACACGTCCGATTGGACGGAATAGAGAATTTGCATTACAACCTTCAAATAAAACAGATTTAAAAGGAAACATCAAAGCTAACTACCAGAACTCCCTTCTAGTCGGCAGAGGAGTAGCTTCCCAGTTATTTAACTTGGTCTGGGATCCAACAAATTGTACATCCATTTTACTTGTGCCTTCACCTGCTTTTACCATGTTCACATCTTCAAATAGCTTTACAAATCTTTCCAGCAGCTCCCTGTCTGGTTTTTTCTCTGCTAAGCTGGGCGAGACCGTTGCCTGACGCCTTTTTGTACCAGGCTTGATGAATGAATGGGAAAGTTTAGGGATAGGCTTAGGAAGGGTCCAACCTTTCTTTTTCAGTTTTCAGGCTCTTTTATGTCAACAATGGTGGGCTTAAAACACAACCCAAAAGTGTCAATGATTCCTGGAAGAGACACTGGCTGTGTGATTCCTTGTAATGCAGCTCATAATCTTTTCCCAGGGAGAAGGCCATTTTTCAACATCTCCGTAGCAACCATAACTGATGCAGAAGATATCTTGGGCACTGGAACATGCTCACCTTCAGGAATTTTATCAACAGATATAGTATCCACCACTTGGTATACCCAGGGGCCTTTATCTCCCTCAATTTCTTCAAAATGAGTGATGGTGTTACAGGAATTGTCTTCACCATGAACCACTATATCTTGACGATCCCACTCGAACTTTACCATCTGATGGAGTGGGTAAGGTACAGCCTTTTCTGCATGAATCCATGGTCGACCAAGTAGGAGATTGTAGGATAAAGCAACATCCAAGACTTGAAATTCCATGGTAAACTCTACTGGTCCTATAGTAAGTTCCAATATTATGTCTCAAACAGTGTTCTTTCCGCCTCCATCAAATCCTCTTACACAAATACAGTTCTTATGGATTCTTTTGTGATCAATATTGAGCTTGCCCAAGGTAAACAAAGGACATATATTGGCAGTCGACCCGTTATCAATCAACACACAGGTCACTACCGAATCTTCACATTTCACTGTAAGATATAAAGCCCTGAGAACGTCACTCTGTTCACCTCAAAGATTTTATTTGCGATCTTTTCAAGATGAGTCACTGTAATCTTCTCCGGCATATGAACCTCATTCAGGATTTTCATTAATGCACTATGGTGTTCATCAGAGTGAATCAATAAGGATGATAGGGATATTTGCGCTGGCGTCTTTCTCGATTGCTCCACTATCGAATAGTCCTGAGCTTTCATTTTATTCAAAAATTCATCGGCCTCTTCCTCAGTAACAACTTTCTTTACATTGGCTGGATTATCTCTGATGAGTTTTGCTTTTCTTAATTCGTCGGGAGCAAAGCACCTCCCCGACTTGGTCAATCCGTGGGTTTCACAAATTTCATCTTTGATCTCCTTTCCTCTATACATGATGGTCACCATGTTGTAATTCCATGGCACCACTTTGACATTCACAACGGGCATTTAAGTAACTAGTTTGATAATGACCGGTTCTATCTGTGCCCCTTTTACGGTCAATACAGGCTTTGTACTTGCTCCTAGAACTATCACCTTCACTGGGTCGGGCTCTGCTACCACCACTGGCTCATTCACTACTTGCTTGATCACCGCTTTCTCAACTATTACCTTCTTCTCTGCCTTGCCTCCGCTTGCCTTAATCATCATTACAGCTTGAGAAGGCTTCTTGCAACCTTCCCCTTGTATCAATTCTATCATATAGGCCTCGTGATAAATATGTAGGAGGTTTTGTGTGATATTGGGAGCCTCGGGAGCTTGGACTTCAATTCTTCTTGAATCAATAAGCTCTTGTATTGCGGTCTTCAGATGCCAACACCTTTCAGTGTCGTGTCCTGGAGCCGCCGAACAGTACTCACAATTAACAGGCTGGTCCAAGTTCCTCGATGGTGGGTTAGGGATTTTGGATTCTATGGGGTTCAGGAATCCGAGCTGCGTTAGTCTATGAAAAAGAGTGGTGTATGACTCAACCAAGGGAGTAAATGTTCTCTTCTTTTGCATCCTATCATTCTTGACTCCGGGATTAGGGCGAAAACCTATTCCACTGGGATTTTTATATGATTTGGGTGGTGGGTATGTGTTCTGAGTGTGGTTGGTATTATGAGGTGCTTGTGCTCGCCATGGAGTAGACGGTGGTGGGTAGGTTTGAGCATGATGTACAGAAAATTGTGGAACGGGAGGAGGGTTGTAGTGTTGTGGTAGGCCATATGGTGCTGGGGAGTAGGGTTGATGATGTGGGCGAGGTTGATGGTAGTATGGATTAGGATTCCTGGACCATGATCTCCCTTCTACAACTGCCACCTCTTCTTTATTCTTTTTCCCAAGGGCTCCACCAGTGCCTGTTTGAATTTCATGGGTCGTAGCTTTTATAGCTGAATAGCTCATAATCTTGTTTGATCTTAACCCTTCCTCAACCATGCTCCACACCTTAACTACTTCGTTAAATGTTTTCCCAATGGCTGATACTAAATGCCCATAGTATGTTGGTTCCAAAGCTTGTAGAAAATAGTCTACCATCTCTCCTTCCTTCATAGGTGGGTCTACACGAGCAGCTTGTTCTCTCCACCTGAAGTCGTATTCCCAAAAACTTTCTCCCGGCTTCTTTTTTATCTTTGTCAGTGACAGCCTATCTGGAACAATCTCCAAGTTGTACTAGAGATGATTAGCGAATGCTTGGGCCAGGTCATCCCAAATAAACCATCTAGCGTGGTCTTGCCTGGTGTACCATTCCAAAGCCGATCCGCTAAGACTTTGGATAAAGTAAGCCATGAGCAACTCATCTTTCCCGCTGGCACCGTTCATTTTGCTGCAGAAGCCCCTCAAAAGTGCTACTGGGTTGCCGTGACCGTCATATAGATCAAATTTTGGTAGCTTAAAACCTGCTGGCAGCTGCACCTCGGGGAATAGACATAAGTCTTTGTAAGCTATGCTCACTTGGCCTCCCAGGCCCTGCATGTTCCGGAATGATTGTTCAAGACTTTTCATCTTTCTGATCATCTATTCTTGTTTAGGAGTTTTGGGTGGTTTTTCCTCTTTGTCCATGTCGATGATAGGAGGATAGGAATCATGCTGTCGTAAAGTAAGTTCCGAAGGGTAATAATGATTCTCTTTGACGTGAAACAATGGTTCACTGGATGATTTGTGTAATGTGGCTGGTGGAGGGGCCACATATACGGGAGCAACATGTGGTGGTGGTGATGGAATCGGTTTAGGAGGTGGAGGAGGTGGTGGTGCTTGTGGTGTAGTTGCATAGTAAGTGGGTATGTGGGGTAAGTAGAGGATGCGTTTATAGAAGGTGGGTCCTGTACTCTGATCGGTGGAGGGATATAAGTAGGATTGGTTGGGTATATGGGTGAAGGTTGTCCCTTCACCCAGGCCTGGTACATCTTGGCCATCTGCTGTTTGAGCTTGTACATCTCCTCTTTCATACTGCCCACGTCGACTACCTCATCTTCCTGTGCTGGATCCATAATTGTGGCTTCAATTTCCTGAGTGATTGCCTTAGTAATATCCTTAGAACGAGTGTTGTAATGATGGGTTGCCAGAATGCCAGTTACTAACCACCTATCTGGTACTCAACAACAACAATACTTGTTAGTGGTTAGGCCATAATGGATCAAAAATCACATGTTGGGAGCGCAAACACAATTTTGCTTGGCAATATGCGTCATCCCGGCCTTATTGTTTTTGTGTTGTCTTTTCTTGTTTTGCCAATTCTTTTGTTTCGGCTTTTTCTTCTTTCCTCTCTCTTTTATCTTTATTACCACCAACGTTCCTCTTTTCTTTTCATTGGTCGATCCTATGCATTTGCCTACCGCATTTTCAATGTAAACTTTTTTACTTGTTTGCTAATTTTGACATCGGTAGTGAATCTTTTTCCTCAACCGAGCAACTTCGGCATTATGTTTTTCTTTCAATTGTTGGATCATACGAGCCCTTTCTTCAGCATTCCTAGCCAATTTCTTTCAAACCCCGATCAATTCTTTTTCCGCTTTATCCAGGTCAAAACTATAATCGTTCACCTTTCGCCGCAAATTATCAATCAGTTTTTCATCCCGCGCATTTCGAATAGAGGTTTCAGTTGCTGTTCTCATTTTAAGAATTTGAGCTTTTAAGGCCTCATTTTCTTTAACCAATTGCTTCTTTTCACCCTCATCAGCTGCTGTTTGCACGCTATTTTCGAACTTGAGGTCTTGAACTTGTTTTTCCAGCATACTGATTTTTGCTCGGTACTCGTTTTCCTTAGCCAACCAATCCCATTACTCTTTCGTCAACTCGGCAAATTCTTGGATGTGAGGTCTCTTCGCTGGTCTTTCTTGCTCACAATCTCTTCTATACCACGCGGAGTAATCAAGTGACACTTCACCTATGGCCCAATCCCTTATACAAGTGTCCAATTTCAAGTATTGACACTCATTCCAGATTTGACGGACTTTTGCTTCAAGAAATTGCCCATCAGGACTAATCTCTATTACTTGAGTGCTGAGATATCCATCTTTTGGCACTATTTTATATCTTTCGAGTTGCCATAAAACTCGATATGGAGCATAAGGTTGAATACTTCTGAGCATCATTAAAAGAAAGTGCGATCCTTCTGCCGGCATGTATATAATTTCATTGACGGCTAACCACCCGAATGCCCATTCTATCTGGATGGCAGTAAGAGATCGGAAATATGTGATACAACCCTTAAACCCTTCCAGCAACTCAACCCCTTTTATCCTCGTGTAGAATTCTTCTATGCAAGTCCTTTCCGAAAATCCATAACTCAGAAATTGAGGACGATGGCATAAGTGCTTGATCATCCACATTTGTAATAGCAAATTGCATCCCTCGAAGAAATCTACTCCAGCTTTACAAGTTGTGAGGGCACAAAAGATATCAGCTACTATCATATGCGACAAAGTATTATTATCCTGCGTGAGGAGAGTGCTGACAATTCCGGCAATTCTTATGTCGATGTTCCCGTCTTTCCTTGGAAATATTATTAAACCCAAAAAGGCCACCATGAAAGCAAAATGCCTATGTTCCTCCCATTTTGCCCGGTTTGCTTTGCTGCAGAGTTTGTTTGCCGGGTTATTAAATCCTCTGATGTGACCATATCTATGGTATATGAAATTCATAGTGCAAAACCCATGGGACAAATATTCATTATGGGTGCTTCGGGCTATTTTCAAGGAATCCAGGAACCTATGAGCAGTGACGGCTCTTGGAGCAACCGGATATTTGTCATTTAGGGGGACCTCATCTTTCCAAATATGTAACGACCCGGCCCGTCGTTACGATAATTACCACCCCGTTACCTTGCATTTAGGTGTTGTATGCTTTTATATCAGTGTTAGAACCTATCGGGTGAGTTAGGAGTGAATTGAATTGAAAATGAAGCAAATAGCATGTTTGAAGGAAGTTCGAATATGGAAAGTCAACCTAGAGTTGACTATTGAGTTAGAGTGCTCGAAATCGGATTCTGATGAGTCGACTAGTTTTGGTGGATCATTTATGACTTAGGAGAGCAATCGGAAGTGAATTTGGAGGCCCGGTGTAGTTTTAGGCTTGAATTGGCTAAGGTTGAATTTTGGCGAAATTCGAACGGTAGGTGAGATTTCGACCCGAGAGTCAGAATGGAATTCCGACAGTTGCAGTAGTTCCGTTAGGTGATTTTGGATATGCATGCAAATTTTCAAGTCATTCGGACATCGTTTGGTCGAGTTTTTGATCGAATGTGAATTTTTGAAATTAAAGTTAAACTTAAGCTTGAATTTGTTGAAAAAGGACGATTTTGATGTTAACGATAGAGTTTTGATGATTGGAACAAGTTTGAATGATGTTATAAGAGGTGTTAGTACTTTTGGTTGAGGTCCCGGAGGCTTCGGGGTAAATTCGGATGCCCAACGGGTCATTTTTTGGAAGATTTTTGCCGTTTTGAGCATAAATGTAATGATCCAAAGGTCTATTTTTAGTTCTAGAGATCCAAATTTGATTTCGAGACTTTGAGAATTTAAATAATGAATTATAGGACTGATCCGGAAATTTTGGTTTAATTTCATCAAGTCGCGATTGGGTTTTTGAGGTGAAACATGAGTTAATTGTTTAACGAGCAAAATTGATGTTGCACTTAGCAAATGAGATCCAAATTCAGTTTTGTTTGAACCACTGGATCCGTATCAAAATTACGGAGTCATAGGAAAAGGAATCGTCGAATTCCGAGTTCGTATGATTGAGTTATAGCATTTTTAGTGAAATAAAAAGTTGCTGCAATTTTCTGGGGCAAATCTGGTATTTTCGCTTCTACGATGAACAGTACCCGCAGAAGCGGGTGAACAGTGATTTTCCGCTTCTGCGATGAACAGTACCGCAGAAGCGATGAACAGTGATTTTCCGCTTTTGCGATGAACAGTAACCGCAGAAGCGAAAATCGCTGGACATTTAATTTGGGGCATCCGAGATGTTTTCTTCATTTTTGGAGCTATGGAGCTCGGATTGAAGCGATTTTCGAAGCGATTTTCGAAGCGATTTTCACCATATGGATGGGGGTAAGTGTTCTATATCCAAAAGTGATTATATTTAATGATTCCATGGTGATTTTCATCAAGTATTAGTGAATCAAATGGAAGAAATCGGAGAAATTTATAAACTTTTCAAAAACGAAAATTTAGGATTTGAAGTGGTCATTTGTGGTCCGATTTGGGAGTTCTTGGTATGTACGGACTCGTGGAGAGACGAGGATTCCGAAAATATAAATTTCGTAATTTTTCAGAATGTGGGCCCGGGGCTCGGGTTTTGCCAAATTTCGTGATTTTTGATATTTTTCGAGTTCTTTCGATTGGGTTATGTTCCATTAGCCTATTTTGATATATTTGTACTGATTTTGACTAGTTTTGACGTGCGTGGATGCCGGTTCGAGGAATTAAGGCGTCGCGGGCATGAGATTTCGCCAGTTTGAGGTGGGTAATACTTGTAAATGATGTTCTGAGGGTTAGTAAACCCCGGACTTGCACATCTTAGTGCTGTGTTGAGGTGACTTGCACGCCGGATAACCGGCGTGGGGTAGAGCACCATTGGGGATTGTGACTTGTCCGCCCCGCGTAATAATAATAATCACTTAATTGTTGAAATGAATCGGACTAATTATCATGTTTGGGCTTCATGCTGATTATTTGAATCCTTCAGGGATTGGTATCATTGTCTTGATAACACCGTGCATATTTTTATCTAAATTTAAGGTTTTAAATGGTATTTTTGCTATTCAACATTTTTATAAGGTTATGAAAAACTTGAACAAGGTCTTAATGACATTTTTAAAGATGTGAGCTAATATGATATTGTTGCCTGTCGGGCTTTCTTGATTATTTGTTAGATCGATTGGGGCCGAGGGCCATATGTTAGAGGGCATGACATTTCATGCGAGCATATGCATACACATGCATGGATCGGACCGCACGCCGCAGCATTATATACTGGATCGGGCCGCACGCCGCAGCTGTGTGTGATATTAATATCGTGCTTGGGCCGTAAGAGCCCCTCCCGAGTCCGGACCCCCAGTGAGCACGGTACCCAAAAGGATCGGCTACACGCCGTAGCGGTCATATGCATCGCATGGCATACATACATTGGTTTACGTGTACTACGTGGCATAACATTTTAGCACTCATACTTTACCGGCACATGTGCATTTGTTGCTTTATTGACCAGATCTCCCGGTATAAATTGTTAAGGAGTGCTGAGCCCGAGAGGCTGATTTGAGTGCTGACTTGCACTGCTTGAGATTCTCCCATGTATTGGTATGTTATAATGAAAGAAAGTAGCTAAAAATTGAGATTTCTAAATAATCTACTCACATATGCTCTGAAAAGGAATGAAATGATAGTGTTTTGGAGTTTTATGATAGTTCTGTATTGTGTAGCAAGAGATAGTGCCTTGTGTGGTTTTCTTCCCTTCAGCATTATTTACTTTTATTACCGCTGAGTTGGAAGTACTCACACCCGACTCCCTGCACCTTGTGTGCAGATCCAGGTACATCACAGCAGAGCTGATTCTATTGCGGCTCGGGAGTGCTTTTGGACAGTCGAGGTAGATGCCAACGTTCGGAGGACCTGATTCTCCAGTTTGTCTGTATTTTGTTCTGATCATCCCACACTTGTGCACAGTTATATTCGCTATTTACACTGTGTATACTCTGTAGAGGCTCATGACTCTCGACCCTTCGGTCTATGGGAGTTGGCACGTGTTGGGACTTGGTTCCCTGTTTTTAATATATCTATCACTGTTGAATTATTCCGTTATACTTAAATTGGACTCCGTGATTGTTGTTAATTGGTCGGGCTGGCCTAGCAGTGTGCTGGGCGCCATCACGACCGGATTTGGGGTCGTGACAAGTTGGTATCAGAGCCTAGGTTTACTAGGCCTCACGAGTCTTGAGCCGGTTAGTAGAGTCTTGTGGATCGGTACGGGGACGCCTGTACTTATCCTCGAGAGGCTGCGAACCTTTAGGAAACACTTCACATTTCTTGGAATTCTTATCGTGCGCACTTGATTCAGCCTGAGATATAATTTTGAAATTCCTTCCGCACGTCTGTGCACGCATCGAGCGCTCAGTAATATAATTGACTTATGGTAGTGGAACGAGTTCAAACTCGGGAAGACTAAAATGATTATGCTATGTGTATCCTGGTGGAAGGTATTGTGCTGAAATGCTAAATTGAGGCGAGATAGGTGGATTGGTTCTCATGTGTAATTGAAAGGTAATTGATATGTGTTATGATTCGAGCAGGTACAACGCATGTTCATGTACCAATATGATAATATGATTTGAGTAGTATTGAGACTAATGTTGTCGATATGCATTGTGATGTCTCGTCGAGTTGTGAATGTATTGCTAGGATGGTTTTGGTGATTCTCTGGCAGGTGGATAGGCCAATTTACAAAGGGAACTCTGCCGAAATTTTTGGAAAATTCGGGACTTAGAAAAGATTTTGTCACCTAAAGAGGGGGCGTAACTGTTGTGTGTGAATGAATGCAAGAATTGAAAAAGAGTTAATGTTTCTGATGATTCGAATCTTCGCCGAAGCTTGTAAATGACTTGAGTTTAATCTAACTAGAACTTTGTGGCATCATTTGAGTAAGAATGCTATGAGTAGCTAGAAGTGCCTTGATGTATGGCTCCGAGCCAAGTTGGGGAGGTTGCTACTGATTAACTGATTGCACTATTATGTGCTATGTTGATTCTGTCTCTAAGTATGTTGGAGAAAATTCTAATAAAGGTTATAGTGCTTCGTAGATGTGAAGAAATACTAGGATGTTGTGAACTTATGTTGGTAAAGAATGTTCGGTGTATAGAAAAGAAAGATAGCTAATTGTATCTGTATGTAATCATGTTCTGTGTGTCAGAGATCTAGCAAAGCACGAGTGGTTCTGTGCAATAAGACAGTTGAATTATAACTGAATAAGGGTGAATGACGCCCGAGAATGGTTTGCAATGTTCAAGATTTTTTGTTTGCTTGTAACAGTCAGGTGCCTTAAGATTGTGTATGTAGCTAAAGATGGCGGTTTCGTTAGAAAAGATCAAGGCTTGTGTTATATCATGTGAATGATGGGATTCTACGTATCCGTATTGGGAAGTTCATCCAAAATAAAGTGTGGTAGAATGTGGTACTTCTGGGATCACTGAGAGAGTATTCAGTGGCCTATGGGTCTTAGACCGTGTGGCCTTGTGTACGAGTCTTGCGTGGTAACAAGGGTTGAGGCATTGTCGTACTACAGTAAAGACTGATATGAAATTAGAGATGAATCAGAAAGGAAACTGGGTAAATGGAACAACTTGTTAATAAACCAGAATGGTATAAAAAGGAATACGATTGATTCCTGGTATGTGGTTGAAGTAATGAGTCTTGCAGACATTGTGCAGCAAAGCTCTTGAGTGTTGGCAGTTGTGTAACTTGATATGGGTATAAGGACTCAGTCCTGGCAGTTAAACTTATGCAACGAATGGGAAGAAATAGTTTGTGATGTGTTTTATCATGGTTTGAAGATGAGTATGTTCCTGTCGGTATGCGAAGCGTGGAATGTGTAATGAGTTTTATTCTATATGGGATCACGAAAGTCCTTGACTAGTTGAGTGCGCCGATGTTGAGGCGGAGGAAAGGGATATGAATTTCCATGTTGTCTTAGTGTGATATGGTATACACGATGTGTTATGGAAAGTTGAAAATGGCATATTCAAGGTTTTGAGATCAGTTCATAATATATGTGAAGTCAATGAAATTATTGAGCAGCGCGGACAGCTGCAGGTGATTTAAGAATCGATCTTTCTGATGATTTAAGAAATGGTACTGCTATTCTAGTAATTTGGTAGGGAATATGGTCCAAAAGGACAAGGTAATGTAAACTGATAATATCTAAAGATATGGTGGTATTCTCTTGTTGGATCGACTGTAATAATTGAGTCGTTGATGGCCTAGTGAAATTCTTAAATGGTTTTCGTAGTACGAATGGGCGCTTGATGTGCGTTATGTATTCGTACGATGGAGTGTGGAACCAGGATAGTGATTCATGTGTTATATATGTGTTGGAGAATAGAAGTTCTCGTAATCCGCCTATGCAGTGGTTGTATAACGTGTGTATCAGTACCGTTTAGCGGTTATTGGAAATTGGAAGCCCTAGTGGCTCTCTCTTAGCTTGATATGATGAATTTGGGTTATGATACCTTATTTCAGACTGGTTGACATAAATCAGGTCGTCTAGACTAATGTGATATGGACTATGTTGGAAAATGGTACAAATTGCATAGCAGAGAGCATCAGAGTATGCTCCAACAGGGTAGTTGTATCCAGGACCAGCGGACGGTTGGTAGGCATTGCTTTGTCAGTTGGGCCTTCGTGGTAGATGTCAGTGTAGAGGTATCTACCATTGATTCAGCTCCAGTATTGAGGAACTTTGTCGGATGCGTTTCCCGTGGCCGAGCTTGAGGCTATATATATATGTTTGTTGCAATGAGCAACTTAACTCGATGTGCATTCCCTCTTGCGAGATTTATGCGTGGATCGGGTGGCATACTGCCACAGGTATGGTATCTGGATCGGGTGGCACGCCGCCACAGGTATGTTATTGGAATGGGTTGCGCGCCGCAACAGTGTGATGTGGAAAATATAGTTTCCTATATCTTACCTTGTATACAATAGTTCCTAGCTTCCGAGGAATAGTCCGTATTGGTATCGCTCGGGGAATAGCACATCGGTTGTGTCTTTTCAGGATTTGATAGCGTATATTTATCGTATCACCGCGGGTGAGGTTGATTGCTTGGGTTCAAGACCTAGATCTGTGCATGGCAAGTTTGGCTAACCGTTTAGAGCTTGGTGACTCGAGGTGCTTCATGAGTAATAATGTTGGGATAGAATCACGAATCGTGGCAAGGCCACGTGATGTTATGACCTCTCGAGGAGGATTCGGGTACTCTAATTCTATAATGCGAGACGCGATCTCAGTTCTATGTTGTGATGTCACAGAGGAATTAAATTGCAGCTCTTTTGCTGGAGACAGTTGTCATGATTTGAGCTGTCATGATTCGAGTGTGTGCAGACATTTCTATTGGAGCCTATGTTGTGCTCGTCGTGGCTTAGGCCGGTGTTTGAGATGTCATATCACCAGTGCGGTGTGTTATAATCGAAATGATCGTTGGAGCCAATAATGAGTGTGAGTATATGTGATCTCAGCTTGTTAGAAAGGTAATATCGAGGTTGGGCTCCTAAGCATATTGTGGTATGAGTTTTAAAAAGGGAAATAGATTCACGAATGGTTAACCCGAGAGATGGGTTCGGTATATCACGTGCTTCAGCTGCCGTGGGCAGGATATGAAGGTGTTGGAATAAGACTCTATCTAATGAAAGAGGTTTTCAGCTAGTATTTGGCTATTGTGGCCAGTTGTTGTGATTAGAGACTATCGTCTCGAGCGATTCGGTTGTTTGATACATCATATGATCTCACCCGGAGTAGTGAATATGGGTTATTGCAGTGGATTCGAGTGTATCGTGAGTATAGGCATGGGATTAGCATTTGGCATATGATTTCAGAAAGTGCAATGTGATTTATGGTTCAGATGGTCTGTGGAATTTCAGCTATATGGTGTTTTCGGACTTATGTGAGATAGGGTGACGCATGATCGCCCGAATATATGCTTGGTAAGGTCATTCAACTATTGAGTTGCTTCTAGTACAACTCTGGGCCCGCTCGAGGATGAGCGTTTGTTTAAGTTGGGGAGAATGTAACGACCCGGCCCGTCGTTACGGTAATTACCACCCCGTTACCTTGCATTTAGGTGTTGTATGCTTTTATATCAGTGTTAGAACCTATCGGGTGAGTTAGGAGTGAATTGAATTGAAAATGAAGCAAATAGCATGTTTGAAGGAAGTTCGAATATGGAAAGTCAACCTAGAGTTGACTATTGAGTTAGAGTGCTCGAAATCGGATTCTGATGAGTCGACTAGTTTTGGTGGATCATTTATGACTTAGGAGAGCAATCGGAAGTGAATTTGGAGGCCCGGTGTAGTTTTAGGCTTGAATTGGCTAAGGTTGAATTTTGGCGAAATTCGAACGGTAGGTGAGATTTCGACCCGAGAGTCAGAATGGAATTCCGACAGTTGCAGTAGTTCCGTTAGGTGATTTTGGATATGCATGCAAATTTTCAAGTCATTCGGACATCGTTTGGTCGGGTTTTTGATCGAATGTGAATTTTTGAAATTAAAGTTAAACTTAAGCTTGAATTTGTTGAAAAAGGACGATTTTGATGTTAACGATAGAGTTTTGATGATTGGAACAAGTTTGAATGATGTTATAAGAGGTGTTAGTACTTTTGGTTGAGGTCCCGGAGGCTTCGGGGTAAATTCGGATGCCCAACGGGTCATTTTTTGGAAGATTTTTGCCGTTTTGAGCATAAATGTAATGATCCAAAGGTCTATTTTTAGTTCTAGAGATCCAAATTTGATTTCGAGACTTTGAGAATTTAAATAATGAATTATAGGACTGATCCGGAAATTTTGGTTTAATTTCATCAAGTCGCGATTGGGTTTTTGAAGCGAAAACATGAGTTAATTGTTTAACGAGCAAAATTGATGTTGCACTTAGCAAATGAGATCCAAATTCAGTTTTGTTTGAACCACTGGATCCGTATCAAAATTACGGAGTCATAGGAAAAAGAATCGTCGAATTCCGAGTTCGTATGATTGAGTTATAGCATTTTTAGTGAAATAAAAAGCTGCTGCAATTTTTCTGGGGCAAATCTGGTATTTTCGCTTCTGCGATGAACAGTACCCGCAGAAGCGGGTGAACAGTGATTTTCCGCTTCTGCGATGAACAGTACCGCAGAAGCGATGAACAGTGATTTTCCGCTTTTGCGATGAACAGTAACCGCAGAAGCGAAAATCGCTGGACATTTAATTTGGGGCAGTCCGAGATGTTTCTTCATTTTTGGAGCTATGGAGCTCGGATTGGAGCGATTTTCGAAGCGATTTTCACCATATGGATGGGGGTAAGTGTTCTATATCCAAAAGTGATTATATTTAATGATTCCATGGTGATTTTCATCAAGTATTAGTGAATCAAATGGAAGAAATCGGAGAAATTTATAAACTTTTCAAAAACGAAAATTTAGGATTTGAAGGGTCATTTGTGGTCCGATTTGGGAGTTCTTGGTATGTACGGACTCGTGGAGAGATGAGGATTCCGAAAATATGAGTTTCGAAATTTTTCGAGATGTGGGCCCGGGGCTCGGGTTTTGCCAAATTTCGTGATTTTTGATATTTTTCGAGTTCTTTCGATTGGGTTATGTTCCATTAGCCTATTTTGATATATTTGTACTGATTTTGACTAGTTTTGACGTGCGTGGATGCCGGTTCGAGGAACTAAGGCGTCGCGGGCATGAGATTTCGCCAGTTTGAGGTGGGTAATACTTGTAAATGATGTTCTGAGGGTTAGTTAACCCCGGACTTGCACATCTTAGTGTTGTGTTGAGGTGACTTGCACGCCGGATAACGGGCGTGGGGTAGAGCACCATTGGGGATTGTGACTTGGTCCGCCCCGCGTAATAATAATAATCACTTAATTGTTGAAATGAATCGGACTAATTATCATGTTTGGGCTTCATGCTGATTATTTGAATCCTTTAGGGATTGGTATCATTGTCTTGATAACACTGTGCATATTTTTATCTAAATTTAAGGTTTTAAATGGTATTTTTGCTATTCAGCATCTTTTAAGGTTATGAAAAACTTGAACAAGGTCTTAATGACATTTTTAAAGATGTGAGCTAATATGATATTGTTGCCCGTGGGGCTTTCTTGATTATTTGTTAGACTGATTGGGGCCGAGGGCCATATGTTAGGGCATGACATTTCATGTGAGCATATGCATACACATGCATGGATCGGACTGCACGCCGCAGTGGTATATGGATCGGGCCGCGCGCCGCAGCAGGTGTGATATTGATATTGTGCTTGGGCTGTAGGAGCCCCTCCGGAGTCTGGACACCCCCAGTGAGCACGGGTACCTAAAAGGATCGGGCTACACGCCGTAGCGGTCATATGCATTGCATGGCATACATACATTGGTTTACGTGTACTACGTGGCATAACATTTTAGCACTCATACTTTATTGGCACATGTGCATTTGTTGCTTTATTGACCAGATCTCCTGGTATAAATTGTTAAGGAGTGCTGAGCCCGAGAGGCTGATTTGAGTGCTGACTTGCACTGCTTGAGATTCTCCCAGGTATTGGTATGTTATAATGAAAGAAAGTAGCTAAAAATTGAGATTTCTAAATAATCTACTCACATATGCTGAAAAGGAATGAAATGATAGTGTTTTGGAGTTTTATGATAGTTCTGTATTGTGTAGCAAGAGATAGTGCCTTGTGTGGTTTTCTTCCCTTCAGCATTATTTACTTTTATTACCGCTGAGTTGGAAGTACTCACACCCGACTCCCTGCACCTTGTGTGCAGATCCAGGTACATTACAGCAGAGCCGATTCCATTGCGGCTCGGGAGTGCTTTTGGACAGTCGAGGTAGCTGCCAGCGTTCGCAGGACCTGATTCTCCAGTTTGTCTATATTTTGTTCTGATCATCCCACACTTGTGCACAGTTATATTCACTATTTACACTTTGTATACTCTGTAGAGGCTCATGACTCTTGACCCTTCGGTCTATGGGAGTTGGCACATGTTGGGACTTGGTTCCCTATTTTTAATATATCTATTATCGTTGTGCTTAAATTGGATAAAGTGAGCTCGTGGCTCCGTGATTATTGTTGATTGGTCGGGCTGGCCTAGCAGTGTGCTGGGCGCCATCACGACCGGACTTGGGGTCGTGACAAAATATAACTAGCAATTTCCTTTAGTGTCGGAGTAAGCTCGAAGTCCGAGAAATGGAGCACATTATGTATGGGATCCCAGCAGGTGACTAAGGCTCGAATGATGTCTCCCCGAGGTATAATATCAAGCAACTCGGCAAGACCTTTCAAATATTTCTTGACCTCGTCTTGTCCGTCTTGACCCAAAGCATTCCATCATAGAAGCAACTCCGAAAGGATTTTTTTCATTAATGAAAAAGGTTCATTTTGCATTGTGTTCATCCTGCACATTTATTAAAGGCGATTTAATCACATATTATTTTGACCCAAAAAGACAAAATATATTTTCAACATTTTTCAATTTTCAAAAACGAAAAGTTCCCATTTGCAAATACGGCCTTTCAGCACTTCATCTGAAGATTTTAAGGCTGTACTTATCATTTTAGGGATAATGACTCAAAAGTGGCCATCTTTGCACCAACAGCCCTCCTGGTGCCCTCTCGGGACATTTGGCTATTTTGTCAAGATGGCATCACTTTGATTTATTTAAAATTAACATTTTTGGTTGTTTTTGTAAAAGGGGTGGTTGGACCCGATGAGGGTTGCCTACGTATCTCGTCTAGTGATGAGAATCAAACTAGCGTAGTACGGTCAAATTATTTTTAGACCAACTATTTTTAATTTTGACAAAATTGACTTATTCCAACTATTTTTGATAATTTCCTCAAAATTTAGACATGGTTTCATCAGTATTTAGACATAGGTTTCTTTTAAAATTGCTATTTTTCTCTTTTCTCTCCCTTAATTGTTTAGCCGGTCAGCATAATGGCCCAAGACAAGTAAATGCAACATATAATCCATGCTCAGTCTTTTCAAATTTAGGTCACCTATCCTAGACGGACCCAACCCTTGTGTTGAGTCCGTTAAGTCAGATAGGATGCAAATGACCGTGCTAATTCTAGGCTCAATATCCTAGTTTTTAATGGATCTAGACTGTGTACCTGAGCGGACAACTCGAGTCGAGGAGGGGCCTACGTACCGGGGACCCGCGGGATCGCCCGGCTTAGTAACTTGTCAGGCATCTTTTCTTATTTTTTGGTATAGACACTAACAGAAAGGGGAGTCTCAGCCAGTTAGCACATCCCCGAAGGTAAGAAGAGAAGGGTTTTCGGCACAATTTTTATATGCAATTCACGTAATATCAAAGCGGTAAACATATAGCACATTGATCAAAAATAGATAGTGAAATCAGATATAATCAAAAACAACAATTAACTGAGCTCGAATTCTTAAACCCTGAACCGATGTTCTGGGTTTCTTATCCCCAGCAGAGTCACCAAAGTTGTCACACCTCCTTTTTCATATATATATATATATATATATATATATATATATATATATATATATATATATATATATATATATATATATATATATATATATATATATATATATATATTGCAACTATGCTACTTACCTGCGTGGGCGTAGAGGAGTTTTTCCACTTTAAGGACAGTCGGAACGGGATTAGTTATTAAAGTTTTCAGAGTCGCCACTTGAGAATATAATGGTGTCCCAAGTCACTGGTTTAATCCCGAACAGAGGAAAGTTTGACTTTGTTACAGTCTGCAAACTAGAAATTCGGATAAGGAATTCTGTTAACCCGGGAGAAGGTGTTAGGCACTCCCAAATTCTGTGGTTCTAGCACGGTCGATCAACTATTGTATTTGCTTTTGTCTGATTCCAATTATATGCTTTTAATTATGTGCATTAATGTTCCGCTTTTCAATTTTAAAGAATTACAACGTCGTAAAAATGTATTCCTTACCCATACCGTACCAGTAAGGCTGTGGCTTTAGACACATTTCGACTTCGTTGAGAGTAGGATTTGGGTCACATAAAAGTGCACCCATACTTGAGAATGTATATTAAAATTGTGCCTACGGTATCTATTTCTTATTATTTTGGGAAAGACCGTGAAATTAGCTAAACGGTCCTTCCGAGTCTAAAGATATTTTAACTATTATTTGAGGACCCCGTGTATTCTTAGCTTATAACGAGGCTCATCTCATTGTATTTTAGAGGTCAAACCTAGATTGTGCTATGTTTTCTATCACTGTTTTTTCCCTAATTGAAATAATTATTAGTGCAGTTTTGTTGTGTATTTCATTCACATCCAGGACACTATATGTTTTGAGCATGGAATTAAGGCAAATATAAAGAGATGCACAGAAATGCACAGGGCTAACTAAAGACCAAATCATAATTAGAAATCCGATTTTTATGGGCTTATAAACTTTTACGATTGGATCTAGCTTCTTCTGCCTGAACTCGTCAAAATTATAAAATAAATTCAAAACAGATTTAAACATTTTTATCAAACTAACTATATGAACACGAGTATTACTACTTCAGTATCAGAACTTTACTAAAAAAATTAACACTCGTTTCATTCAAATATTACCGTCCAGTTACCAAATCAATTAAGCTGAGTTTATTAATCGAACGTCATTCGTATACAGTTGACATATTTAATCCTGAACTTTATTTGTATTTGATTTTGTTTCATGTCTGGTTTCTGAATTTAAAAAAAAAGAATTATAAGGCTAATTTAAACAACTCATAGTCATAAGAGAAATCTAAAGCATGTTTTTCTCATTAACAATTACCGATTCATGATTTAACTAAAAGAAGTACTACGTTTCTATTTTTTAACAGACGAAAATTTACAAGTAAATTCTGAATTTTAATGATTCTTAAACTTGTGACCTAAGTGATCATTTTAACTGATCTACCTAGTATTATCATCTTAACTAACGATTCTACAGTATCATTAATTTCAGTTCAGAGTTTACATAGTCCAAGTCCATAATATACATGAAATTTTAATGAATTAAATAGATCTAAATATTCTACAGCTAAAAGATGAACAGAATTAAAAATATCAGAAAAGGAGTGTACCTGGTCAGACTGAGAGAAAATTCGATGAGTTCTAAGGTTGTAAGGAAAAAGATGATCAGTAAAAGAGAGGAATCCAAGTGATAACATCAATAACACCACAGTATCACTGCGACAAACTTGAATTCACGATAGAAACCCAACAGCTTCAACCAAACAATACAGAATAGTAGACAAAAAGACCTGGACTTAAGAGTTCTTTACTCGAATTGCAATTAAACCAATGGAACAGTAATTAAAAACAATCTTTATGTATTTTCAGACTTATCAAACTTCTAAACCCCTTAAATGGAGGCCTAAGGAGGCCTATTTATAGAGCAAAATGGGAGGAAAATTTGAAATTAATATTCAGATTTCTCACCCCTACTCTTTCCAATTATTTTTAGTTTAGTCTACACAATTTAGCCGTGAATGAACTAGAACCCCTGTTAGAAGGTTCTAGTGGCATCAACATTATTCTAATTAACCCTAAATATCTTTATTACCCTCACTTGCTATTGATTTCTACTTATTTACCCTTTTAGTATACTTAAGGTGCCCTTTATTGTTCAACTAATTACATAAGAACCAAGCAGCTTTGCCTTTTATACCCCTACCCCTTTTGTTTATTTACAAAATACCATTTATCCCTTCCCCCTTTTACCCCTGTGTTTTACTTTATATACCCGACCAAACCTTTAATCAATCAGACCTTTAGAGGTCAAAGTCAAAATTGGATTTCACAAATAGCCACAACTAAGCAGTCTTTCAATCATAGTTAGTTTAAGACTAATTAACAAAGCCTAAGTTGCAGAAATAACCAACAATTAGACAGTCTTACAGACGTAGCCCTAATTACGACTAACTACCCAATTAACCCTTTAATTACTCATAAATTCAGAAAAGTCAAAAGTCAAAATTACATTGCAATGATAACCAGCATCAGACAGTCTTACAAATATAGCCATATTATGATTAAATACTCGATTAACAAGACTCAGAGAAACAAATTGAATATAGGTTGAATCATTAACAGAACATTCGATCAAGAATTAGATCTATCAAGTAAGAACCCTAAGTGGCTACAAAGCATGTAATTTTAACTAGTGACTTAATTAGAAAAGAGAACATATAGCAAGTGAACCCACAGTTTATTTCATGTACAAACAAAAGAATTTTGAGCATGCAGCAGACTCGGGATAACAAGAAACCAACAGATAATCAAGACAAATGAGAACAAGTATACATAGTAGAGAAAATTAGGTTTTTTGGATACTTAGCCTTTCTGTGTGTTTTTCATTTTCTTTTTCTTTCTTTCTTTCTTCTTTCTTCTTTTCTTCACTTTCCTTTCTTGTTCTTGATTTTCCGGCATCAGGAGTCCATAAGCCTTTTCTTGGTTGTTGAACTTTCAAACAGACTCTTTGAGTCTTCTTTTTGTGAAAAGGTCTTGGTTAAGAGGCTGGGGTTTGATGGGGTAACTTTTAGGGTTAAGTGTATCCGCCGGAGTAGGGTTCCGGCGGGATATTTTTCAACATTCAACGCGTTTGGGTCTGATTCGATGGAAAGTAGGTAGATAGGGTGAAAGAGGGGTTCATGGTGGTTCAGGGGTTTTAATGGTGGATGGTGGTACGAAAGGTGGTGGTCGCCGGCTAGGGTTCTTGCGAACTATTTTTCTAGATTTGAAACGAAGGAGAGGTTATTGACCAGAATTAAGGTGATGGAGTGAGAGAAGAGGAGGAATGGGTTCAGGGGTGTGAATGGTGATCGGAGAAGATGACTGGCTTGAACCACCGGTGTAGGGTTTCGGTGGCTCGGGTGGAAGAAAGAAGGAGAATAGGGGCCGCTAGGGTTTGGGGTTATAAATTTGAAAGTTTATAGTGAATATACACAGCCTTTTGATTTATTTAAAAGGTAACTGTGCATCTCAACCGTTGGATTAGATTAAACGAATGGCCACGATCTATTTGACATCACACGACGTCGTGTGATTAACTGAGTCCTTCATCCTCAACCGTTAGATGAGTCAGATGAACGGTCTCGATTATTTCAAACTAACGATGCCGTTTTATTTGTTAGACAACCGCTATTCCTGGGTCGTTTGATCAATTAATCAATGATCCAGATCCAACTTTCAAACGGTGTCGTTTTGGCTACTCGATTGGGCAGACCGGCCACTTACTTTTTGGGCCTGGACTATGTATAATATATTTGGGCTATTGTATTGCCCACTTTGTGTATTATATTTTTTGTATTTTCTTGTATTATTTTTGTATTTTCTTGTATTATTTTTGCATTTTCTTGTATTTTCGTGTTATGTATTTTTATTTTTTATTTTTCTGTGTTTGTATTAGTCCTGTATTTATTATCTCTTTGTATTTTCTTTGTATTTTTTTCTAATTTTTTCTGATTTTTCTAAAATTAAGACTAATTTTCTTATATTTTTGGTATTTTCTAATTAATACAAAAATGAATTTTGTTTTAATTTTCTTTGCTTTATTTTCAAAAAATAAAAACAAACACTGGTATTTCTACACAATTATCAACAAGTTTTCACACAAAAATTATTTTGCCTATATTTTTTTGGAATAATTTGCTCGGGGCAAAAATCACGTGCTCACAGCTGCCAATGGTGACACTCCGATGAGAAGGAGCAGAACGACGTTAATGGGGTGGGTGTGAGGGAGACGAGCTATAGGGGGATCGTTTTTTTGCTATGTTGCGGTTTTCTGTTCTCAGATTTTTTCAGTCGCTATTTTGGTTCTCCTCCATAAGGTATGCGGCTGAAACAGAAGATACGATAAGGGTGTCGGTGATGGACGGTGGCTAAAGAAGATGAGGCAAAGGGTGTGGTTTCATGGTTGAGAAAGAAACCATGGTTGATGCTGCATGAAGAGAGAATGACGGGGGTAAGGGTAAGATGAAGAAGACGATATCGCGGGGAGTAGGGTGCGTTCAACACTGTTGCAGAGGGTGCTGGGTGGAGGAGATGGCGGCGGTGAAAATGGGCTATTAGGGTTCAACTATGGTTTTGTATGGTTATCTCTCTTTTAGGAAGATGAAGCACAGTGCATATGTATATATTGTGTTCCTGTGTCTTCATGAAGAAGATAAAAATAGTGTATCTCTTCCCAATCTCCAAAATGTGTCCTTCTGTGTATTGTCTCCCCCCATTTTGTATTGTGTATCCGTAAATTTTTTTTAAAAAAGTGAGAGAGTAAAATGTGAGCCCCCCTTCCGTGTATTCCTCCTCAATTTGAGTAAAAAATGTCTTCTATGATCTTGTGTTATGTGTAAGGTATGGTGGGTTTGGATTTTTATGGGCTAGGTCCGAATTTTGGGCCTAAAGATGGGTCGTTTGAACCTGAATATTATTCTTTCACCGCAACCGAGAATAAAAACACGACCTTATTTAATAATCCTACGTCATCGAAATAACTATTAAACTAAGACTGACAATTAAACAAAACTATTTTTTGGTATTTTCAAGATTAAAGTAACTACAAAACATTAATGAAACTAATTTTTGTAATTTTCATTTTTATATAAAGATAAAATATAAAGTACTATTTTTTGAATTTTTTTTAAAGATTAAAATTACTAAAAAATATTAATAAAACTATTTATTTTTTGTATTTTTGTTTTTTATATAAAGATAAAATATAAATAATTATTTTTGTGTTTTTTAAAGATTAAAATGACTACCGAACATTAATAAAATTAATTTTTTTTTGTATTTTCGAAATAATATAAAGATAAAATTTATATATATATATATATATATATATAATTTTTCATTTTGTGATGACATAAAGTAAAAGAGTCAAAATTAGCTAAAATAGCTACATTAAGGCTAAATTAAATATTTACGCAAAAAATATGAAAAATCTCGGGGAGGGTCAAAAATCACACGTCTACAGCTACCCCTCTTTGATTGGAAACATGAAGAGCTTTCAGACAAAGAACGACTATATATGTATTTTGACTCGGCCTTTATTTGGGAAGACTAAAACTAAAAGAGAAGAAGAGAATGTGACCGAGCCCTTGTATCTGAGCCGCCTACATATCATTGGCTATAAAGGAATCAGGCCATGTGTAGTTCAGAAGGGAGTGAGATAATGGAGTATACCGAGGTGGAGAGCCAGTCGAGGTGCCGTTCCGCCGAGGTTCCGGTCTGTGGTCCTACAATTACATCAAAAATCAAAACATGAAAAAGACTAACTAAGCCTATCAGCTACTAGTTACAAGATTTATAGCTATGAGTCTTCTGAATCTTGATCTTGAGTATTGGTTGGTACTTCTTGCGGACTCTAAAATTGAACCTTGGTACTTTCTAGTTGTAGGTGCTAGTTTATCATTCTTCGGCTTTCTGGATCATGACCAGGCTTGCAGTTCTTGTGACCTTGACCATGTCTTGGGCAGCCCCATCATTCATCAACTTCTGCATTTTGGACTGACTTCTTGTCTCTTTTTTTTCTTTTTATTTATTGTGACTGACTTCTGTTGATCACCTCGGATTGTTAAGTCGTATTTTTTAGGCAAACTTCTTATGTTGCTAACTTGAATTGTGTTCTGAAGTGAATTCTCTTATTCTCCAGGTAAGCGTCTGACTGTCAAACTTGGACTACTCATTTCCTTCTTGTGAGGTTCGAATTGTTTTTCCTTCGAAACCTGGACTAACTTCTTCCGACTACTGTTGCCTTCCTTCTGGCTTATGAATTTGGATTTATGCTGGGGACTTTTATGATAACCCTATGCTCTTCGGGAGGGCTCCTGACTTCAAGACTTGAAATGTAAATATTAAAAAGTATTCCTCAGTTATACAGGCGGGCTGCCGACTTCAACAACTTTTGAAAATAAAATGCATTTGGCAATGATTTATGAAATATATAGTTTGGCAATGTTTATACAAGCAGGACCACTCAGGTCGAAATAAATTAAATGTCCTTTTGAGGAATGATTAAACTCAATATCCTATTCGAGGGCGGAATGACCCGATATATCCTAGCTGAGGGCGGATAGACCCGAAACATCTTATTTGAGGGCGGATAGACTCGAAATATCCTATTTGAGGGTGAATCGACATGAAATATCCTATTTGTGGGCGGATAGAACCGACATATCCTATTTGAGGGTGGATAGACCCGAAATATCCTATTTGATGGCGGATAGACCCAAAATATCCAATTTGAGTGTGGATGAACCCTAAATATCCTATTTGAGGGTGGATGAACCCAAAAATATCCTATTTGAGGGTGGATAGAACTGACATATCCTATTTGAGGGCGAATAGTCCCATAATATCCTATTTAAGGGCGGATAGAACCAAAAATATCCTATTTGAGGGCGGATAGAATCGACATATCCTATTTGAGGGCGGATAGTCCCATGATATCCTATTTGAGGGCAGATAGTCTCATCATATCCTATTTTGAAGGCGGATAGTCCCATGATATCCTATTTGAGGGCGTATAGTCTCAAAATATCCTATTTGAGGGCGCATAGTCTCATGATATCCTATTTGAGGGCGGAAAGCCCTATAATATCCAATTTGAGGGCTAATAGACCCGAAATATCCTATTTGAGGGCGAATAATCCCATGATATCCTATTTGAGGGCGGATAGACCCGAAATATCCTATTTGAGGGCGGATAGTCCCATGATATCTTATTTGAGGGCGGATAGTCCCATGATATCCTATTTGAGGGCGGATAGTCCCATCATATCCTATTTGAGGGCGGGATAGACCCAAAATATCCTATTTGAGTGTAGATAGACCTGAAATATCCTATTTGAGAGAGAATAGACTCGAAATACTTTATTTGAGGGCGGATAGTCCCATGATATCCTATTTGAGGGCAGATAGTCCCATAATATGCAATTTGAAGGCTGATAGTCTCATGATATCCTATTTGAGGCTGGATAGACTCGAAATATCCTATTTGAGGGCAGATAGTCCCATCATATCCTATTTGAGGGCGGATAGTCCCATCATATCCTATTTGAGGGCGGATAGTCCCACATATCATGTTTGAGGGCGGATAATCCCATAATATCCTATTTGAGGGCGAATAGTCCCATCATATCCTATTTGAGGATTGATAATCCGATCATATCCTATTTGAAGGTGGACAAACCTGATACGTCCTGTTTGAAGGTGGACAAACGTGACATGTGGTGTTTGATTGTGTAATTACAAAGATTGATGCAGCACAAAAAGCTTGTATGATGTAGAGATCTTGATATTGACATACCTTCCGTCCTTATTCTTAAATCAAAGAAAATTTTGTCAGTTTAAAGTGCGGTGAATGGTCATGCCACTCCTACTGGGGATGAATTTTTCCTTATAACTTGAATTGATTTCCTCGTTTCTCCGAGAAAATTTTCAACAATTGCAGAAAATTTTCTGCCCCAGTTTTGGTGATTTTCCTTTGTGGCATGCCTTTCTGCTATCAATAGCATTTTCTTTCCCTACTTCAAATAAAAGAAAATTTTGTTAGTTTAAAGCGTGGTGAATGGTTGTGCCACTCCTGCTGGAGATGGTTTCTCCTTTTTTTCCTTTCCCTGCTCTGCGTTCCCAAAATTTGTTGGGGAATGATGTTATTTGCTGGGGATGATATTCCTGCTGGGGATGGTTTCTCTTTTTTTTTTTAAAAAAAACTGCTTCCTTCAAATAAATTTATTTTACATTAATACCGTTGCGGATACAAATGTTATCAGCTGGGGATAACGATGTTGAGGATAACACTGCTGGAGGATTTTCATTCCTTGAAAACTGGTGTTTCACTCTTCTGAAGACTGCTGGGGATAACACCAGTTTTTTGCTTTTTCTGAACACAAGTTTCACCTTTTTGTTCTGTCTGCTGGGGATACAACTTCCTTCATTAGAACTTGTTATGATGGGGATAACACTAGTTTAAAGACCGCTTCCTTTGAGACTTGTCGTATCTTCCTTCTTCCCAAATGAATGCTTGACTTCCAGAGAAAATTTTCAAATGAAAGGAAAATTTTCTTCCCCAATTTTATAATCTTCCACGTGGCATGCCTTTCTTCCATCAATAACGTTCCCTTGCATTGCATAATAAATAAAAATTTTGTGGCAAGTTTTGAAGCCATTTCTCACTTGTTCTGACTCGACAGACTTTGTTGGGTTATTTTTTGATAAAAAGGAGAAATATAAAAGGAAACAAAAATAGAAGACAAAGGAAAAAGATGGCTCTCTAACAAGAAAAACTATAAAAACTTTTCAAATACGGATACCAACTCTACTGGTCATGACATGCACATATGGCCTATCCTTCGTCGTTAATCGCCTTTCATAATCTTCGTCAGGGGCTTTCCCATTTGATTCTCAATCTTCATTCGAATTATAGCGCCCGAAGGGTTTTCACTATCAAGCCTCTCTCATTTTGGTTTTTCTCTCATCTTTCATCGCCTTATGGTGCCCGTGAAGGTTTTCACTGATAAGACTCTCTTATTTGAATTACTCTTCAGCTGGGGATTGGGGTGCCGCCGAGGGTTCAGAGTCTTTTGCTGAGGATGAAAGTGTTATGTTCTGATTAAACTCTCCCATTTGCCAGACTTGGCCTCTTTTGAAGATTGGTCAAAAGGTCTTTCTTTGGACCGTAATGTTTGGGATATGGATAGGGCTAGAAAGAAAGGGTATTTAAAGGCTCAAAACAAAACAAACTTGGGTTCAAAATTTACAACCTTCGGACCTAGATTTATTTATAATAAACACAATCTTTTGCCCCTGTTTCTTGCTTGGGGTTTTTTTGGGGTTTTGTTACACTATGGCCGAGCTGTGAAGCGCCTACGTATCCTCTTTGAGGAATCAGGTCAAACGTAGTTCCCACTTCCTCGTTGTTCTATTTTTCCTTTTCATGTTTCATTTTTCTTTTCTTCTTTTTTTCCCCTCTTTTGTTACTTTTGTTGTTTTTTTCTTTATCTTCATGTTTGTGCTTCTAGTCTTTGTTACTGATTCCGAAGGAGGTGTATGAAAGAAAACAAATAAGGCTCACAGGGTTAACGAAGGAGAAAATTTTTAGATAGTAGAACAAAATGCCTTCGACATTCCAATCTTCAAAACATGCCAAGTGCAAACAACACAACTAAAAATTCGCAAACATCTTCTGATTGTGCTAGACTTGATAACCATATCCACACTTTTGCCTTTTCCATTTGCTAATTTTATAGCGCTATTGGACATTCGCTATATCTTTAAAGCACTGTTGGACAACACTCTCATTTTCATTATTACGAACAACCACCCACGACAACATGGCCAACTTGCCTTTAACTATTTTCTTTTCGCTTGACCCAGTTTTACATGACTCGAGCTCCAAAAATCTCAAACCTTTCTCATTTCCTTTAAATGTCCTTGATCATCTCCCAATTGCTTCATGTTTTACGATTAACACTTAAGGTTATGCAAAAATTACGTGCGCATGTCATGTCACTAGAGTTGACGAAGGAAAAAAAAAGGACTATAGAGAGGAAAGACTTAAATCAAAGGAAAATGACTAGAAATAATGGAAGACAGAGAATTGCATTAGATAGTGAAACGGTTCGAATAACATGAAAAACATAATAAACTGGGGTAAGACCCTGTGAACAAACCTAGACAACACCAAATGAGACACTACAACCAAAGGAAATTGGACAAAATAAAATGATAGAAGGTTTTGATTTACAAGACAATATCCAGATTACAACCCTGAGAATAATTCAGACAACAGAAAAGACAACAAAATAATCCACCAAAGTTCTACTTCGGCTGACCAAAACTGGAGCGTCTTCCCAATTATCAAGTACAAGCATTTTAGCCATTGAGCTTTGCATCAATAATGCCAAGACCATTGTCTGCGTCGACATCTTCAGCTTTAGTCAATATGTCCCCAAGATAATTCACGTGCTCCCCATCACCAGGCATCATCCCTACAAAGTGTGCATCACGACGTACATGTAAAGGATTCTACGTGATATTTTGGGTGTAACTATCTTGGATCACAATCCAGTTTTCCTGGATCTTGTGTTTCCAGCTCACCCCAAACCAACCACCTTAATTTTCTCAATAATTTAAAACATGTTAGAATGGACCCAGTCACTACTTACTATTATCAACATTTTTCACTTTTATTTTTTTTTCTTTTTCTTTTTCTTTTTCGATTTTTTTTCCATCATTTTTCTTTTTTTGTTGTGGTCGAATCTTATGGATATTGTCAACGTATCATGACTCCGCATGAATCAGACCGTGCATAGTCATGCAGATAAATGGCAAACAACAATAAAACATTTTTGGAATTTTTAGTTTTTTCATAATAAACAAACTTTGATAATTAAAAACTGACCAAAATAACATGTTTTGAAGGAAAGACAAAATACAAATCCGAAAATCGAATAACCCACCTACTCTAAGAAAAACAAACTGACAAATTCCTTCCCTATATGCATTTAGCCAAATGGCTGTTTTTACAAGTGTGGCCCCTTCCTAGTTTCACATAAATTTTGAGGTCGGGGAGGAATATTTTATGACACTTCACAAACTTATCCGTTATTTTACGACAATAGACTTTCGACAATTGAAAGACACTCTAAGGCTATCTCAGCAAGAACGGTTTAAAACACCACGGAAGCTGACTTGGCTTATTTTGACCAAAAATTCAAACGGTATTCATTTGCCCAATGATTCTTTTTTTCTTGTTTTTCAGATTAAAAATAAAAGATCTGGTTTTGCAGCCTTTCAACATCTCGAGGACAATAATTTTAAGGATGTGTTAGCTAACCGACCAAAATTCTAAAAATGACCAAAGGTGGCTGTTTATGCAAAATTAAACATCTGGCATCCCTTTCTAGAACATTCGGCTATTTTCGACGAAACGACATCACCATACTTTATTTATGGCGAAAATATTAATTTTGACATTTTTTTGTTTTTTTTTGTCGTTGCTATTTTTGCAAAAAATGGAGGTTGGACCCGATGGGAGTTGCCTATGTATCTAACATCCGATGAGAATCAAACCAGCGTAGTTCTTCAAAGAGAACTGAATTTGAAAATAAAGACTCTTTTCTTTTCTTTTCTTTTTTCAAATAAATCGAAATAATAAAACATTCTTTTTTTTCCCCAAAATTTCGGAAGAGTTTCGACACTACTTAGGCATTGATTTGTTTCTAAAAATGAGTAGTTATCTCTCTACACTGTTTTCTTTTTCTTTTTCTTTTTTTTTCCATTTTCCTCAATATTTAAAAATCGATCAGCATGCAAGTCTGAAGCAAATAAATGCGTAAGACAAACAGGATGCAACATGATGGTCTTTTCATTTCAGGTTGCCTTTCCTAGACGGACCCAACACCTAAGTTGGGTCCCCTAAGTCAAATGCAACATGATGCAAGTAAGCGTTCTTACCAGGGATCCGGCAGGAAGTCAAGTTATTTTAGGTTCAAAAACCTAGGCATGCGTTCTAGACTGTGTACCCGAGTGGACAACTCGAGTCGAGGAAGGGGCAACCTTCCGGAAACTAAAAGGCCATCCGGCTTAGTAACTTGTCCAACCTCTTTCTTATTCTAGGGTATTGACACTAACAGAATAGGGAGTCTCAACCAGTAAGCACATCTCCGAAGGTTAGAAGAGAAGGGTTTTGGCACATTTTATATGTACAGTTCATAGAACATCAAAGCAATAAAGCAACATTTAGCACATTTGGGCTCAACATGTAAAAATTAGATAAAACAAAGCCAATTATAACAATTCATTTAAGCTTGAATTCAGAACTATACGTACCTATATCTTACTTTTTTTTCTTTTTTTAAAGGCCGGTCAATTATGTAAGCCTAGACAAACATGTGCGCAAGTAGCACGTAAGATGCATCAGGATGAACTGTTTCATTTTTTGGGTACACCTTTCCTAGACGGACCCAACCCCCGTGTTGAGTCCCCTAAGTCAAATGCACATGATGCAAACAAGCGTCCTATTAGGAATCTGGAATGAGTTTATTGTTCTTCTAGGTTTAAACCCTAGGTTTTTTATCTAGATATGGCTTACCCGAGCGGCAGCTCGGGCCGAGGGGAAGGCAGCGTACCGGGGATACAGAAGCTCCGCCGGCTTTGCAACTTATCCAAACCTCATTCTAAATTGGGAAAAAGACTCTAACAGAAGAGAAGCTACACGAAGTGCACCCTTCTCCATGATGTAGAAGACTCTGAAAGAGAGAGGGATTCGCGATAATTTATATACAATTCAACAAATATTAAAGCAGTAAAATATTTAGCACGTAAGGCATGAAACATGTAGCATAATCAAATAAAGCCAGATATAACAATTTAACTGAGCTCGAATTCTTGAACCCTGAACTGCAATTCTGGGTTATTATCCCCAGCGGAGTCGCCAGAGCTGTGACACCTCATTTTTACGTGCTTTACTACACCTCGGAGAAGGGATGAAATAAAAAGGGATTTTTTCCAATTAAAGGACAATCGAAATGGAATTCGTTTAAGAGATTCAGATCGCCACTTGGAAGATTTATGGTCTCCCAAGTCACCTGTTCAATCCCGAATAGAGGAATTTATTAACTCTGTTTAACAGTCCGCGCACCAGAAATCCGAGTAAGGAATTCTGTTAACCCGGGAGAAGGTGTTAGGCGTTCCCGAGTTCCGTGGTTCTAGCACGGTCGCTCAACTGTCATATTCGGCTTAAATTATCTGATTTTAAACAATTATAAACCTATGTGAAAATCTTAACTTTTAACCACTTTTCTTCATTTTTTAAGAGAATTACAACGTTATTAAAACACGCCTCGAACCACCTTACATAAGTGAACCCGTGATTTCTGAAATATTTTAATATTGTTGACATTTGGATTTTGGTCAGATAAATGCACACCCAAAATTAGGAAGGTAAATTATTAAAATAACGCGCCAAAAGCAGCTACGCGTTTTTGACTTTGTGAGGGCCATGGATATTTACTAAATGGCACGTCTCGAATTCTAAAGATGAAAAAAATAGTAATTAAGCGAGTGCCACATATCTATTTTATCAAATCAAATTCAACTCTCTTTCTACCCGACTTATCAATTTACGGCTCATTTGATTCTAAAACCACTATCTTAATCCCATTCACTCTTCAAGAAATTGTCAGAATACCAGTTGTTGAAAAGATTATGGTAAGCCTCTTTGAATTGAGCACAAGGGGAAGTAAACAAACGAGAAGCATTTGCTTATCTTTCAAGACCCACAATAATACTACAAATTCATGAATTCGAACTGAAATCAAGCAGTCAAATGGAAGCAAATAAATGTTAATAATAATAATAACAATGTTAATAATAATTTAGAATTATCTAGATGGTACTTGTTCTAGAATTGTCTTGGATAATCTAGCATGTGCAATGTCTAGAATTCTCTTTGTAATCCCTAGGAGATAAATCTTATCTTGTAGAAACTCTAGAATAATCTTTGGTATTCTAGCTGATAAGATTTATCTAGAATGGTTTTAGGGTGCTCCATTAGCACCTATAAATAAGCCCTCTTGTAGTGCCATTTGCATCAAGTTGAATGAAAACAACTCCTCTCCCAAAATACAAAGTGTTCCTCCCTTCCTCTTCTTCTTCACTTAGAATATAACCTCTTCTTCTATATTGTTCCCTTTTCTAACATAGTGGTATCAGAGCCATGGGAAATAATGACAACGGCCTACTTGCTTTCCAATTTCCTCGTCTTACAAAAGAGAACTACCAAAAATGGTGTATAAGGATGAAAGCCATACTTGGCTCTCAAGATGCATGGAAGATTGTAGAAGAAGGGTTTGAGGAACCCGACAATGAGGAAACCTTGCCTCAAAATGAGAAGGATTCTTTGGCAAAATTAAGGAAGAAGGATCAACAAGCCCTCTCTCTTATCCGTCAATGTTTGGATGATACCATGTTTGACAAGGTGGCCGATGCAACCACCTCAAAAGAAGCTTGGGAGATTTTACAAACATCTTTCCAAGGAGTTGACAAAGTGAAGAAGGTGAAGCTTCAATCTCTAAGGGCTGATTTTGAAGCTTTAAAAATGAAGGAATCCGAATCTATTTCGGATTATTGTTCAAGAGTGCGGGCTGTTGTGAACCAATTGAAAAGGTACGGAGAGAAAATTGAATATGTTCGTTTGGTAGAAAAGATCCTTCGCTCCCTAACACCTAAATTTGATTTTGTGGTATGTGCTATTGAGGAGTCTAAAGATTTAGACTCTATGATGGTGGAGCAACTACAAGGTTCTTTGCAAGCCCACGAAGAAAAGATCAAGAGGAGGCAAGAAGAGCCGCTAGAGCAACTCCTTAAAACCAAGGCATCATTGAAGGACGATGGAGGCGCAAAGAGCTATCGAGGTCGTGGACGAGGAAGAGGACGCGGTGGCGGTCGTGGAAGAGGAAGAAGTTATGAAAGGAATTTCAACATTGAAGAGAAAAACAACCAAACATATAAAGGTCGTGGTCGAGGTGGAGGAAGAGGACGTGGCTACCATCAAGAAACAAATCAAAAGAGGTATGATAAATCTGAAGTTGAGTGCTATAATTGTCATAAATTTGGCCATTATTCTTGGGAGTGTCGTACCAATGTTGAAGAGAAGGCCAACCTTGTTGAAGAAAAGAAGGAAGATGAAGAGTCAACATTATTGTTAGCACTCAAGGAAGAAGACAAGGATGATTATAGCTCATGGTATTTGGACAATGGAGCGAGCAACCACATGTGCGGATACAAAGACAAGTTCGTGGAGCTCAACAAAAGGGTGAAAGGCAATGTATCATTTGGAGATACTTCAAAGATCCAAATTGAAGGAATAGGTACGATTCTTATCTCCACTAAAGATGGTAGTCACAAATTAATCAAAGATGTTTACTATGTGCCAAAGTTGAAAAATAATATTTTGAGTTTGGGATAATTTCTTGAAAAGGGGTATGACATGAATCTTTGGCTTAGAGATTCAAGTGGCACTCTAATTGCTAAAGTTCATATGTCCAAAAATAGATTGTTTTCTTTGAATCTTAAAACAATTGAAGCAAAGTGTTTGAATGCAAATGTGAAAGAAGAATCATGGTGTTGGCACATGAGATTTGGGCACTTGAATTTTGAGTCACTTAAATCAATGGGAGAAAAGAATATGGTGCACGGGATGCCTTTAATAAATCATCCCAATCAGTTATGTGAAGCTTGTCTTCTTAGCAAACATGCAAGGAGGAGTTTTCCAAAGGAGGCCACATCAAGAGCAACCAAGCCACTCCAACTTGTTCATACGGATGTGTGTGGACCAATCACTCCACTTTCTTTTGGTAAGAGTAAATATTTCTTACTCTTTATTGATGACTTTAGTAGAAAGACCTGGGTTTATTTTTTGAAGCAAAAATCGGAAGTATTTGGTGCATTTAAAAATTTTAAAGCAATGGTGGAAAAGGAGATTGGCTTTGAAATTAAAGGCTTAAGGTCCGATAGAGGAGGCGAATTTACTTCGAGAGAATTTAATGAATTTTGTGAATCTCATGGAATTCGTCACCCTCTAACGGTACCTTATTCACCGCAACAAAATGGAGTTGCAGAAAGGAAAAATAGAACCATTCTTAACATGGCTAGATGTATGTTGAAAGCTAAAAATATGCCCAAGGAATTTTGGGCCGAGGCTGTTTCTTGTGTTGTTTATTTGGGTAACAGGTCTCCTACGAAGAATGTGAAAGATCAAACTCCTCAAGAAGCATGGAGTGGAAGAAAGCCAAGTGTCAAGCACTTGAGAATTTTTGGGAGCATAGCCTATGCTCATGTGCCACAACAAGGGAGAGCCAAACATGATGATCGAAGTGTCAAGAATGTGTTCATTGGCTATGACACAAGCTCAAAAGGGTACAAGTTGTACAACCCAACGAATGGCAAAGTGGTGGTGAGCCGCGATGTTGAATTTGATGAAAAAACAGCTTGGAATTGGGAAGCTCAAGAAGAAATGAAATATGATTTTCTTCCATATTTTGAAGATGAAGAAGAACAAGAGCGTGTTGCACCTGTGCAAGAGCCAACTCCACCGCCTTCTCCAACTAATGTTGCATCTCCTTCATCTATAGAAAATGGAGAAAGGCCAGAGAAAACGAGAACTTTGGTGGATCTTCTTGAGAATACCGAAAGAATTACTAACTTTGATTATAGTAATTTAGTTTGTCTCTTTGTTGAAAGTGAACCAGTGAACTTTGAAGAAGCTGCCAGGGACAAACGGTGGAGACAAGCTATGGAAGAGGAGATCAAGCAAATAGAGAAGAACAACACATGGGAGCTAACAACTCTTCCCAGAGGACATCAAGCAATTGGAGTGAAATGGGTCTACAAGGCAAAGAAAAATTCATAAGGAGAGGTCGAGAGATACAAAGCAAGACTTGTGGCTAAAGGCTACAAGCAAAGGCATGGAGTGGACTATGAGGAAGTCTATGCACCCGTTGCCCGCATGGAGACGATTCGCTTGCTTATTTCTTTGGTGGAAAAAATGAAGTGGAAGATCTATCAGTTGGATGTCAAGTCGGCTTTTTTGAACGGCTATCTTGAAGAAGAAGTCTACATTGAGCAACCATTGGGCTTCGTCGTCAAAGGTCATGAAGATAAAGTTTTGAGGTTGAAAAGAGCATTATATGGATTGAAGAAGGCACCACGGGCATGGAACAGCCGCATTGACAAATATTTTCAAGAAAATGGATTTGTTCGTTGCCCTAGTGAATATTCTCTTTATATCAAATATTCTAATGGAGATATATTGCTTGTTTGTCTTTATGTTGATGATCTTATTTTCACGGGAAATAACCCAAGTTTGTTTGATGATTTTAAGAAGGCAATGTCTCATGAGTTCCAGATGACGGACATACGTCTCATGTCATACTACTTGGGTTTAGAAGTGAAGCAAATGGAGGAAGGCATATTTATCTCTGAAGAAAGCTATGCAAATGAGGTATTGAAGAAGTTTAACATGCTTGATTGCAATCCCGTGAATACACCAATGGAGAGTGGATTAAAGTTGTCAAAGTTCGATGATGGAGAAAAGGTGAATCCTACTCTTTTCAAGAGTCTTGTGGGAAGTCTAAGGTATTTGACATGTACAAGGCCAGATATACTATATGCGGTTGGAGTTGTAAGTCGCTTCATGGAAGCTCCTACTTCTACCCACTTAAAGGTTGCTAGAAGAATACTTCGTTATCTAAAAGGTACGATTGATTTTGGGTTATTTTATTCATCTTCTAGTAACTTCAAGCTTGTGGGATTTTGTGATAGCGACTTTGCTGGAGATGTTGACGATAGAAAAAGCACAACTTGATTTTTATTCGTCTTGGGTAAATGTGCTATTTGTTGGAGCTCTAAGAAACAGGATATTGTTACTCTGTCAACTTGTGAAGCTGAATATGTGGCAGCAACATCATGTACATGTCATGGTATTTGTCTAAGGAGATTATTGAAGGAGCTCAATTTGCCACAAGATGAAGCCACAAAGATTTATATTGACAACAAATTCGCTCAAGAACTTGCTAAGAATCCGGTGTACCATGAACGAAGCAAGCATATTGATACAAGTTATCACTTTATCCGGGAGAGGATTGCCAATAAAGAAGAGGAGCTCATATATGTGAACACTCATGATCAAGTTGCCGATATCTTCACAAAGCCGCTCAAGTTTGAAGACTTTCGAAGATTGAGATCAAGTCTTGGGGTGCAGAAGATTATTCAAAATTAAGGGGGAGTGTTAATAATAATAATAACAATGATAAAAATAATTTAGAATTATCTAGATGGTACTTGTTCTAGAATTGTCTTGGATAATCTAGCATGTGCAATGTCTAGAATTCTCTTTGTATTTCCTAGGAGATAAATCTTATCTTGTAGAAACTCTAGAATAATCTTTTGTATTTTAGGTGATAAGATTTATCTAAAATGGTTCTAGGGTGCTCCATTAGCACCTATAAATAAGCCCTCTTGTAGTGCCATTTGCATCAAGTTGAATGAAAACAACTCCTCTCCCAAAATACAAAATGTTCTTCCCTTCCTCTTCTTCTTCACATAGAATATACGGCAAAGGGCCTAAAATGCCCTTCTACTATCCAAAATAGGACACCAAAGCCCCTCGTTAAAACTTAGCATCTAATATACCCTTACCATCCAAAAAGTGGCTCATAAATACCCTTACTTACTAACGGTGAACAATTATTTCCACCTGGAATTACATTTTCATTTTCTTAAATGCCACCTGTATTTTATTCCGGACCCACTCTCTTAATTCCACCATTTAATAAAAAAACCCTCGTTATTTTCACCCCACCCCACCCCCAAATTTAACTTAATTTCTTCATCCGATTAAAAACCCTTCGTTATTTTCAACCGGCAAACCATTTTTCATTTCTCTTTCTTCTAAATTCCCAAATTGAACGATGAGCTAGGGCTGGTGAGCAGTGTCCATCGCCGATTGAAGCTTGAAGATTTGGTGTTGAAGCTGTCATTTTGTTGTTGTGTTCTTGTCAAGGTAAGTATTTTACTGGTTTTTTTGCATTTTGACTGGTTTATTTGCATTTTTGGTGGTGTTAATAGTTTTGAAGATGCATGTGCAATTTCTTGGTATTGTGACAATCTGATTAGTTTATTCACATGTTTTGTGATTTTATATGTTTGTTTGTGTGGGGTTGGTGGTCCCGAAATATCCTTGAATCAAATAACCTCTTCTTCTATATTGTTCCCTTTTTTAACAATAAAATCAAATAAAAAAATTATCCAAGAGCCATGACATGATATGCAATTATAGAGGTCATAAAACTACATATACAAAGCTTACTACAACTCTTTCATTAACAGAAAGAATACATAGTAAGTATTAACATTAAGAATTGAAAACACGCCTTGAAATTGCTGATTAAAGAAGTTTCATGCTAATGAACATAATTCATCATGGCGTATCGAACAAATCCTAAACGGAACATGGACTCGACGACATCGAATGGGACGACACAGTGCTGGTGACCGAAACATTTGACTGGTTCGATCTCGAGCTTTGGGTCTGGAAATGGTGGTCGTTTTCAGGTGGTCTAACTGCTATATCCGGCGGGTCAGAGATTATCAGCGACTGTGTGTGTGTATGTTTTTCCAATGAGTTCTTAGTCAAGAGCATATAGTTTCAGTTCGAACTCATGAGTTTATGAAGGCATCTCACTCGAGATTTGTTTGTGTTGAGTCTAATGGTAGAGCTTTTCGACTAGTTCGCTGTCAATGGTGTCACACCGATGAGAAGGAGCAGAACGACATTAATGGGGTGGGTGTGAGGGAGACGAGCTATAGGGGGATCAGTTTTTGCTCTGTTGCGGCTGTCTATTCTCAGATTTTTTCAGTTGCTATTTTGGTTCTCCTCCATAAGGTCTACGGCTGAAGCAGAAGATGCGAAAATGGTGTCGGTGGTGGATGGTGGCTGAAGAAGATGAAGCTAAGGGTGTGGTTTCATGGTTGAGAAAGAAACCATGGCTGATGCTGCATGAAGAGAGAACGACGGGGGTAAGGGTAAGATGAAGAAGACAATGTCATAGGGGATGGGGTGCGTTCAGCACTGTTGCGGCGGCTGCTGGGTGGAGGAGATGGCGGCAGCGG
>JASVEL010008246.1:0-124865 GCA_032618575.1 Nicotiana noctiflora
TTTCGCCGAGAGTAAGATTTGGGTCGCATAAATGCACACCCGCATTCAGGAAAGTACTTTTTATTTCAAATCGTGCCTAAAGAGTCTATCGTCTATTTAACTTTGGGAAAAGACCGTGAAATTCACTAGACGGTCCTTCCAAATCTAAGTTTTCATGACAATTATTCGAGGGCCCCACAATTGTATATTTTTGGCGAGGCTCGTCTCGTTTATTTTAAAAGGACAATCCTAAAGTGTCTACATTTTTCTATTAAGTTCGTCTCTAAAATAAAAGAGAAAAAGGTCCTAATTTATTGCATGTTTATAAGCTCGGACCCCTTATTAGTTATTAGATCAATGTGAACGGAAATTGCGCTCGAGCTTGCATAAAGGAAATTGTTTTATGCCCTGTTCTACAAACGAATAATACTAAAACTAAAAAAAACTATAAATAGCGTACGAATTTGACAAAATATCAGAACAAACTAACCATTCTCTAATTAATTTAAACCGACCGTATTAGATGAGTGGTACCGATGGAGTTAACTATGTGTAATACCAAAGTCATTTTGAACTTCATGCTAACGCTCATCACTAACGTTAGTTACTAATTTTATTCAAATTGCTATTTAAAGCGATGTTATTTACTCAAGTAACCTAGTAAATTCCGAACTAGATACATCAAACTAACATTTTTGGTTGATTATTTTTCCACCTAATCCATTGTCTTATACGCAGTGAGGGTGTTGTGGTCTCGAAATAAAGGCGAAGCCCATAATCACTTTTGCTCTAACTGATTGAGCCTATCACATACCAAACTCTTCATGGCCTAATTCATGGATCACTCATTGTGTTTTGCAAGAAAACCTAGCTGTAAATTATCTTCCTTAATAACAATTGAACCTCTGTTTTTTTCATTATCATAGTAGAAGTATACTAAACCTTCAAATGAATGCTCACTCTATTATATTAACAATCGTTAAACCAAAGCTACTAACTCTTTGATTGTTAGCCACATACTACTAAACATAAGAATCTATTACTAACATGAAAACAGAACCAAATTTATCTAAAGTTCTGAAAATTCATTAGTGTTACAGTCCAAACCCATTGTTAAAAATAACGAAAAACTAATTACACATTCATCCGGACTTAACTCAAATCACTATGATACTATAAAGTTCGAACTTCATCACATATTTCTTAAATTGACATCAGTTTGCAAATGAAAACAGTGAAGTTGAAAGAGATCCATAAAAGGGGGAATCGTCACTTCAATTTACTCCCGTAAAGCATGAGTTTACAAACGTGTACCTGGAAATTGTCAAAGATGAAAGGCTACGGTATCAGCTAGGCAGTAATAGCAAACAACAACAGCAGTGAGCCAACAACAACAATACACCAACAGCAAACAGCAAACCCAGTGATAACCAACAGCAACAAACAACAACCAAAAGATAGACCACAACAGTAACCAAGATGCAATCACAGCGACAAAACCACACCAGTAAAGCAAACCAACAGCAGTAGCAGAAGAACTAAGAACCACAGCAGAATCAACCACAACCAGTAACAGAAAAGGAATCCCCGGACCAGCAGCACAGTCGACAACAATAATCAAAAATTAACCCAGTAGCTCTCTCACAAACAGCAACAACAGCAGTCTCTAAAACTTCAATGAAACAGTGGCCAGGATCTATGTGTGAATGACTATATGCTTTCAATGTCTCTCTATGTATTTTCGAAATGTGTCTTTGCTGTGTGTATCTCTGTGTGTAGGAATGTCTATATTTCTGAATTCTTACTGTGTGTATGTCTATCTCCCCTCTTCTCAGGTTTTTCTCTGTATTTATAGCCAAAACAGACCTTCTATCATTCTTGAAACACTTAAACTAATCCTCCCCACCATCTTTGCCCATGTTATTCTCTTATACCTCCACTATTACATGTCTTGTCCCTTCTTGTTTTAATCAAGAGTCATAGGTGTATTATAGTATTAATATTAACTCCCATGCCATATTGTATGGTTCCCCACTGATATCAAATTAGTGATATTTAATTAACCACTTGATAGACCCTTTAAGTTTAACTAATTAAAAACCCTGCCATTCTAGATCTGCTCAAACCTAAGCTGATTAAACTATCTGCTAATTGATCATCATACGGTTGTAACCAACTCTTGGTCAAAATTCAAATAGTGATTCAAACAGTATTGAAGCATTATGACTCAAGAAATGAGGTTCATGTGAAAAACTATACAGAACAAAGGGTGACCTATAAGCAATTTGGTTCAAAGAGAAAATTGGATTCACCAACAGGTTCGCTTCAATCACAAAAGTAAGAATAGGAAGAAACAACACTACTGGCACGATCCAAACTATTATCGAGTCATTCTAGTATCCAAGCATGGAAACTAATGGACGACACTTATTTAATTGATTACACAGGCAATGACATTCAGCAATCAACAACAAATAATAAGAATAAATGGTTCATCCAGTGATTCGAGTTGTATTTGACAAAACTGGAAACTTAAAAACTAACAAATTACACGGCTTATAACACACACTCGACCACGAATAGGAACAAACTCGGCCAAATAAAAAGCCAGATGGAGAAAGTGAACAACAATGAGCAAAAGTTGAAAACAAAATTAATACAGTGACCCAAGCAAATAACAAGAAACCAAAGGAACAAATAAAGAGAGAAAACATACCTCCAAGACGGAATTAAGAACTAGCTGAGCGAGGTTCGAACCAAGACTCAAGACCCATTTCTTTTGGGGGATAAAACGGACTTTAATCGAGTGTTCCCGAGTGAGAACACCCGACTAAAGTCGATTGAGGCCCCAATTCCTTCGCATTTCGGACAGAACCCAGGCATTTGTTTTCTAGGGTTCTTGTGCTCAATTTAGGGTTCGAATGGTTCTAGTAAGATTCGAACGGAACCAAAGGTGTTTTGGGCACGAGAGATGTCAGGGGGTGCCGTGGTGTGAGTTTGGGGTAGCTTGGGGTATGTCCAGGTTCTGCTCAACTCTTCGAATGGAGATTCGATACGATGGGGGATGATTCGAAGCAAACGGATCCGAGATTTGGATTGGGAGTGGTCAGATGGTCAAGGTGTGTTAGTTTGGTGACCGGCGGCGTCGTTGCCGCCGGGTTTTCAGGCGAGGGGAGAGGGGGCGGCGGCTAGGGTTTGTTGTTTTGTGAAAGAGACGAAGTTGAGAGAGAGACGAGGTTGAGACGGGTTTGGCTTGGGGGGGGCTGGGTAGGAAATTTGATTTATATACGAAATAGGAAATTCACTCCTGATCGTTGGATCATTTACGATCAACGACCAGGATCTTCTCACTTAAGTGAAACGATGTCGTGTAGTGTTATACGGGGCTGGGTCGGTCCCTGACTGGGAGCGGGTCGGGCTGGGTGATACGATCTTGGTCGTTGATCAGTCTGAGATCAACGGCCCAGATCAGGTATGACTTAAAACGACATCGTTTGGATGTCTCCTGAGGGGCCTGACTTGGATCGGGTATGGGCAAGTGTTTTGGGCCTGGTTTTTGGGTTTAATTGAGTGGCCCAGTTCCGATTTTTGTTTCAATTTCTTTCTATTTTGCTTCTTTTCTTTTGCTTTTTTTTCTTAAAATAAAACTAAAATTCTAAAATTCTAAATGAACTTATGGAACCAAATTAACTTATAAACGTACTAGTTAACTTCTAATAATAATTATCACTAACAATTAAAGTAAAATTTGCCCAATTAAATAAAAAATACAAAAATACATATTTTTGTGGTTTTTTTCTATTTTTGTAAAAATAAACTTAACTATTTCTAAGCACGGGACTAATCCTAAAAACATTAACGCAACATATGTGGTATATACATTTTATTTATTTAATTTGAACAAATAGACATGGGCACGCAAACGTAAACAACAAGAAAAAGAACACGTAATCCACAAATATCGCAAACAAACACAAAGACTCTTTTATTTTGACATTTTGGGAGCAATTCTCGTATAGGGCAAAAATCACGTGCTCACAACATGTTGAGTCATTTACTCTATATTTCTTCCATGTCTTTTATGTACTTATTTATGTGCCTTACATACTCGGTACATTATTCGTACTGACGTCCCTTTTGCCTGGGGATGCTGCATTTCATGCCCCCAGGTCCCGATAGATAGGCAGAGAATCCTCAACTAGGCTATCAGCTTCGCCAAAGATGTTGGTGCGCTCCATTTGCTCCGGAGTTGCGTGTTTGGTCAGTATGATTTAGACGCGTATTGCTTGGTATGGCGAGGCCCTGTCCCGAACTTTGTGATAAGTAAGTACTCTTAGAGGCTTGTCGACATATGTCATTTATACGAATGCTTGTATGGCCTTGCTGCCCTATGTTTTGAGTTTACAACTGATCTTATTGGTCTTATAGGCTCGTATGTCAAATGTATAAGTTTTTATGTCAGGTTGGGTCGTTCTATATTGAGTATTCCCTTATGTTTATTTCGATTAGCCCATGACATCTCTTTTGGCCCATTTTCCAGCGAAGGTACAATAAGAAAGATATGTTATACTGGTACTCAGTTGAGTAAGGCACTGAGTGCTCGTTGCGACCCATAGGGGTTTGGGTCGTGACAATCTCCTTCACTTGACTCATCATATCTGTCTTTCCATTTGGCATATCAATGACCTTTCTTTGAACCAACATAGAATCTCCATCTAGATCATTATTCTTGTTGTTCTCACATGAGAGATATGACTCGTCAAAGATTACGTGTATACTCTCTTCAACACACTAAGTCCGCTTGTTATATACCTTGTAGGCTTTACTATGAGAAGAGTACCCCAGAAAAATTCCTTCATCACTCTTGGCATCAAATTCTTCAAGCCGATCATTTCCATTGTTGAGAACATAACATTTGCACCCAAATGTTCTTAAGTGAGTCAGCTTGGGCTTCCTTCCATTAAGTAACTCATAGGGAGTTTTGTTCAAGAGAGACCTAATCATGCATCTGTTCACCAAGTAGCAGGCAATGTTGATAGCTTCAACCTAGAAGATCTTAGCAATCCCACTATCGATCATCATTGTTCTTGCCATTTCTTCAAGGGTTCTGTTCTTCCTTTCCACAACTCTATTTTGCTGTGGAGTTCTTGGGGCTGAGAAGTGTTGGGTGATGCCATTCTCGTTGCATAATTCATCAAACTTAGCATTGTCAAATTCTGGTCTATGATCTGATCTAATACATGCTACCTTTGATTCTATCTTCACTTGAATTTTCTTCGTAAAGGCTTCAACAACTTTAAAGGTCTCATATTTTGTTCTAAGGAACAGAGCCCAAGTGAATCTAAAATAGTCACCCACTATCACAAAAATGTATCTTTTTACCCCCTGCTTTACGCTCTCATAGGGCCACATAGATCCATATGAAAGAGATCAAGTGGTTTTGAGGTGCTGGCATTCTTCTTTGGCTTGAATGAGGATTTTACATGCTTTCCTCTAGTGCAGGCATCACAAACTTTGTGCTTTTTGAACTTTAACTTGGGCAGACCACGAACCAGGTCATTCTGAATCAGCTTATTCAGTAGAGAGAAGCTTGCATGCCCCAGCCTTCTGTTCCACAGTTCACATCATCATCAGCTGCTTTCAAGCTGCTCAGATCACCACTTTGTAGGGACTCGAAATCAACAACGTAGATATTTTTGTATCGTTTAGCCAGATGTACCATTTCAACAATTACTAAATTTGTAACTGTGTATATATTTGACAAGAACTCCACCTTGTTTCCTTTCTCACATATTTGAGAAACACTCAAGAGATTGTACTTAAGACCATTGACATAATACACATTGTCAATTGAGTGAGTTAGTGACTTTCCAAATGTTCTAACACCAAGAATGTATCCTATTTTGCCATTTCCAAAGGATACACTCCCTCATTGCAGGGCTCTTAGTGAAAGAAAGTCCATGGCATTTCCAGTCATGTGCTTTGAGCATCCACTGTCCATGAACCATTGTTGACAGTTTCCTTTCACTGTTCTCTGTACAAGGAAATCAAGGGTTAGATTTAGGAACCTAAACAAGTTTGGGTCCCTTGTGATAAGGAAAGGGATGAATAAGGTCTCATTTGTTTGCACTTAATAGAGGTCTGAATCTTAATTATTCAGATCTCGGACATTAAGTGCGTTTATTTTTAAAATCTGAATCTTAATTATTCAGATCTTAATCATTAAGTGTGTTTTTTTTTCACTTCACAACCACTTAATGGGTCTGAATAGGTCTGTATGATTAAGATCTATAAGAGAGACTTAATTTTATTAAGATGCTATCACATATTTATTATTAATTACAATCACCGCCTACCATTATCAACCACCATGACCACCTCCTCCTCCTCCTCCTCCACCACCACTATAGTCAACCACCACCACCACGGTCATCCTCAATCATAGTCGCCACCATTATCGACCACCACCATCCACTATCCTCACCACTACGACCACCATCATTCTCACCCACATCAACACTTATCCACCTCAACTACCATAACCAACCATTCAATTACCATTAACAACCACATCCGGCATCGCCCATCATTATAACATACTGCCACCTTCCTCAATCACAAACCACCGCCCGCCATTATTAACTATCACCACCCACCACCACCATCCTCAATCATAATCGCCACCATTACCAATCACTACTAGCTACTATCATTAACCACCATCATCAATAAAAACTACCACCAACCACCACCTCTAGTCGGCATTCACCCGTTAGCCATCACCACTGATAATTGTAATATTTTAAAAAAAACTATATATTTTATTAATAGAATATTAGATTAGTTAGTATTTCATTTGAATTTTATGTTTATTATTTTTAATAAAGACAAATTTTATGTATTCAGATGTTAAAAATCAAACAGTCTTAATTTTTAGTGTTCAGATCTTGATACACATCTTAATATGTTCAGATGTGTATTCAGATTCGGATGTCTTAATCTTAATACACATCTTAATATTCAGATGTGTATTCAGATTCAGACGTCTTAATTTTAAAAAAACAAATGAGGCCAAGTACTCTTCTAGTTCGTGCAGGTAACATACATTTTTTATGGGTGGCACCTAGTCCTCTTTCAGCAATTACTCTTTTAGCAAAAACTTTGTTTTTCTGAAGATACTCAGTCCTGCTTCTCAATTATATTTTAAATGCATATTGTTCCCACAGTAGGTGCAAAGCCAATTATCAGCCACAGTGTACTTGATATGAGAGTTTATAAGGAGTTCTCTCCCTTTGAAACCCTATTACATTCCTATTTCCGCCATTGTTAGCGTACGTGGAAGTAATGACATTCGAGGACCAGATCCACTTAAGAAACTTCTCAAGATCACTTTTTACTTTTTCCAATTATGCTTGAAGCTGTATGCTTTTCTCAAGTTCAGCACAAAAACTAGTTTTTACAGCATATAACTCGTTTTTAAGTTTAATGTGTGCCTCACCAGCCACTTCTTTTCCTTTTTCAGAATTCCCAGGCCTATATTCAGTTTTGAGTTCCTCTTTATTTCCTTTAAGTCTACAATCACCTCTAAGAGGTCAAATTTTTCCTGCTCAATAACTACCACTTTCTCTACTAAGGCATCCTTTTCTTTACTAAAATTCTCAATAGTTTCTTTTAAGTCAACTACTACTACTACTACTACCATAAGATCATATCTTTCATGTTATATACTAGTGATTTTCTTAGTTAAAACCTCCTTTCATTTTATAGATTATCTATAGTTTCCCTTAAATAAACCACATAACCTACCAAGTTAGCTCTAGTTTGCTCAGCATCTCCTAAAGTTAAGGCATCCTTATCATTTACAAGACTATGGTAAGCATCAATTAACACATTAGCTAATGACATGAGTTTTTTAGGAGAGTAGGACTTTATATTTCTCTGAACATCCCAAATATTTACCACATAATTGGTATCATCTTCATCATCATCTGATTGAGCCATAAAGCAACTATTGAGTCATAATCATTTTATACACTTTCAATTGTCATCATTGAGCTATCACCTGCATCATTTTCTTCTTCATACTCGCTGGAAGAATCTTCCCATGCTGCAAGAGCTTGCTTCACAACATTGTCAGCGGCGTTCTTTCTTTTGAAGCGTTTATCAAGAAATGGGTTCCTCTTGGCTGCTTTGTCAGAGTTGTATTTTAAGTGTTCTTGCTTCAGGAGAGGGAAATCTTTGATGAAATGCCATGGCTTTCTAGACTTATGACAGATGTCATAATTCTTTGGCTTGCTAGAACTGCCCCTCTTTGGTATACCTCAATTCCTTCGAACCATTTTCTGAAACCTTCTAGTTAAGTAAGCCATGTCACTATCCTCGCCACTTGAGTCATTGTTTTATGCCTTGAGTACCAGGTTCTTTTGCTTCTTTGGTTCTCTTCTTTCATTGTCCTTCTTCTTATTCTTCATTTAATAGGTTTTCAGATTCCCAACCAGCTCATCTATAGTCAACTCATGTAAATTATTTGCTTGAATAATGATATTCACTTTACTCTCCTAGGAACTGGGCAAAACATTGAGAACTTTCCTCACGAGCTTGTTCCTAGGAATGATTTCACCAAGCGAGTGTAGCTCATTTATGATGGAAGTGAATCGAGTGTGCATGTCTTGAATAGATTCATCGTCCTTCATTTTGAAGAGCTCATATTTAGTGGCGAGCATGTCAATATTAGATTTCTTTACTTGAGTAGTTCCTTCGTGTGCTGTTTGTAAAGCTTCTCATATCTCTTTGGCAGATTGGAAAGCTGAAATCCCGTTGTATTCATTAGGACCTATACCACACACCAAAATTTTTTTGGCACGAAATTTTTTCTCCACAGCCTTCTTGTGAGCATCTTTGTATTCTTTCCTCCTCTTAGGCACTGTCACAGCAAGATCTCCGACCTTTTTCGTAGGGACATATGGACTATCACATGTAACATCCCACAACTTGAAATCTTCAGCTATGATAAAGTCATGCATCCTTGTCTTCCACCACCCATAATATGGCCATTGAACTTGGTGGTCTGTAGGTAGACTAGCCCTCTTCAAAGTTGGGTGGAGCAGCCATGATGATCCTTTCTAGGTGTTAACATGATAGAAAGAACCTGCTCTGATACCAATTGATATAATATATGAGTCCACCAAACTATATAGAGACCAACTCCTATATAGGTGTCCACAGATAAAGCTAATGCAACAGTAAGTAAAGAGCAGTGATCTTTTACGTGAAAAAATCCTTGCTCAATGGATAAAAAAACCATGACCTTCACTAGTAGGATTTACACTTCACTATGAGCAATCTTTAGAATACAACCTATGCAACCTAGGAATTAAACTTTTAATTCGTCGCTAACTTGTAATACACCTATTACAAGATACTTTGCAATACAACTATTACAAAGACTTCAACTCATGATTAGCTCTAATCATGACACAAACACTAAAGGTTTATGGTTTACAAAGGGTTCCTAATTAAAGCTTCTAGATAAGCAAAGTAGGAATTACAATGAAGAACAATTACGAAGTTACAACTCAACTAAGGACATACAAGAGACTCGTTATAGGAACTGGTCTGTAGTGGTGTTGCACTTTGTTCTTGATGCACTTAAGAATTGAATGCTTGATTGTCAGGTGCTTAAAATGCTTGAATGAATTCTCAAGTGTTCAAGTGATGTTTTATTGTTAATACAACTAGGATGCCATCACTTGAATGATGTAGTCACTTTGTTGGTACAATGTCTTTCCCAATGAGAAGTGGCTGCTACACCATGCTGCATTGTTTGCGTGTTCAATGTAGACAGTCACTTTCCAGCTGTAGAGAGATTTCGTACTGTTGTCACGAGAACCTAAGGGGATTACGTCCTTGTATTGATTCTTTATCTTCTGAAGTCATAGCAACTCACATAAGCTTGAATCCGTTGATTGAATTGTGTACCAAATATATTAGGTTCCTTTCTTTGACAATAATTTCTTAGACCATTAAAACATAAACCTAAGGTACTATAAACCCATTACTATGTTAACTAGAAAGAAGGTTAATGAAACGATGGTCGACGTACCAACAACGTTGGTCGTAAGAATTGGAAGAAATCTGACGAAATCGAGCTTATTATTGCTTTAGATTGAACCATATATTTACTGAAACTGAAATTGAAAAAACTGAGAATTTCTTGTACTTCATTTTTACAATATTTTAAAGTTCTCCATTTTTATCACAAAGAAGGAAAAGAAAACAACAAAGTTAAAAACAAGTACTCCTACTGACTACGAAATAACGCTGATGTAAGAGGTTATAAGCAACCGTTTGATCAGACCAACGGTTTCCATCCACAATTCTTTTTTTTTGGGGCAGTGAAAATAAACACAAAATTAATCATACTACAAACCCGACAATAGTACTCCAACAAATACTCCAAAAGGATAAATATGACTGTGGTTAAGTTATTAAGTGTACTTTTTCTTAACCATGGTTAAAAGCACAACAGATTTTGGAAACTGATGCTCTCTGTTTAATTTAAGCTAAAAAAGTATACATTCTTCTTGTGCTTTCTTTCTGTACAAAAAAAAATATATATACTGTGGAGAGTGCCTTCATACCTCGGCCACCTGCAAATTCCCAAACCTTTCGCCGCCTTCTACTACTACCCAATATCCTCTCTTTGCAATCTTTTTTACTCATTACTTTCTTTTCTTTATTTGTCCCTCCTCTCTCTCTAATTCTTCTTTACATTTTCGAGAAGTACAGTTGTTTTTCTTGGAGCTCAAAAACCCAAGTGGGGGTTTAGCTGTGAAGATTTGTACTTTTTTGGAAAGCTAGGTTGAGCATGTGGAGACCCAAATATTGGTGCTTTCAAGAATAGAAGAATTTATCTTTGTTGAAGTAAATAATACTACTCAGTTCAAGACTGAAATTTTCTTGCATAAAGTTTGGTGCTTTTTTCATTTGGATGAGAGCTGATCTTGAAGCTGACTGTTAATTTCTTGTGTTTTGAAGAGGTGGGTTTTGTTTTAAATTAACTAGTACTACTATTTTTTTATTATATTAGTGTATAATTAATTGTGGGTTGTTAATTAATTTATGATATCTTGAAGGGGTTTGTACTCTAATGATTGAAATTGAATAAAAAGATTGAACTTTTTAACTCAAGGAAAGCTCAAGTTGGTTGCTTTATTATTTTAAAGTATCTTATGAAAACCCATTAAACAATTGGGGCTTTGACTGATAACTTAATTATTTATATTTTTACTACTGTTATGGGTTTTATATAATTTTACTCATTAGGACATTAGTTTATGGAAACAGTTTTTGGTTTTCCGTGTTATATGCTTGAGACTTCTAAAATTTTGGATTTTTGCTGGAAAAAAATGCTACTGGACCAGGTGTTGAAGGGTTCCTAATAATGTCAGAGTGCCCAAAGTTAGAGCAATTCTGAGTTAGCAGTTATCACACTTCTCTCCATCATGCCTCTCTCTGAGTTTTTGAAAATGGCTAGAGGGAAGCTTGAATCTGGTCAGCAGAAAGTCTCATCTACAACTCATCTCTCTTCTTTGTGAGTACTGTTCCCATTTTTGCATTTTGTTTTATTCCTCTATTGATTTGATTGGAACCAGTTGATTTGAGATTTAGCTAGTTGTTTGTTTGCTTTGTTTGTTTTTTTACTAAGTCGAGGGTCTATCGAAAATAGTCTATTTCGTGTGGTCAGCTTACACACTACCTTCTACCCTCCCAGACCCATTACTATCGTTGGTTGTTTTGAGAAATTTTCTTGTTATTTATGCAGTCCTGAGGATGACTTGGTTGAGCTTGTATGGGAAAATGGTCAGATTATGATGCAAGGCCAGTCCAGTAGTGCTAAGAAGAGCCCTATTCCTAATAAACTTCCATCAAGTGCCTCAAAGATTGGGAAGTTTGGTGTGATGGACTCTATGTTGAATGATATGCCATTATCTGTGCCCACTTGTGAATTGGATTTGATTCAAGAGGATGAAGGGGTGCCTTGGTTAGGTTATGCAGCAGATGATAGTCTTCAACAAGATTATTGTTCTCAGTTTTTGCCTGAAATATCTGGTGTGATGGCAAACGAACCATCCGGACAGAGTGAATTTGGTTTAATAAATAAGAGAGGTAGTTCCGATAGGATGATTAGGGATTCACATAGTGTTCCTATTCATAATGCTGTTAATTTTGAGCAAAGAAAGGTTTCTCCTTCGTCCAAATTTAGCCAGTTATGTTCATTGGCACCTCAGAAAGGTCATCCAGAATCAGGAGTTTCTGATATCTTTAGCAGTAAAATTAGCAATACTCCAGTGTCAGTGTATGGGGATTCAAGTCAAAATCAAGCTGCAGCTGGTGAAGTCAAAAGCATTAAAGTCCCAAAGCAAAATATGCCTGGAGCTGGAAGTTGCTCCACCTTGCTGAACTTTTCACATTTCTCAAGACCTGCTACATTTGTTAAAGCAGCGAAGCTTCAAAATATTACCGCTGGTCCGAATGTTTCAGATTCATATACCATAGAAGCAAAGGGGAGTAAGGAAGGAGAAAATGTGACAAAGAGCCACAATCATGTTAATGCTGCAGCAGTCGAAGACTATTTAAGTTCCAAGAAGGAAAATGACCTCCATTATCCAACTAATGTGGTACCTTCTCAACTCGAGTCAAGAGCATCTGGGGCTAGCTTTCACGATAGATCATGTCGCGTTGAACAGTCTGATAATGTATCCAGAGTTCGTTCGAGTAATAGTGACAACACCCCTGGTCAGCTTACTGGTGCAAAGGCAAAGCCAGATACAGCTGATGGTGAGAGAAATGCTGAACATGGGGTTGTTTGTTCATCTGTATGCTCTGGTAGCAGTGCAGAGAGAGGATCAAGTGATCAGCCTCATAATCTAAAGAGGAAATTCCAAGATAATGAGGATTCCGGGTGTCCAAGTGAGGTAAATTTATTGTTTAAAGGCCATTACTTTTGACGTCATTTTGTAGTATGTCACTTCTTTGTTAGGACGTTGAGTCTGACAAGGAATATCTTTTGTTCAGGATGTTGAAGAAGAATCTGTTGGTATCAAAAAAACTTGCCCTACTCGAGGAGGTACAGGTTCAAAGAGAAGCCGAGCTGCAGAGGTGCATAATTTATCTGAGCGGGTGAGCTAACCATTACCACATCATCTCTCTCTCTCTCCCCTCCCTCCCCCCTTTTTTTTGCATTTTCTGGTTGTAAATTTTCGTAAGACAATTTGGATATAAATGTATTCTGATTCATTTTGTGCAAACAGAGGCGAAGGGATAGGATTAATGAAAAGATGCGTGCATTACAGGAACTAATACCCAACTGCAACAAGGTAAAAGTCTTTGGATAAGTTAAAGCCATGCTGAGAAGTTGATTTGTTTGATTTTGTCTACGCCTTTTTTGTAATCCCTGTAAGATTGGAAAGGGATTTTTCTTTTGGTGTTTTGCATACTTGTAATTACTACAACACTTAGTGCTAGCTACAATCACCTTTCTCAATAAGAAAAAGAATTTGTCTATTCTTTTTCTACCATACCTCATCAAGGAATCAGCTTTAAGCTAGTTAAAAACTCAGAAAACGTCAGTAAATTTATTTGTGCTCAATGCATAAGCTAGAATAAGATTGTGCTGGTTTTTCACTAATATATTTCAAGTTGCTTTGAAACTGGCATGGCTTATTTGATGGAATGTTGCTGGTAATCGTAAAATTAGCCATCACCCAACCTTATTGCATCCTAACTCCTTTTCCTGCTGTTTCTCATTTTCAATCATTTTGCTGGCTTTCCTTATGATTGCTAGGCGGATAAAGCTTCAATGCTTGATGAAGCTATTGAATATTTGAAGACACTTCAACTGCAAGTACAGGTTAGATGATGGTCTTCTATGCTTTCTTTAAGAACTGAGAGTTAGAGTCATAACTAGTCATAACTACAGTTGCTAACTGGCTCATCCTCTTATTTTGCAGATAATGTCTATGGGAGCAGGATTTTGTGTCCCGCCAATGATGTTTCCTGCTGGAGTGCAGCACATGCAAGCTGCTCAAATGCCACATTTCTCTCCAATGGGTTTAGGGATGGGTATGGGAATGGGGATGGGCTATGGAATGGGTATGCTCGAGATGAATGGTAGATCATCTGGCTGCCCTATTTTTCCAATCCCCTCTGTTCAAGGATCGCATTTTCCGTCACCTCCAATTCCTGCCTCTGCTGCTTATCCAGGAATAGCTGTATCTAATCGTCATGCCTTTGCACATCCTGGTCAAGGACTTCCCATGCCAATCCCACGACCATCTTTGGCTCCTTTGGCAGGGCAATCATCAACTGGTGCTGCTGTCCCTTCTAACGTTGCAAGGGTAGGAGTTTCAGTGGACAGACCGAGTGTACCACCGATTTTGGACTCTAAGAATCCAGTACACAAGAAGAACTCACAGATAGTCAATAATGCTGAATCTAGCCTCCCAATAAATCAGACATGCAGTCAGGTGTGTATTTTTATCAAGGACTTATCATGTTCTATCTATTGAAAAGGAGGAAAAAAAAAAGAATGAAGTGAACAAAGTGAAAGTAAACAGGCATTATAAACTCTGATCGCCAGAGAATAGAAGTTACTGATTCCTATATACAGTCTCTTTGTGTGTAGTGATGACATGTATATATGGATGCAGACACATAGCATTATTCTGTAGATAAAGATCCATGTTTATGAATAATCAGTGGAAGTGGAGAGGGTCATTATTATTGAGGAGTCAATGCTGCATATATTTGGTGAGATTTTTCTGTTGAGAGGAAAATAAATTGAAGATATACTGGATGCAACTCATAATGTCTTGTCTTCTTTTTCTTCTACATGAAGTGGCCGATTATCTATTACAAAATAGAGAATTATAAAGGTGGAACCTATAAAAAGGTTTTCCGTTTCTGGCCTCATTTGCCATTATGTCACAACTGCTGCACAGCTCCGTATAGCTGTAATTAGGAGTATGTTACATATGAAGACTAATGCTGATTTTGGAAAAAGCTGGTATCTCGTAGGAAGCTTGTTAGGGAGACTAGGGATGCACCTAATGTTCCTTGGCCAACAAGGGGCATGTAGGTGTGCCAACAACAACAACAGCAACAACAAACCCGATATAATCCCACAAGTGGGGTTTGGGGAGGGTAATGTGTACGCAGACCTTACCGGTACCTTGTGAAGACAGAGAGACTGTTTCCGATAGAAATGTGCCAGCTTGTTCAAACTTCAATATTCAGGAGCAACTCAGAATTCTTCTAGGGTCAGACATGCTGCTGTTGGTTCCTAGTGCTGTTAGATATTTCTCAAATTCTATGGCAAGTAGCTTGGTATCTAGTTGGTGATTTAGGCAAATGCTTTGAGTTTCTTCATGTTTGTCACCAGCTTACTAACACACAGTTGGAGACACTTTGAATTTTCTGGTTCCATGGTGGGTTCATGATATTCCATGGTAGTTGCATTTGAATTGACATATTTTACTTCTCTTTCTGTTCCTAAGCTGAGGGCCAATTACTAATACTGTAAAACTGCTCCTGTATTATCCTGATTCCTGGGCCAAGTGTAAATTCGTCTACATTAATAATTGCTTGCAGTCATGGACCAGAAATATTACTGACCCTTGGTATATTTTGCTTTTTACTCTTGGCGAGCTAAAAATCTTCCTTGTCGTCAGATAACATCAGCACTGCAGTCTTAATAAGTTCTCTTCCTGCTATATCAGGTGCAAGCAACAAATGAAATTCTGGACAAATCAGCTTCGGTGCAAAACAATGATCAACTCCTTGATGTTACTGATAGTGAAGCTAATAACTTGACCAGCCAATCAGATGTTCCCGGAAGTGAAGCTGGTGAGTTTGTATTAGGAAAGGCTCTCTGACTTTCAGTTGATCAGTGACACACTAATGCAGTGTGGAGCAACTCCTTTCGTTATGAAAGATGTAGAAGTGATGTTCTTTCCAATTATACTGCGAATCTCTGCCAAAACACCCTTTGTTGTACATATGTTCCTCGCTTTTGGGTATGCAACCTGAAAGATATTTGAATATTTCACTGAACGATCCGAGTCTTTTATACAGGTTCCAGTTTGTAGGCACAGCTTTATGTTCTGATCAATGACGGTGGATTGGTGTCATTTTCTCATTCAGTGAAAGGTCTCCCCTTTTAAATCCAACCAGTGTGCAGTTCTGAAACCTAATTGTTGCTAACTATATAGCTCCATGGTGGTTTTTTGCGACTACCATCAGAATGTAGCGTCAGCATACACTACGAATGCACAGATTTTGGTAATGCAAAGAGAGACCATAATTTTCTCCTTCAAATGTACATCCAAGGTATCCAAAAGCAGTTGGAGCATACTTCTTCCCACCCTTCCCATGAAGGATCAAGTATTTGGCTTCTCAACTGTGTTATGTCATGTGTACACGACATATCGACACGTTCTCTAAATAATAAGAAAGCGCAAGCGAGTTCTCATTTATTCATCTGTACTTTTCAATATCAATGAAACCTTCTCCTTCTCTGGTCACCATTTATGCCCTCATCTTTGGTATTTTTCACCAAGCAGAGTAGGGCATTCTACGATATATGCTTTTTCATTTTTATAGGGCTATATGGACTCAAACCGTCGACCTTCTAGGTAAAACAGATCAAACTTATTATTATTAAAATAATCTGAGCTGTTTCAAAGACCCCACATGCATTTTTTTTCCCCATTGGGCTCTTTCATTAACTGATATAAATATCAGTTAGTCTCCTATTTTTTTTCTTGACAGAAAAAAAGATAAGGAAATGGCTCCATGTGCTCTAATTCATTATAAGGAGGGTTTTCTTGGCATCTGCCAAATCCATGATAGAAAGAGTTATTCGATACATGGAATAGTCGAGATGGTGCAAGTTGTTTTGGATGATATTTGTTATTTAAAAAAACATGCTGATTTTCTTTAATAATCCTGCTCACGTTCTTGATTCTCTACGAAATAACTCAAAAACCTTCGGAAAAAAAAGGAAAGATAGTGCAAAAAAGTCATTAATGCAGTGTTTTTATTGTCCCCACTCCATCAACGTGAACAATTGCCAATTTAATGTGTATTGACTGTCTTAACCGATTCCATGGTTTGAAGGATGATACAAGTCTTGAACATTGAAAGTTGGTTATAAGATTTTAAAAGGCGAGAGTCAGAGATGAGAAGGAAGTATACAGGAGCAGTCCTTTTCCCGTCATCAATCAGCTTGATTGCCAATAATGGCGATATTATTGCACATGTTAGGTGCATGTCCCAGTTATTGTTCCACTTTTGATTCAATTAATTTTCTGTGATGAAAATTGTGCTATGCGTAGCATCCTTGTAAAGGAGAAGACGTGTTGTCTCCTCATCCCTTCTTTCTGTTGGAAAAATTTGATGAATATGGAAAATAAAAGGCTTAGTAGCTTGAGGCGTGTAAAGGACACTGTCCTTAAGGATATTTCGCCCAGATAAATAATATTAGACGTATCCCCCAGGATTCAACAAGCTCTTCTAGTATAACTAGGAGCAGAAACAACAAAGATTTATAAGAAGAAACCCAGCACAAAAGAAAGAAGAATTTTTTTTTCTATGTTTCACTCTATCTCCATGAACAAAACTAAATAGCCTTTTTAATAGCGTAAGAAAAAATACATCTTTCATAAAATAAACATTGAAAATTTAATACCAAAGATTCAATGACAAAACTGAAAGAATCAAAACTGTCAGAAACCAAAATGGACAAAGAATTCAATTTTTAAGAAGAAATTGTCATAACCTTCATATTTAACATTAAAGTAATTATTATCACCTTTAATGCATGCAAACGGTCAAGACTTATTGATCAAAAAATTATAACCGAAGGCATTCAATATTAATAAACATTGAGATATTAAAAATATTAAAATACTTATTCTTTTTGAGTTATTGTTAAAAAAGTATACGTATATTTTAACAATCCCCACATAGCTCAAAAAGAATATCATAATGAAGAAAAAATTCGCTGGATTTTCACAAATGAGTATAATGCGTTGAATCTGGTGTCTCTTGGACTATGAACCAGACCTAGGTAAAATAAGATTAAACTTACAGAACAAATGGTGAAGTTTAGAACTTCTATGAACCAAGAATTCTTTTGTAAGTTTAGTGTCTTATCTATCACATTACACCCGCACACACTTTGTTGTTCATCGCGGTTTTGCGCTAATAGGCCATGCGCGCGCCTGGTTTTCATGAGTGCTCTAGAAATTTCGCCACAAATTTCATAGGAGCGGCCTCACTCCACACTCATATAGGTCCATCCATCAAGTGTATTCTGCAGCACAATACACCACCTATAAAGGCTATGGATTATTAGATTAAGAGTTTAATAACTCAACCTCTCATTCCTTGCAGTCTTGCACTATTTACACATAGACACCATAGGAAGGGATATAGTTTAATAGTGCACAGAAGGTGTCGGTTTTATTCCTAGCGGAATACTTGCCAAAAGGTTCTTTAACCACTCGACCTCATTGCCAGCTAATTCCAATGCCACAAACTCAGATTCCATGGTAGATCTAGCTATTATAGTTTGTTTAGCTGATTTCCATGCCACAGCACCCCCACCGAGGGTGAAGATCCAGTTAGCATCACTGTATCCTTCTAGTACAGTGGGAAATCCACTATATTTAATACCAAGTTCATGGTACCTCTCAAATATTTCATTACTCTTACTAATGCATTCCAATGATCATGACTCGGGTTTTGAGTATATCTACTCAATCTACACACAACATATGCAATATTCAGGTTTAGTAAAATTCATCAAATGCATTAGACTACCAATAACTTGAGCATATTTATTTTGATCTACAGCATCTCCCTAATTCTTTTTTAATTGACTACTAGCATCATAAGGAGTGCTTACAGGTACCACATCAAAATTATCAAATTTTTTAAGTATTCTTTCTACATAATGTTCTTGAGTCAACATCAAATTATTGCCATCTCTTATAATTTTCATGCCTAAAATAATATTAGCTTCTCTCATGTCTTTCATCTCAAAATTAGAAGACAAGAAAAATTTGGTTTTATGTACCAAATCAAGGCTAGAACTAAAAATAAACATGTCATCTACATAAAGGCAAATAATAACACATGTACCATCCACACATTTTGTATAAAGACATTTATCTACTTCAATTGATGAAAAACCATCATTAATCAATACTTGATCAAATTTTTCATGCCACTGTTTAGGTGCTTGCTTTAGACCATACAAAGATTTTAGCAATTTACATACTCTATTTTCTTGGCCAGACACTACACAACCCTCAGGTTGCTCCATGTAAATTTCCTCCTCCAAATCACCATTTAAAAAAGTAGTTTTAACATCCATTTGGTGAATATAAAGCTTATAAATATAAGCCAAGGCAAGTAAAACACGAATTGAGGAAATTCTAGTTACAGGAGCATAAGCATCAAAATAATCAATATTTTGCTTTTGGGTAAAACCTTTTGCAACAAGTCTAGCTTTGTATTTATCAATGGAACCATCCGGATTAAGTTTCTTTTTAAAAATCCATTTACAACCAATGGGTTTAGCTCCCGGAGGTAAATCAACTAAAATCCAAGTTTTATTTTGTAAAATTGAATTTAATTCTACATCAATAGTTTCTTTCCAAAATGATGCATCAGAAGAAGAAATAGCTTCAGAATATGTTAAAGGATCATTATCCACAAGATAAGTATAAAAATCATTACCAAAAGATTTTTCTTTCCTTGGTCTTTTGCTTCTTCTTAAATCCTCACTTTCAAGATTATTTTGAATAATTGGAACATGTGAAATATTATCACTTGAAATAATAGGAGCATCATTATTTTTCTCAAATTTTAAAGGAAAAATATTTTCAAAAAATTCAGCATTTTTTGTTTCAATAATAGTATTATTTTCAAGTACATCACTTTTAACTACTAAAAATCTATATGTTGCACTACTTTCAGCATACCCAATAAATATACAATCAGATGTTTTAGATCCTATTTTTCTTTTCTTTGGATCAGGCAACATAACTTTAGCAAGGCACCCCCACACTTTCAAATATTTCAAATTAGGTGGATACCCTTTCCATAACTCATAAGGAGTTATACCGGTTTTCTTATAAGAAATTCTATTTTGTAAATGACAAGCAGATAAAATGGCTTCACCTTAAAGATTATCCGGAGCATCTAGAATTAACAAGCATGCTATTCATCATTTCCTTTAAAGTCCTATTTTTCCTTTCCGCTACACCATTTGATTGTGGAGAATATGGCGGAGTTATCTCGTGAATTATGCCTTCTTTCTCACAATAATCATTCAATAAAATAAATTCACCACCTCTATCGGATCTAACTCTTTTGATTTTCTTATCCAATTGATTTTCTACTTCAGCTTTATAAATTAAAAACTTATTAAAAGCTTCATCTTTATTTCTCAACAAATAAACTTTTGTATATCTAGAAAAATCGTCTATAAACGTCACATAATATTTTTTCCCTCCTCTAGTCATAGTTTGTTTCAAGTCTCCTAAATCAGTATGTATTAAACTTAACAATTCCGATTCTCTAAATACTGAAGCACATGATTTCTTAGTTTGTTTAGCTTCTGCACAAACTTCACACTTATCAATATTCAAAAAATTAATATTCGAAATAAGACCTTTAGAATGCATTTTTTTAATATAAGATAAGCTAACATGTCCTAATCTAGCATGCCATAAATTAAAAGAATCAACCAAGCAAGCAGAAGTACTAGCATTTTTATTGATAACATTGAGTACAAACAAGCCATGGTTATAATATGCCTTGCCAACAAAATTATTATTCTTGGTCAACACGACCTTATCAGATTCAAAAACAACATTCACCCCCACTTTTCCTAATAATCCCACAGAGACCAAATTGGCTCGGATACTAGGAACATGCAACACATCATTCAATGCCAAAGTTTTGCCAGATGTGAGTTTGAGAAGAACTTTGCCTTTTCCAAGAACTTGAGTAGTTCTTGAATCACCAAGATAGACAACTTCTTCTCCCTCCTCAACTTGGGTGTAAGACACAAAGTCTTTTTTGTTAGCACATATGTGCCTAGTGGCACTAGAATCTAACACCCAATCTTTCACATTGGCCACAAGGTTCACTTGGGAAACAACCGCAACAATTATATCATCCACTTTGGCTTCAGTCATATTTACTTTAGCCTTAGTGGGATTGTCATTCCCAACTCTTTTCCGGCATTGAGCAACATAGTGGCTAGGTCGATTGTTGGTTTTGGGCTTATAACCATTTCTTTTATCATACCTATTACTTGATTTTTCCCGACGATTGTTGTCCTCCACAAAGCTGCTTCTAGTAACAACTTCTTTGTCAACAACATCGTGCTTGCGGTAAAATTTATATCCACCAAAAACAACAACATTAGCAACATTATTCTGCATAATAACTACGTGGAAATATCCTTAAGATTGTTGGAAAAATTTGATGAATATGGAGAATAAAAGGCTTAGTAGCTTGAGGCGTGTCAAAGACACTGTCCTTAAGGATATTTCGCCCAGATAAATAATATTAGGCGTATTCCCCAGGATTCAACTAGCTCTTCTAGTATAACTAGGAGCAGAAACAACAGATTTATAAGAAGAAACTCAGCACAAAAGAAAGAAGAAGAAATTTTTTTTCTATGTTTCACTCTATCTCCATGAACAAAACTAAATAGCCTTTTTAATAGCGTAAGAAAAAATACATCTTTCATAAAATAAACGTTGAAAATTTAATACCAAAGATTCAATGACAAAACTGAAAGAATCAAAACTGTTAGAAACCAAAATGGACCAAGAATTCAATTTTTAAGAAGAAACTGTCATAACCTTCATATTTAACATTAAAGTAATTATTATCACCTTTAATGCATGCAAACGGTCAAGACTTTTTGATCAAAAAAATTATAACAGAAGGCATTCAATGTTAATAAACATTGAGATATTAAAAATATTAAAATACTTATTCTTTTTGAGTTATTGTTAAAAAATTATATATTTTAACACTTTCTACTTTTATATGGTGGGGTTCTCTTTGCCTATCCTTTTGTTTCCAAAAATGGATATGACCAGTAGCAGTGACACTTATTAGAATTAAGTAGTATCATCTGATTCTGACCAGTGACCCCGCTTTAAAACTAACATGTAAATATACTATATGTCGACACCACTTGAAAATATTGCGAAGAATCAGTTTGAAGTAGGATGTAAAGCAGTTTAAAGGTCGAATTGTAACAGTAGGTCGCTACTGATTGTGCAAATCTCTGTGTATGACTCTAGATGAATGCAGTGAAAATAGCCTTGTAAAGGGAACTTTTTATTATTTGGTAATGATAGTGATATGAGTTGAGCTTAAAGAGTGAAAGCCAATCACCAGCCCCAACTTGTTCGGGATTGAGGTAGTAGTAGTAGTTGTAAGCCTTGTAAAGGAAAGGAAGCACTTGAAATATGACACTTGATGTACATCATTATCCAATCAATTGAATAGTTTTTCCCACAAACTCACAACCTGACTCAACAGTCAAATAAGAAAAACATAAAAAAGGACCATACTGTCTAGTTTGGAAGAGTAGAAAGCAAAGCACAACTATACAATATCTATGGACAAACACTAGAATCATACAAAACAAGACAATGTAGCATACCTAACCCCTGGTGACCAAAAATTGAAAAAGATTTAAGAATAAGAAAAATAAAGATCACACCACTAGCAAATTTACTCACTCCTGATCGTTGTAATGTTTTTCTCAGAGTTTCTGATATCTTATTTGGTTTTGACTTCATCCTTTGATTCAGATTTGGAGTTGGGGGACTTGCCAATGATTGCTTTCTTAGCCTTCACAAGAGACTGCTTCACCTTAGACATAAGGTTGCTTGATTGCTTTGTCTTCACTGGAACTTCTTCTGTTTTTGCTGTCTCCTCAACTTCTTTCTCACCTTCAGCAATTTTCTCATCTTTTGTCTCTGTCTCTGGCTTCTGAGCCTCTTCAGCTGAAGGTTCAGTAGCATTAGCTGTTGCCTCATCCACCTTCTTCTCAGCTTCTGCAGCTTCATTGGCTTCACTTGCAGCATTTTTCTCGTCGTTTTTGCTCCCATTTTCAGCATTTGGTTCAATGTCTCTGGAAGCAATCTCCAGTTCTGGAACCTTTTCAGTAACTTCAGATGTTGCGACAACCTTTGATTCCTGGGCAGCTAATTCTTCAGTCGCAACACTTTTCTCTCTCTTCTCATCTTGATCATTAGTTGTAGCAATTTTCTCGTCCTTTGTGCTCTCATTTTCAGCAAGTGGTTTAATGTCTCTGGAACTAATCTCCACTTCTGGAGCCTTTTCAGCAACTTCAGATGTTTCAACAACCTTTGCTTCTGGTGCAACTAATTCCTCACTAGCAACACTTTTCTCCCCCTCAACTTGATCATCAGTTTTCACATCCTTTGTTTCTCTTTCAACTTTTTCTACCTCTTCTTTTGCTGGTGCTTCAGCAACTGTAGCCTTTGGAACCGATTCCTTTTCTTTCTCATCAACAACAATATTGTCTCCAGCAACTTCAGCAGGACTTTCCTCATCTGTTTTCTGCATTAATGATCCTAAAGTGGTTGAAGTTGCTTTTTTTGAGCTCTCTGCAAGAAGAGATTTCCCTTTTGGGGCCTCTTCTACCTTATCTTCTGGAATCACTTCATCTTTTCCAGTAATGGCCTCAGCAGCTTCTTGCTCAATCTTTTCAATAGCTTCAGTTGGCTTTTCCTCTACAGTAGGAGCTGGTACTGAAATTTCTTCTATCTTAGGTTCTGCCACTGGAACTTCCGACACTGTTACAACATCTTTTTGCGGTTCACTGGCCTCTAAATCTGCTTGCTCCTTCTTGTCCTCAACGGCCTCAACTGATGTTTCCACAACGTCAACTGTTGTCGGCTGCTCCTCAGGCTTTTCCTTGACAGGCTCATTTTCAGATCCTTTCTCCAAAATTTCAGCCTTTTCAGCCTCTGGTTGCACCTCTAGTTCACCTTTGGTAACATCAACAACTTGCTCAGGAATACTTTGAGCTTCTAGTTCAAGAGCAGGTTCCTTGGTTAATTCTGGAATATCTTTGCTAGTAACTTCTTCAACAGTTGGAGGCTCAATTTCCTTGTCTCCGGTCTTTTCTTCTGATTCTGCTGAAGTAGCAGGTATACTTGACAGTTCCTCAGCTTTTGGTTTCTCCTCCTCTTCAGTTGTGGGTGGAGGTGGCGATATTTCATCAGCGTTAGGCTTCTGGTCCTCATCATCTTTCTTTACCTCTTTAATTGCCAGGGGCAATGGCTCATCAGCTATTTGCTTCTCTTCCTCGTCACTTTTCTTTACCTCTTCAATGATGCTTGGTGGTGGTTCCTCTATTGTTGGCTCCTCATCAGCTTTCTTTACTTCTTCGACTATTACTGGAATAGGTTCATCAGCTTTAGGCTCATCTTCCCCATCAGTTTTCTTTAATTCTTCAATAATGGTTGCTGGTTGCTCCTCTATTGTTGGCTTCTCTTCTTCATCAGCTTTCTTTACTTCTTCGGCTATAGTTGGGATTGGTTCATTAGCTTTAGGCTTCTCTTCCTCATCACTTTTCTTTAACTCTTCAGTGATGGTTGCTGGTAGTTCCTCTGTTGTTGGCTTATTTTCCTCATCAGCTTTCTTTACCTCGTCGTTGATGGCAGGTGGTGGTGCCTCTATTGTTGGCTTCTCTACCTCATCAGCTTTCTTTACTTCTTCAACTATCGCTGGAGCTGCTTCGTCTGCTATTGGCTTCTCTTCTTCATCAGCTTTCTTTACTTCTTCAGTTATCACTTGGGATGGTTCATCTGTATTCAACTTCTCTTCGTTATCAACTTTTTTAACCTCTTCTGCTATTGTTGAGCCTAGTTCCTCAGCTTTCGCCTTTTCTTCATCGCCATCCTTCTTTGGCTCTTCAATTACTGGAGCTTCGCTTTTTGTGTCCTCTATTTTTTCCACTGATTCAGTAGAAGAAACCACTGGACTAGGGGAATCCTCTTCTATTGGTTTTGTTCCATTATCTTTATTAGGGGTTACACTCTCTCCTTCCATAGTCTTAACCTCTTCAAGCACTTTCTTCTCAATTTGCTGCAGTAATGAGAGTAGAATAAAAAAGAGTAAGCAAGCAGAAATCAAATGAGAAAATGTTTGAATCCACAGGACTAAAAGGACAATGAAAAAGCTGGAATACAAATTTTTGCTCGGACTCTCCGAAAATGTGGCCGGATACATGGTCGGATCCTCCAAAAGTTGTGCATTTTTGAAGGATCTAACACAGGTGCAGCTATATTTTGGAGAGTCCGTGCAAAGTAGCTTTTTAGAATGGTGAACTGACAAAAGGAACGAAATATTGGACATTAAGCTTTCAATTTTCAAGTGTGGTAGCTCACTATTCACTTCTTTGAAGAAAATGGAAATATGGAATACATAAATCTGAACTAGTTAAGAAAAGGACAAATTTAGGGAAACACAACTGGTAGTTTCCTCAACAAAGATTGACACTGACATAAAGCACCTAGGAAAGAGGGTGATGCATTCTCCAAACGCTTTTTCTTTGGTGAATTCAACATACAACACTAACTTTTGTCATGTTCAAGTTATTTACAAGATCAAAAGGATAAGAAAGCAACAAGAAAACGAAATAAACAGGCCACAATTTTTTTTTTTTTTTTTGGTTTTCCACCCGGTGTTTGATATCCGCATTGGAGCCCGACTATATCCGGATTCGTGCCGCATAGGGCTCCATTCGGGACAAAGCGCTCCCTATCAAGCATTTTTTATACCCATGGCTCGATCTGGAGACTTCTGATTAAGGGAAAAACAGTTTAATTGACCGCACCACCTCCTTTGGTGGCAGAGGCCACAATTCTTAATTACACAAAAGGCAAGATTCCAGGCTTCTGCTTCTCACAAGCAAAGCAACAAATTTTCATCTCAGCAGAGCTATCACTTATCAGAAATTTCATCAATTCTTTTGTTATGATATCATGAGTAATAAAAACTACACAGTAATTTCAACATCTTCCTTCATAAAAGTCCTAGTTAATCTGTTTTGAGACGGCAAAAATTCAATGAAACTGTTATTTTCTCTTTTACTTTCTCACAGATATCAGTGACTAATAAGGCTTATCACCCTAACATCCTTATCAAAAAAATCAAACTTACAATTCAGTAAAATCTTTATGCTCAAAACATCTCATTCTTCTATTTTATTTTATACAGTTTTCTTTCGTAACATCCAAATTTATTCTGTGCTAATATAATTCAACACATAACAATAGCAGATGACAAAATTACAGGCTAAAAGTTTCGTTTTTTTTTTGGCTACGAAACACAGTCTATAATCAAACAACCAAAAAGAAGTACCAGCATAAAGCTGTCAACATATGTATCCATTCAAAAGTAACAAAAAAAGATACAAAAAAACAAATATATGTGGTAAAATTCATTAGCAACAGAAGAAGAAAATCACAGAAGCTTACCTCAGAGGCAGGTATAAGATGATCTGATGAAACAGTTTCAGTAGCCATGTACAGACACTGATGATGATGAAGAATTCAAAGAATGATCCCTCTTAAACTGATACAAAAAGATTCAGTAGATTAAAGAAAAAAAGTAAGAAATGAAAAAGTGTAGACAAGAAAGGAAAAAGAATGATATGGTTGGCAATAGCCTTAAGCATACAGAAGTAAGTAGAGAACCACACTCACATACACTCCCCCCCCCCCACCCACCCAAGGCCAGCTCTTTTGAAAAGTAAGAAACAGGGTGGACTGATGTTCACATGATGGATGACCTGTCAGCATTTGGTGGAATTTACTTTTAACTAATCTTCAATATTTTCAATTCACTAATCTTTAATTATGATGGAAAGAGCACTTTTAAAATTTGAATATGAACAAAAAAATTAAATATTTAAATAATTAGGATAAAAAAGGAATATGATTATATTGTGAAAAAATAAAGAGGATAGAGCTGTCAAGAATTGGATTAGCATGGCCTCGCTACAGTCACAAAAGGTTCACTCATTGATGGGACCATTTGAATTTGGTGAGTTTTAACAGCCTAATAATATTTTGGCAAACAGTTGTCTATTTTGTCCACTTTCTGTTGAGAGTTCCATTTTGAAATTAAAAAGATTATACTTTTTTGGCCCCCAATTATTCAGGTCATTTTCATTTTCAAGTGATGCCATCTACACTTCACCAAAAGAAAATTATTTTGGGTCTAGTGGGTTTTATATACTATAAGTATAATTTATTACTATGTTTTAATGAAAGGAAAATACAATTTTATACTTATTAGATTTGTAGTTTAGGAGAGGTCCATGTCATGTATGACGTTTTAAAAGGTTCTAATGATAACAGAAATCTCTTACTAAAAGCCCTTCTAATTAAGGACTTCCCAAATAATAGAGAAACTAATTATGAGGCTCCTACGTCTTTTAATATATAATTTTAAAAGTAATATAAATATTATCAAATAATATATCTGACTTATGAAATTAAAATTAAATAAAAAATGTTGGTTCTTTGAAAATAATAACTGTTGATCCCATTAAAAAATCTTCCTCTTAGAAGTCTGCATATACCTTATTGTAATTTGTGAGATTTTTTATGGGAATATCTTATGAAAATTATTGTTATTTTTACTGCCTAATACTTAAAAAAAATATTTTTTAATAAATATAAATCAAATAATTTGAACAAAAATTATTGTAATGATGAGGTTTGGCTTTATAGCTCATATAAAAAAAAAATTGACAATATAAAGTCTAAACATAACTGATTTTGAGTTACTATTTTACAACTATTAACTTAATATAGAAAAAATGTTGCCATTTTTTAAAATAAATACAGATAATAATAATAATAATAATAATAATAATAATAATAATATAATAATAATAATAATAATAATAATAATAATAATAATAATAATAATAATAATAATACACGACAACTTATTAAGAATATATTTTGTCTTCCACTATTTCATCTTTATTATTTTTAGTTTACATTTTTACTAATTGGACTCTTAATACAAATTCTTTAACTAAATTGTTTATTTTTTCACTGTTATTGCACCTTTTATGGAGAAATTTGTGTATCCTAAATTTTTTGCTAACTTGAAAGCTAATTTACTTATACGATGAATTTAAAAAATAATTAAAGTGGATTCTTTTGCAAATTATTAATTCAAAGATTTAAATTAGTTCTGAGCATTAAAGGAAATAGTATGGGTTTTGTCTATTCAAGTTCTTCATATATTGGCTCATTCATAGTTTTGAATTTTTCAACTATAATTATAATTTTTACCAATAAAATTTGCATTGTTGAAGAGTAAAAATTATTCTAATATTTTACTTTTGAATTTTTTATGTTTATAAAACTCTCAACCATTTTTCGTTCTTTCTTTGTCTTTTATATTCTTAAATATATAGTTATTGATTTGTCTTATTACTGATCAGTGTACTTTTAAAATAACTAGATTTAGAGTACGTGTTTTGTACGTGTATTATGCGTTATGCACAAAAGAACGTATTTTTATTAGGTAAAATAAGAATGAATTAAGTATAAAGATAATTGATGATACAACAAATATTTAAATGATAAACTGTCTAAAATAGTGTATATTAAATTGAATAAGAATGAATTAAGTGTAATAGCATTTGAGGATGCAAAAAACATTATTACATGAAAGAAATATTTGAATTGATTGTGTAGCACTAAATTAAGTGTTAGAATGAAGCATGGGTGTGGTGATGTTGTTGGAACCATTAGTCAGATTGTTGCTATCCTATTGATGTCATATGTTGAACAATGTTGATGTGCGCCATGTAGAATGTTGCTTCAGTTGACACTGATAAGAGGAGGACACCTCTAAAATATAACACTATTGTCGATGCATTCAGCAAAACAGTTCAGAACCTGTAAAAATAGATATAATTAATATATATAAAATTCATGTATAATATGTATAATTAAATTGTGTATAGTTGAGGAAGTTTCAAAAAAAAAATATTGATTGAAGAATAACAAAAGATCATCATACAATTATGTTTCTATGATATATGCTATGTTATGGTGGTGAATCTTACCTAATATCTCTTTATAGACGACGTTCTTGGTATATGTTCCTTTTTTTCGCTTCGGCTGCTCGGTCAAGACCAAAACCTTTGTTGTTGACATATATATTTCCATTAGAGTGCAACATATAGCTGTCCATGTGAGAATACGTGTTGCGGTAAATACAGTCCCACATTAGGTATTGTTTGTCCTTGTGCTTTATTTATTGTCATCGAAAAGCATAGCCGTACTGAAAATTGTTTTCTGATGAATTTGAAAGGGTAACCTTCATTTTCTGGAGGCGAAAGTTGAATTCTGAGAATAAACATGTGTTTGGAAGCATTTTCGCCCATCATTATTTATGCATGGATGACGTTGTTGTCAAAGCCTCTACATATCATTCTTGTACCATTACACAAGCCATTTCCCGGGTCCAAATTTCTTAATAACATGATCGGAGCATTTATCTTTAAAACCAACCTGTCAAACAACAAATAATCACTTTAAATATAACAAGCAGAAGGCTTCTCAACACACAAATAGGATGATTGAAAGTTTATATTTCCACGAAAAGTAAACTTTCAATCATCCTATTAACAAGTCTTATATTTTGCTTTTTTTTTCCTTCTTATAAACTTCCAAATGTATATCTATGATTGTATTTTTGTGCTATAATTTGGATGAGCGAAAATGAAGAAGAGTGACTAAAGTCTACTATTTCGTGGAAAGCTTCCTCTAGGTAATAATCACAATTTTTTTTGTATTTTGGTGCTGTAATTTGGATGAGGGAAAATGAAGAAGAGTGACGGAAGTCTACTATTTCGTGGAAAGCTTTTGCTATGTAATAATCACAATTTATCCAAACAATTTATCGTGGAAAGATACCATTGTCCTACTAATACTTTCCACCCTAGTGCAACAACCACCCCCTGTAATAGTACATAATAGGATTAAGGTAAGTTTAATAAATTTATCTCAATTAAAAACATATTGAGAGATTCTTTTAATATTGTCATGTACACAAGGAATTCACAGAAAGATAGAGAATAGCAATTTGACACAAACCTGTGTGATGGAAGGCCACTTGGTGTTAAAGTATTTAAGTACTCTTCCTGATAGTAGTTGTTGGTATCATCCTCTGCGGAGTCAAAACTCAAAAAAGTTCTGCTTTCACCAGGAAACTTAGCAATTAGCATCTCATTTAGTTGATCAACATACTCATTTCTGCTAGCCAAGATAGCCCTTTCTGTCATGTATTTTGCACAACTTGACATTTCATGTAGAGATGGAAATATCTCTCTTATTAAATTATCTTCACCAGTACTATCAACATCATGTTTGACGATCAATTTTTCTGGAAGAAGGACCATATCATCTCTTATTGTAGGTTCCTCTCCATTACCGATTCGTAGTAAAAATCGCTGAATGTTGGATCTCCTCTTGCCCTCATATTTCTTGTTAATTGAATCTTTTCCATTTTATTCCACAAATATGATTTTACCAAGCTTGCATTTATTGTTTCAGCTCTGGTAGATTTTGGAACTACTGGTAGTACTTGACGAAAATCACCTCCTAAGACCATCACTTTTCGATCAAAGGGTTCATTAATATCCATTATATCTCTGAAGCTCCTATCAACAGTTTCAATCGTCTGACGATTGGCCATAGGTGCTTCATCCCAAATTATTAGCTTTGATTTTCTTATCAATTTAGCACCACCATTCTGTTTTGACATATTTGTGATTGTTGTATCAGTTGTTTGAAGAGGTATGTCGAATCTAGAGTGAGTTGTACGACCTCCGGGTAAAATTGCAGCTGCTACACCACTTGTTGCCGTTGCTAAAGCTATCATGCCTCTTGATCTGAGATTTGCAAGCAATGCACGATATCGGAATGTTTTTCCAGTTCCTCCAGGCCCATCCAGAAAGAATAACCCCGCTCTGCCAGAGTCTACTCTCTCTAATATAGTCTTAAAAGCTTGTTCTTGTTCAGGATTTAGTTTTGATTGTGCATCAAAATCTTCGGGGATACATTTATAGACCTTTCTTCAATTATTTCTCTGCATTCCGATACATTACCATTATCCCTCTCATGATCAAGTTTAGGTAGGTCATACTTGTCAATTTTCTTGCCCATGCTCTCTAAGAAATAATTTATGCTTTTCAACGTGCATTGGAGTTGAGTAGCAGGAGAATTGTCATGTATTTTTCTAAAATCTTCGGACATATCTTCGTAATAGGTTTCCCAGAGCTTTCTAATGTCCGTTGGATTACAATGAACTAAAATTGTTGCAAATAAATTTCTCAGCGCTGATGGCATTTTGTAGAGGACCGCTTCACGTAAGCATTCTGAAATACTGTTGTCTGATTCTAATAAACCTCTTTCCTTTGCAGCTTCTTTGAATGTTTCACACTCTTTTCTATTAACAGTTAGCAAGTCTTTAAACGATAAGGAACCTCTGACGTGATTCAACATCAAAGTGCGTACGCGTGAAGGGTCCTCTGACGTGATTCAACATCATCGTGACGGCAATATTACTCTTTGGCCAACTTTATCTCCTCTATATTCTCCAGCCATGATACTATCAACTATACCTTGCAATATTTCCCTTCTAAGTAGTGCTTGCTCTAATCTAAAGAATTCAAGTCGTGTTGTTTCTAACTTGATGTACATATCAACCACAAATTGCTGCAATAACCGTCCGCATAATAATAGTATTGTCTTTTCTCCTTTGCGTATTTGAAATTTGTAGCAATAACACTCTCTACAAGACACACATTATTTAGATTCACGACGTACACCTACAAAAATAAGTAATATCTATCTGAGTAGGTAATATTCAAACAATAAAACTAAAGTGATACGTAATTTAATTGCAATACTTTACCTTGCTCCTCTTTGTGAAAGACATCATTAGCGGACGTGTATGTTGGGACATTCTGGTTTACATTGGCAACTTCAGATGTACTTGCACCTTTTTTTGATTTATATTTGTGTATTTCTTGGTGCCATCCAACCTCTCCATTTGGAAAAAGCAGTGGATATTGGAGTGGGTCATAGCAACCATAATAATGTTTGACTCTATGTTTGTTGCCGGAATGCTCATGAACAATAATCCCTCTATCGAATGGTACATTTAGATTATTTCCATCTATCCAAATTGCAGCAATTTGATCTACTGATGGTTTGTTGTAGACACGTTGATCTAGTGTAGCATTAACAGCAATTCGAATCTGTAAATCTTGGAAGCTTGAATGATCCTTTAGCTGGCAAAAGAATTGTGCATAAGGATTCCCATCCATTAGCTGCCTAATTTTTGTCACAACTTCCTCAGATAAGTTGGCTTCTTGCAATTTTGAAATCCGATTGCATAATTCATTGTCCGTGTCAAAAAAATATAACTGAAAATAACACGGGTTATCCTCACGTGGAAGCAATGACGGAAGATCGTGATAAATTTGACCTTGTGCCTTAAAGGTGTAAACTCATTTCCTTGAAGATGCAAGTTCTTTGTCAAGTTTAACACCAAAAGATGTAAACGCAAAAATACTATTATATGCTCTAATGTTTCGACGGAACTCTTTTGCCTCGTCTGACTCGTCAACAAGTAACTCGTATAATTGCATTGGAACTTCATTATTTACCAATCTTATTGATCTCTCTCCGCAACAAAATGTTGGAGTTTCATGCTGAAACCTCATAGCGTGACAGTGAATGCAATCGGGAACATTTTCCAACTTATGAGTACATGATGTAGATGGTTTAGAGACAATTTCACCTATATTTATGTAGCCAAATGTTAATAGAAGGTAATAACTCAAACACAAATAAAATGTAAGTAATTTTGCTGGATAATTTAGTACTCCATATTACCTTCAATTTCACACTCTTTTGATAGAGCCTTCAAAAACCAATTTATCCTTCGTTGCTTCATTGGTCTTCTTTCTTCAATATCAATATCTTCCATTGATTGAGTCGAGATTTCCCAAAAATAAGAAGCATATTTTAGATCCAAAGTAAATTCTATTAATCATATTTAAAAAATTGACGACGTGGGAGTTTTATTACCAATTAATTAAGGAAAAGTTTAATAATAAATAATTGAAGAAAAGTTTTACAAAAAAAATGAAGAAAACTTTACCAAAAAAATCAGAAAACTAAATTAATTAAGTGTTAAGCTTTTTTATGTAATTTAGAACGTGACAAATACCAATTAATGAAGGAAAATTTTAATAACAAAAATTTGAAGAAAAATTTACCAAAAAAAAAAAAAATCAGCAGAAACCTAAATTCACTTAAGTGAACTTTACTTTGTACGTGCACATTTTTTTTGGTTAAGTTTCTTATTAGGTAAGAAACATGACAAAGTTTTATTACCAATTAATTAAGGAAAAGTTTAATAATAAATAATTGAAGAAAACTTTTCCAAAAAAATGAAGAAAACTTGACCAAAAAAATCAGAAAACTAAATTAATTAAGTGAAAAGTTAAGATTCCTTATTAAGTAAGAAACGTGACAAATTTAAACCAATTAATTAAGGAAAAGTTTAATAACAAATAATTGAAGAAAAGTTTTCCAAAAAAATCGAAAAACTAAATTAATTAAGTGAATAGTTTTAAATATTTATAAAATACTTAAATTACTATATTGTCCGATGTAAACTCTATTTTAAAAGGGTAAAAAAGGCGAACGACATTTGCTAAGGGCCTTCGTGCTTTTAATATAATATAGATATACAAAACCGATATCAAGAAGCTATAATTTAATTGTAATTAGAATTTCAAAAGTAAATATAACACGTATTCCATTGAATAATATGGGAAATTAAAAAATGAAGTCCACTTAAATTCATTTATTTCTCTAGTAGTATCATTAGGTTTGATTAGGTTTTCATGCTTAGCATCCTAATAAAATAGACATAAAATAATGTTCTAAAATAGTATTATAATTATAATTTTGCTTAACACTTTTTTGCACTAATTATAATTAAAGAATATTAATTGTTTGAGCTTCTTGTTCTTTTTCTTGCTTTTGTAAAGGTAAATATAGATAAAAAGATTATTTGATAGTTGAATATTTTTATACTAAAATTAGGACATAAAAAGTTATACTTCATTGGCCAACGAAGCAACCTACAACCTATTCTAAGTCGTAAGTTTTCTTTTTCTCGAAAAAGGAAATCTTTTTTAGTTTTTTCATGTTTATAGCATACACTAGGCTTCATTATATAGAAGTTTAGATAAGAATTTTTTAGTATATGCAAAATTTTACTTGATTTAGAATCTAATATTAGGAAAATAATGTACAAAATTTAGTTGATTTAGATCCTAACTATTAGAAAATTTATTAAATAATTATTTTGTCTAGTGTGTAATCTATTTTAAACGGGTAAAGAAGACGAACAATATTTCGCTATAAGATTTCGCGCTATTAATATTGTCACGACCCGGATTTCCCACCATCGGGGTCATGATGGCGCCTACTAAATAGAAGCTAGGCAAGCCAAATATTAATTGCATCTCCATTAATAACCAATTTCTTATTAACAACATAAAAATTACAGCGGAGCAATCAAAATTAGCGGAAGACTTAATCAAATATGATAAAGAAAACTCCAAATCTGATACACTACCCAAGACTGGTGTCACAATACTCACGAACTTCTAAGAATAATACACATAATTGTTTGAAAGAAAATACAAGCTGTTTATCTCGATTACATGAGATAACAGAATGAAAAGCATAGATAGAAGAGACAACGGGTCCTGCGGACGCCTGCAAGGCTACCTCGTAGTCTCGGTAGTTGAAAAATCCACAAGTCTCTACTGCCGCTGCTGCTGTCCGTAACCTGTATCTGCGCAAAAAGAGCGCAGAGTGTAGTATCAGCACAACCGACCCCATGTGCTGGTAAGTGCCTGGCCTATCCCAGCGAACTAGTGACAAGGCTAAGGCCAGTCACCCACCTAAACCTGTACAGTTGCAATATAGATATATATATATATATATATATACAATACATTTATAAAGAAATACTCTGCTCTGATATATTATTCAACAACTGAAGATATCCAAAAATATTCTTACTTTCATGTTTCAATTTCCTCTTTCATTTCATGTCTCGTGGTAGGCGTACCACCCGCTCCCAACTGTCACAGTAATTATCTCTTGTGGTAGGCGTACCACCCGCTCCCAATGTATCAGAAATTATATCTCGTGGTAGGCGTACCACCCGCTCCCAAATATATCAAAATTATATCTTGTGGTAGGCGTACCACCCGCTCCCAATATATCAAAAATTATATCTCGTGGTAGGCGTACCACCCGCTCCCAAATCTATCAAAATTATATCTTGTGGTAGGCGTACCACCCGCTCCCAGTATATCAATAGGCTACCGGCAACTATGGCCAATGCCAAGATTTAAATCACTTCGTGGTCGGCGTACCACACGATCCCATTTCTTATTATATATAAGTGGTCGGCGTACCACACGATCCCATTTCATAAATATATATATATATATTACCGGCATTTAGCCAATAATCTCTATATCAACAATATTTATAGTTACCGGTTTTTAAACCAATAATTTATAATAGTTTCAACAATTTACTTTCATTACCGGTATAACACCAATAATTCTTATTCAACAATTTATTCATAACCAAATTCATATTCCTACAAACTAGGATAGAACAAACACTTACCTCGAAAGTTCACGAACGATTCAATCCGTAGCAATGCCTTTTCCTTTCGAATTTGACTTCAATCCAACCGTATCTATACACAATTGATTTCATATCATCAATTCTACTTAACAAACTAGTTCATATTGCTAATTATGATTTTTACAACATTCTGCCTGGAATAGTAAAAATCGACCCCGAGCCCACATAATCGAAACTCAAGTTTCGAACCAAAATAAGTTCACCCAATCCTCCATGAGTTCAAATATACAATTTGTTCTTAAATTCGACTCCAAAACGAAGTCTAGATCGTAAATTCATTGAAAACCCTCACTATACTAAATTCTCAATTTTTCTACCCATTTACACCTATTTAGGCTTAGGAATTCAAATAATATTGATGGAAAATGAAGAAAACGAGTTAAGAATCACTTACCCAAGAAGTTTAATGAAGAATCGCTCAAAAACCGTCCAAAAAGTTGTGGAGAAGAGAGTGTTTTGTGAAAAATGGAAACAATCCCGTAAGTGTTCTGTTTGGGGATTAAATTCACTGGGCAATAATTTCTTCATCGCGTTCGCGACACCCCGGCCGCGTTCGCGATGAAGGAAAATATCAGGCCATCGCGTTCGCGTAGGGTGAGTCGCGAACGCGAAGAAGAAAAATACTGAGCTTCAATTTTGGTCTACGCGAACGCGGCCTAAGGCACGCGATCGCGATGAAGGAAAATGCTGGGCATCAAATTTGGCCTACGCGAACGCGGCCTAAGGCACGCGATCGCGATGAAGGAAAAATGCTGGGCATCGCGAACGCGATCAACAGGACGCGAACGCGAAGAAGGAACGAAATGTTCTTCGCGAACGCGACAAAGGCATCGCGAACGCGATGAGGAAATGCCTGCTGCAGATTTCTGCAGTTTTTCTTAAGTTCAAAAACACCCCGAACCACCTCCGAAACACTCCCGAGCCCTCGGGGCTCCAAACCAAATATGCACACTAACCTAAAAACATCATACGAACTTGCTCGCGCGATCAAATCGCTAAATTAACATCAAAATCCATGAATTGAGCCTTAAAGCTCAAGAACTCTTTAAGATTTCATAATTTCCAAACTTTCCAATTTAAGGCCGAAACACGTCAAACGACGTCCGTTTTCAACCAAACTTTACAGGAAGCGCTTAACCAATATATATGACCTGTACCGGGCGTCGGAACCAAAATACGAGCCCGATACCAGTACTTTTTAATAAAAATTCAGTTTCATTTTCTTAAACATTTTCAGAAAACAATTTAACAGAAAAATTCTTTTACCGGGGTTCTAGACCTCGGATTTCAATTCCGGACATATGCCCAAGTTCCATATTTTTCTATGGATTTTCTGAAATAGTCAAATCACGGATCCGGGTCCGTTTACCAAAAATGTTGACCAAAGTCAACCATATCAATATTAATATCAAAATTCTTCTACTTTTTCACATATTTCACATATTTCAACATAAATCTTTTCCAGCTTTGTGCCCGGATCTGTGCACGCAAATCGAGGCAACTATAAATGAGGTTTTCAAGGCCTCAAAAGCTCGGAATGATTAAATAAACAAGTGATGACCCTTTGGGTCGTCACAATCTCCACCTCTAAAACAACCGTTCGTCCTCGAACGGACAACAGAAAGAAGTACCTGAGTCAGGAAACAAGTGTGGGTAGCGGCTCCGCATATCAGACTCGGACTCCCAGGTCGATGCCTCAGGAGGCTGACCTCTCCACTGAACGCGCACATAAGGATAACTCTTCGACCTCAACTGTCGAACCTGCCAGTCTATAATGGCTACCGGCTCCTCCTCGTAAGATAGATCATTGTCCAATTGGACAATACTGAAGTCTAACACATGTGTGGGATCGCCGTGGTATCTCCGAAGCATAGATACGTGAAAAACCGGATGCACGGCTGATAAGCTAGGCGGCAAAGCTAATCTGTAAGCCACCCCTCCCACTCTGTCTAGAATCTCAAATGGACCAATATACCTAGGGCCGAGCTTGCCCTTCTTCCCAAACCTCATCACGCCCTTCATAGGCGACACCCGGAGCAATACTCGTTCACCAACCATGAAATCTACATCTCGAACCTTACGATCCGCATAAGTCTTTTGCCTAGACTGAGCTGAACGTAATCTCTCCTGAATAGTCTTGACTTTATCTAAGGCCTCCTGAACTAGATCTGTACCCAACAACCGAGCCTCTCCCGGTTCAAACCATCCAACTGGTGATCGACATCGCCTACCATATAACGCCTCATACGAAGCCATCTGGATGCTAGATTGGTAACTGTTATTGTAGGCGAACTCTGCTAATGGCAGAAACTGGTCCCACGAACCTCCGAAATCAATAACACAAGCTCGAAGCATGTCCTCTAGAATCTGAATAGTCCTCTCGGACTGGCCATCCGTCCGAGGATGAAATGCTGTACTCAACTGAACCTGGGTACCTAACTCCTGCTGCTGGACCACTCTCAAGAACCGTGAGTTAAACTGCGTATCCCGATCAGAGATAATAGATACTGGCACCCCATGAAGATGAACAATCTCCCTAATGTAAATCTCTGCTAACCTCTCCGATTAGTAGGAGACAGATACTGGAATAAAGTGTGCTGACTTGGTCAACCTATCAACAATGACCCAAATAGCATCATATTTCCTCCGAGTCAAAGGAACTCCAGTAACGAAGTCCATAGTGATCCGCTCCCATTTCCACTCGGGAATCTCAATCCTCCGGAATACACCACCGGGCCTCTGGTGCTTATATTTCACCTGCTGACAATTTAGACACCGAGCGACATATGCAACGATATCTTTCTTCATTCTGCGCCACCAATAGTGCTGACGTAAGTCCTGATACATCTTCGCGGCGCCTGGGTGAATAGAATACCGCGAACTGTGGGCCTCTGCTAAGATTAACTCTCGAATCCCTTCGACATTGGGCACACAAACTCGACCCTGCAATTTCAATATCCCATCATCATCTAGATTTACCTGTGTGGCACCTCCCCGCTGTACCGTATCTCTCAACTCACGCAAATGAGGATCATCAAATTGCCTCTCACGGATACGCTCTAATAAAGAAGAACGAGCGACCGTGCAGGCTAACACTCTGCTAGGCTCAGAAATATCTAATCTCACGAACCGGTTGGCTAAGGCCTGGACATCTAGAGCTAATGGTCTCTGACTGACCGGAATGTATGCAAGACTACCCATGCTGGCATACTTTCTACTCAATGCATCGGCCACCACATTGGCCTTACCTAGGTGATATAAAATAGTAACATCATAGTCTTTTAGCAACTCTAGCCACCTCCTCTGCCTCATATTCAACTCTTTCTGCTTAAACAAGTACTGAAGACTCTTATGATCGGTGTATACTTCACATGCTACACCATACAAATAATGCCTCCAGATCTTCAATGCGTGAATAATCGCCGCCAATTCTAGATCATGCACTCGATAGTTCTTCTCATGAATCTTCAACTGCCTCGAAGCATAGGCAATAACCTTGCCATCCCGCATTAACACTGCACCAAGCCCAATACGGGAAGCATCACAATAAACAGTATAAGGTCCCGTACCTGTGGGTAAAACCAATACCGGTGCTGTGGTCGAGGTTGTATTGAGCTTTTGAAAGCTCGCCTCACATTCATCGGACCATTCAAATTGAACACCCTTTCTGGGTCAATCTGGTCAGTGGGGTTGCAATAGACGAAAATCCTTCTACGAATCGGCGATAATAGCCCGCTAACCCCAAGAAACTCCGAATATCTGTGGTTGATGTCGGTCTAGGCCAGCTCTTGACTGCCTCAATTTTCTTCGGATCAACCTGAATACCTGTTGCCGTCACAATATGACCCAGGAATGCAACTGAACTTAGCCAAAATTCACACTTTGAAAATTTTGCATATAGTTGGCTATCTCTCAGAGTCTGCAAGGCCACTCTGAGATGTTGCGCATGCTCCTCCTGACCGCGGGAATATATTAATATGTCATCAATGAAGACTATTACAAACAAGTCTAAATAAGGCCGGAACACCCGATTCATTAATTCCATAAAAGCTGCTGGAGCATTTGTCAACCCAAAAGACATAACCAGGAATTCATAATGTCCATACCGAGTGCGGAACGCGGTCTTAGGGACATCAGATGCCCTAATCTTCAGCTGATGATAGCCGGATCTCAAATCTATCTTTGAAAATACCTTGGCACCCTGAAGCTGGTCAAATAAATCATCAATTCGCGGAAGTGGATATTTATTTTTGATAGTCACCTTGTTTAACTGTCGATAGTCAATGCACATTCTCATCGAACCATCTTTCTTCTTTACAAATAATACGGGTGCACCCCACGGCGAAACACCTGGGCCTAATGAAACCCTTTTCAAGTAAATCTTGCAACTGTTCCTTCAATTCTTTTAACTCTGGCGGAGCCATACGGTATGGGGGAATGGAAATGGGCTGAGTGCCTGGAGCCAAATCAATGCAAAAATCAATGTCCCTATCGGGCGGCATACCTGGCAAGTCCGAAGGAAATACTTCAGGAAATTCGCGAACCACAGGCACAGAGTCAATAGAAGGAACCTCAGCACTAGAATCACGGACATAGGCCAAATAAGCCAAGCATCCCTTTCCAACCATACGCCGAGCTTTAACATAAGAAATAACATTACGGCTAGTATGACCTGAAATTCCTTTCCACTCTATACGAGGCGAATTTGGCCGGGCTAAAGTCACAGTCTTGGCATGGCAATCTAGAATAGCATGATACGGAGATAGCCAGTCCATGCCTAGTATAATATCGAAGTCCACCATATTTAGGAGTAATAAATCAGCACGGGTCTCGAGACCCTCAATTACTATAATACATGACCGATGAACTCGATCAACCACAATGGAATCGCCTACTGGTGTAGACACATGAACAGGAACACTCAGTGGATCACTGGGTTGAATCAAGTATGGTGCAAAATAGGAAGACACGTACGAATATGTAGACCCAGGGTCAAATAATGCCGATGCCTTTCTATCACAAACCAAAATAATACCTGTAATGACGGCATCAGAAGACTCAGCCTCTGGTCTGGCGGGAAGTGCATAACATCGGGGCTGTGCCCCACCACCCTGAGCAGTATCTCTAGGACGATCAGCTGCTGGCTGGTCTCTACCTCTATCGGTCCGAGCTCCACCTCTATGACCTCTACCTCCACCTCTATGTCCTCTACCTCCGCCTCTAGCCGGCTGGGCAGGCTGTGAGGGAACTGGGGCCTGAATCATGGCACGAGAACCCTGCTGGTGAGATCTGTCAGAAGCTCGAGGGCAATACCTTGCAATGTGCCTAAAATCACCGCACGTAAAACAAGCCCTCGGCTGCCTGAAAATGGCGAAGTGGTGGTGCACTGATAGGCTGCTGATCAGAGTAGCGTGGCCGAGAATTACGATCACCTGAAGCATCATGAGAAACCTGAAGAGCTGACTGATAAGGCCTAGGAGGATGGCCTCTATCATAAAAATCTCTATCTCCGGACGAGGTACCACTGAATCTACCCGAATTACGAGATCTCTTATCTGATCCATGTCTCGCTCCCTGTGACAGAGCCATCTCGATCCGGCGGGCTGCATTAGCCGCCTCCTGAAAAGTGATTTCAGTTCCTGCACCCATAGCCATCTGTAGCCGAATTGGCCGATTCAAGCCATCAATAAACCTCCTCACTCTCTCCCGCTCTGTGGGAAGTATGATAACAGCATGACGAGCCAGGTCCACGAACCTAGTCTTGTACTGTGTGACAGACATAGAACCCTGATGAAGACGCTCAAATTGTCTGCGCATAGCCTCCCGCTGAGTTGCTGGAAGGAACTTCTCCAAGAATAATTCTGCAAACTGCTCCCAAGTCAAAGATGACGATCCCGCTGGCCTGGTTAGACAATAATCTCTCCACCAAGTCTTGGCGGAACCGGATAACCGAAAAGTAGCAAAATCCACACCATTTGTCTCCACAATACCCATAGTACGGAGAACTTCGTGGCAGCTGTATAGGAAGTCCTGTGGATCCTCTGAAGGAGTACCACTGAATGTGGTAGTGAACAGCTTGGTAAACCTGTCCAATCTCCACAACGCATCAGCAGACATAGCTGCACCATCATTAGACGGAGTCGCAATAATAGGCCGAACTGCCTCAACTGGCTGAATCACAGGATCCTGAGCCTGGGGAATTACTGGCTCCGGAGTGCGCGTAGCAGGAGTCTGATTACCTCCTCCGGCCTGAGAAGTGGCTGGTGCTACCGGTAATAAACCTGCTCTGGTGACATGATCCATAAAACCTGCTATCCGGACCAAAGCATCCTGAAGATCCGGTGAAAATAAAGCTCCTCCCGGGACCTGAGCTGGGCCTACTGGAGCTGCTGGGGCTGGAATTTCCTCCTCTATAAGAACCTGAGGTTCTGCCACTCGTGCTGCTGCTCGGGGCTGAGCTCTGCCCCTACCTTGTCCTCTAGGACGACCTCGACCTCGGCCTCTACCCCTAGCAGGAGCTGCCGCTGCTGGGATCTCGGGCTGCTGGTCAGTAGATGAGGATGCACGTGTCCTTACCATCTGCGGAAGAACAGAGTAGAAGTTCAATTAACATTGAAAAGATCAAGTCGCACGACTGGAAAGAATAAAGAGAATATTTTCCTAACTCTGTAGCCTCTGGAGGATAAATACAGACGTCTCCGTACCGATCCTTCAGACTCTACTAAGGTTGTTCGTGAGTTGTGAGACCTATGCAACCTAGTGCTCTGATACCAACTTGTCACGACCCGGATTTCCCACCATCGGGGTCATGATGGCGCCTACTAAATAGAAGCTAGGCAAGCCAAATATTAATTGCATCTCCATTAATAACCAATTTCTTATTAACAACATAAAAATTACAGCGGAGCAATCAAAATTAGCGGAAGACTTAATCAAATATGATAAAGAAAACTCCAAATCTGATACACTACCCAAGACTGGTGTCACAATACTCACGAACTTCTAAGAATAATACACATAATTGTTTGAAAGAAAATACAAGCTGTTTATCTCGATTACATGAGATAACAGAATGAAAAGCATAGATAGAAGAGACAACGGGTCCTGCGGACGCCTGCAAGGCTACCTCGTAGTCTCGGTAGTTGAAAAATCCACAAGTCTCTACTGCCGCTGCTGCTGTCCGTAACCTGTATCTGCGCAAAAAGAGCGCAGAGTGTAGTATCAGCACAACCGACCCCATGTGCTGGTAAGTGCCTGGCCTATCCCAGCGAACTAGTGACAAGGCTAAGGCCAGTCACCCACCTAAACCTGTACAGTTGCAATATAGATATATATATATATATATATACAATACATTTATAAAGAAATACTCTGCTCTGATATATTATTCAACAACTGAAGATATCCAAAAATATTCTTACTTTCATGTTTCAATTTCCTCTTTCATTTCATGTCTCGTGGTAGGCGTACCACCCGCTCCCAATGTATCAGAAATTATATCTCGTGGTAGGCGTACCACCCGCTCCCAAATATATCAAAATTATATCTTGTGGTAGGCGTACCACCCGCTTCCAAATATATCAAAATTATATCTTGTGGTAGGCGTACCACCCGCTCCCAATATATCAAAAATTATATCTCGTGGTAGGCGTACCACCCGCTCCCAAATCTATCAAAATTATATCTTGTGGTAGGCGTACCACCCGCTCCCAGTATATCAATAGGCTACCGGCAACTATGGCCAATGCCAAGATTTAAATCACTTCGTGGTCGGCGTACCACACGATCCCATTTCTTATTATATATAAGTGGTCGGCGTACCACACGATCCCATTTCATAAATATATATATATATATTACCGGCATTTAGCCAATAATCTCTATATCAACAATATTTATAGTTACCGGTTTTTAAACCAATAATTTATAATAGTTTCAACAATTTACTTTCATTACCGGTATAACACCAATAATTCTTATTCAACAATTTATTCATAACCAAATTCATATTCCTACAAACTAGGATAGAACAAACACTTACCTCGAAAGTTCACGAACGATTCAATCCGTAGCAATGCCTTTTCCTTTCGAATTTGACTTCAATCCAACCGTATCTATACACAATTGATTTCATATCATCAATTCTACTTAACAAACTAGTTCATATTGCTAATTATGATTTTTACAACATTCTGCCCGGAATAGTAAAAATCGACCCCGAGCCCACATAATCGAAACTCAAGTTTCGAACCAAAATAAGTTCACCCAATCCTCCATGAGTTCAAATATACAATTTGTTCTTAAATTCGACTCCAAAACGAAGTCTAGATCGTAAATTCATTGAAAACCCTCACTATACTAAATTCTCAATTTTTCTACCCATTTACACCTATTTAGGCTTAGGAATTCAAATAATATTGATGGAAAATGAAGAAAACGAGTTAAGAATCACTTACCCAAGAAGTTTAATGAAGAATCGCTCAAAAACCGTCCAAAAAGTTGTGGAGAAGAGAGTGTTTTGTGAAAAATGGAAACAATCCCGTAAGTGTTCTGTTTGGGGATTAAATTCACTGGGCAATAATTTCTTCATCGCGTTCGCGACACCCCGGCCGCGTTCGCGATGAAGGAAAATATCAGGCCATCGCATTCGCGTAGGGTGAGTCGCGAACGCGAAGAAGAAAAATACTGAGCTTCAATTTTGGTCTACGCGAACGCGGCCTAAGGCACGCGATCGCGATGAAGGAAAATGCTGGGCATCAAATTTGGCCTACGCGAACGCGGCCTAAGGCACGCGATCGCGATGAAGGAAAATGCTGGGCATCGCGAACGCGATCAACAGGACGCGAACGCGAAGAAGGAACGAAATGTTCTTCGCGAACGCGACCAAGGCATCGCGAACGCGATGAGGAAATGCCTGCTGCAGATTTCTGCAGTTTTTCTTAAGTTCAAAAACACCCCGAACCACCTCCGAAACACTCCCGAGCCCTCGGGGCTCCAAACCAAATATGCACACTAACCTAAAAACATCATACGAACTTGCTCGCGCGATCAAATCGCTAAATTAACATCAAAATCCATGAATTGAGCCTTAAAGCTCAAGAACTCTTTAAGATTTCATAATTTCCAAACTTTCCAATTTAAGGCCGAAACACGTCAAACGACGTCCGTTTTCAACCAAACTTTACCAGGAAGCGCTTAACCAATATATATGACCTGTACCGGGCGTCGGAACCAAAATACGAGCCCGATACCAGTACTTTTTAATAAAAATTCAGTTTCATTTTCTTAAACATTTTCAGAAAACAATTTAACAGAAAAATTCTTTTACCGGGGTTCTAGACCTCGGATTTCAATTCCGGACATATGCCCAAGTTCCATATTTTTCTACGGATTTTCTGAAATAGTCAAATCACGGATCCGGGTCCGTTTACCAAAAATGTTGACCAAAGTCAACCATATCAATATTAATATCAAAATTCTTCTACTTTTTCACATATTTCACATATTTCAACATAAATCTTTTCCAACTTTGTGCCCGGACCTGTGCACGCAAATCGAGGCAACTATAAATGAGGTTTTCAAGGCCTCAAAAGCTCGGAATGATTAAATAAACAAGTGATGACCCTTTGGGTCGTCACAAATATAGTATAGATGTGTAGTCAGTAATATGATCGGGGTATTAAGAATCTTTCCTTGTTCACATATGACCATTATATTATAGAGCTCTTTAATTTGATGAAACATTGGTGGGTTCTTTATTAAGTAGGGTTAATTTCATTGATTGTCATTCAATTATGTTTCAATTTTCCTAAAGTCACTCAATTATTTTTTGTCACTTAAGTAACTAAACTTTCACACTGTCACTTAAAAGTCATTTTGGCTCAAATTCCTATCATAAATATGACATGACATAAAATTTAATGAGAAAAATTCAAAAATAAATGCCACATAAGTTTAAATGGACCATACTCACTTTAGATCCATTTCTCCCTTAATTTGATTAGACTCATAACCCAAATGAGTTTCAATGTGGGGAAAAACACACACCCCTAATAAAATTAGGTCTTGTGATTTTTTGTGGGATTTTTATCGAACAAATATAAATTTGTTATGAAATAATAAAAGAAGAAGAACAATATTGTAGAGAAAGAGAGAGAGAGAGAATTCTTATTGAATTTTGGGATGATTTACAATAGGGTAAGACCCCTCTATTTATAGGAGAAATATGACTTAGTCACAAAGTAAAACTCTCCACAAGATAGACATTCACTCCAAATAGAATTCTATTCATAACACTCCCCTTGAATGTCTACTCAATAAGTAATGTGCCTCATTAAAACCTTAACTAAAATAAAACCCAATGGGGAAAAAAATCTAGAAAAGGAAAAAGAGTACACATATTTAATAATACGCCTTTTGGTTGCCTCGTTAAAAACATCGCAAGGAAAACCCAGTGGGACAAAACCTTGTAAGGGAAAAAGAGTGCAACGCGCATTAACTCCCCCTGATGAGAGCATCAATTCACATCCTTAAGCCTTCGCATCCCGATCTTGTACACTAGCTTTTTGAAGGTTGACGTCGACAAAGATTTTATATCAGTTTCAATCTATTTTCATAATGACATAACATAGAGATCTCTTCATTCATATATTCAGGTACCTGAATCTCTCATGAGATTTTATGAAATGTTATGTTATGTGATCTTCTAGATCACTTGCCTCCTTTATTATGATCATTTGATCATTTGCTCACCTTCTTTATCAAGAAGTTTATTTGAAACTGATTTGTCTATACGCTTTAAGCTTACCATAGACTTTGTCCTTCTAGGACTTAATATGAGCATTTGCAACGAGAATATAGTTACTTTCTTTGAGTCAGCAAATGCGTCTCGCATGCTTTGCAATAAATTGCACATGAATTATCCTTTTATGAACTTCAAGTTCATATTATCTTATCGAGGATCTAGATATAGAAACGATAATTCATTCCTCGTAACTTTATCTCAATTGTTTTCATGTCTCCCCCTCGTGTTAGAAAAACTAACTTGTTTTCTCAACTTTGAGAAAACATCTTTGTGTGTTATGGTGTTAATCAAAATATACACCACACATCAATAATAATAATATGGAATTATTTGGTTCCTGACCCTGAACCACTTGTGAGGGGAGAAAATAATATACTTTCGTATATAATGTATATCAAATTGATATATATAACTTTGTTCTCATAAGCAATAATTTAGCTATTAAGTGGAGGCACTCAATAAATTATTTTGCTAAATCAGCTGTGATGTAAACCAACTTATCAAGATGAACTTCTTGAATAGGAAATCTGGAAATTATGCTCGAATTATATTAATGAGCAAGTTACCTCGCACACACCGATCAGGTTGCAGGTTAATAATAATTGCACATGTAACCATCTCATAAATGCATCTTATGTGGTATACATGGCAGGTGAATGGACCCATATTCACCTTTGATAGTTCCAGCATTCATGGGATTCAATCCCGATTTTAGTTGGTCATTTAATTAATGAGAATAAGCAATGTAAGAGAATTCGTAAAGAACTTTCTAGTTCTTTAATATTTACCCATTTAAATTCTCTTTTATTTTTTCACATCATACTTAAATTGATATGGGTAAATCAATTATGCCAACTGAATAAATTATCAATATTGATAAACTTCAGGTTTACACCATGATGTGTGCAATTATGAATAAACTCCAAGTTTATTATGATATGGGTTTTTATATCAATATCCACTTCATTGTGGTATTCTTTGTTTATGTAGTACAAATTGGAGAATAAAGCGGGTAGCTTTTCACATACATATTACTCCGCTACAAGTTGTAGTAATAGAAGATATTAAATCTTTCCTTTATTTATAGTCTCAATATAATCAACCGCTTTCGCGAATACTTTGGAAACTGAATAAGTTTCTTTGAGACTTACTACAACACAATACCTTATTGGTAATCAATTGTGTTTCTCCAAAATAGTAATAATTGGCTATGCTAGAGCTCTCAATTAATTTTGCACTACCACAGATTCATCAACATCCATGTGGTGAGTATCTCTTTTAAAGAGAAACTTATACCATTATGGTCATGGCCAAAATTATATGCAAGATATGTTTCTTGCATTATTGTTGTCCTTTAATAATCACATTGCTAAAATATTTTGGCGTACGATAGGTACGTGACCAATGACCATTCATGCCATAATAATGATATTATTTTCTTATATCATCTCAAACCTCCTTTTAAAGGTGAGTGTGGTGTAATCACTACCACTAGCACATTTATATTCTTCTAAAAACGAATATATATTCATAAATCAGTTATTTTCTCATTCACATCATGAATGGACCATAGTCATCTGTATGTGCTTTATAAAATCTCATGTCAAATCGATGACAAATATTTTCACAATGTGTGGGATTATTTTGAGAATCCTTATTGTTCTCATTACCACAAATGATGACGATTATAATTTCGTCTATTGCCACGTCCACATCCATTGATACATTCACAGTAATAATTTTGTCTTCTTTCAGACTTATCACATATTGCTATCACATTCTCTTAAGGGAATGAGAATGGAGAAAATTCAATGGGACGGGTTTTCACTTCTTGTGCGCATGATCATATATGACTTTGATCATGGCAAGACATAGAAATTTTACCACTTCATGTGGGTGTAATTTCTTAAAACTCCATTAGAGTTATAATCAAACTTTGTTGTCTTTGCCCTGTATATAAAATCAAATTATAGAATTTCAAGAATTTGAAAGAGAAAAGTAAAATACTTACCTTAAATCCAGAATTTTAATCATGAAGGAAGTTCATGAAACAATTGACAATCATTATGCTCAATCCCAAATTTTCTACTCAATTGGCTAGAGTCTCGTGCTGATAACGTGTTATGAAATAATAAAAGAAGAAGAACAATATTGTAGAGAAAGAGAGAGAGAGAATTCTTATTGAATTTTGGGATGATTTACAATAGGGTAAGACCCCTCTATTTATAGGAGAAATATGACTTAGTCACAAAGTAAAACTCTCCACAAGATAGACATTCACTCCAAATAGAATTCTATTCATAACAAAATTTTTTTTATCTAAACAATTACAATAGGTTATCCGTAATTGCATGTTTAATGTGAAAATAGACTCTTATTAGCCTTATTATTATTCTTGTATGCTTATGATATATTAATATGTCACGTAAGATGGATACAATACTATTTTAATTTCACTAGAAAATTATAAATATGTTATGTGAGTTGGATATAGTCGTATTTTAACTTCAGTAGATTTATAAAACGATTCTGATGGGGCATACAAACAAGAAAAGAAGTTTTTTAGTATTATATAATTATAAATAGACATTTATGTAACAGAGAATGCAAGAATTTTGTAGTATAGGATATTCATTTTAAACTAATGTGAAATTTAATATTTTTTTTTATTGAAAGCATTTGGGTTATGAGTCAAATCACATTAAGGAAGAAATAGATTTAAAGTGAGTATAGTCCATTTAAGTTTATGTGATTTTTTTCTTCTCATTAAATTTTATGTCATGTCATATTTACGATAGAAATTTGAGCCAAAATGACTTTTAAGTGATAATATGAAAGCTTAGTTACTTTTAAGTGACAAAAACTAGTTGAGTGAATTTAGTGAAATTGAAACATAATTGAATGACCGTCAGGAAAACTAACTCTTATTAAGTACATGTACTTTTATGATTTCAAAGAAAAAGAAAAAAATGTTGAAGTAGAACGATATAAATGCCTATAGATAAAAGAGAAAAATATAAAATAGGTGAGGATAGTTCATAGCAAAAGGTCTGTTTCGTACCTTAGAAGGTCTCGACAAAAATGTGTATTGACTTGGAGTTTGACGGATATAATAGCTATAGAGCTGGTCGGTTCAATTAGGCCTATCAGCTGAGCTGGATATTTGTGGTATTAGGTATACATACCCTAGAGTCCGGAATCAAAATATTAAAAATTTTGATTTAAAAGATAAATATAGGTAAAAAAAAGTGTTTGAGTACCATATTATGTATAACACATCTAAAATATTCGCTATACCTGAACAATAATTATCTCATTAAGATATAATATATGCGCTATGTATAAACGTATCCTCACTCTGCCCTTCTAGTTTCCTCATTCTGCTTGCTGTACTATCTTTTCTCTAATGGATATATTATATTATTTAGTTACTTGTATCATCAATTAGACAGTAATTTTTAGAAAAGTTTCTTCCTTAGGCAATTCGAAGTAACACTACAATATTTAGGCCTATATATGACACCTAAAAAATATGGCCTAAACTAAGAAAAAGTGTAACCTTTGATCAAAGGCTACATTTTCCAATTTTAGGCAACGCTTTATTGGGTGGCCAAACTAATGAAATCTTTGATCTAAGGGCACGCTCTTCAACTGTTATCTTACAATCTGCGTTTAAAAGCGTGACCTGTTGGATAACAAAGAGAACCTTTATTACACCCCATATGAGAACACTTTTATACCTTACAACTACACTCAGAAAGCGTGGCCATTGTTAACTTATAGGCCAGACTAGTTAAGCGTGGCTTCTAAAGGATTACATACAAAGCGTGGCGTATAAACATATGGCCACACTATATTTTAATTATTTTTAAAATTTACATTTTGCATAATACCCTCTACTTACAGTTATTTCTAACATATGCTTTATTATCATATTTTTGATGATATAAAGAACTAAATTAGCTAATAAGTATAAAAAATAATAATCAAATGAATACACATACTAATAAAATAATGAGTCAAATTGTCCATTAATAGCAAACTTTACAAAAGTTAATATATTCATATAATATCATGAATATTAGACATTCTAGTTGTTCAAAAATTATTCGCAAATTCACATTAACATCAATTGATTTTCCGCCACCATTTTCAGGTTCATCACCCACATTCTCCTACACATAAAAGAAATTATAATTAGATTGAAACTAAATTTTGATCGTTCGTCAAGAAAAACAACGATTGTGATATATTAGCCTCATGTTTTGGATATTTTTCAGTCGCATATAAGTAAAAATTGAATATTGAGTAACCATGCAATACAGGAAAACTTATGATTATTAGTTCATTTTATAAAAGCTTAGGAAGAGAAGAAATTCACATTTGGTTCTACTTTGATCCTTTTAAGTGGCTTTTGATGAGTGTGTTCAAAAGCTGATCCACATAGTTGCATGTTAGGTGGAAGTACTACTTAACCTTTAGATCCTATTTTCAAAGTTAGAACAATGAAAACACAATTTTGTTGACAAAAAAAAGTACACTGCTACTCAACCTATTCTTGTCCTAATCAAGAGAGGGTAAATACTTTAGTTTCTTAGATCTGGTGTTAAGAAAGAACCAGACAACCGTTCTTATATTGACTTGAAGGAATTTATGCATATCCAATTTTAGTCAACTCAACCAAAACCTTAACACCAAGGCGTTTTTCCCCCACTACATCCTTATAGCAAAAACTGGAAGGACTTAAAATTGAATCTTGGCAAAGACAACCATGACTTGAAACTCGCCATATTTAGTAGCTAATCTTTCTATAGTTGCTAAAATAACTCTAAGATCTGCATCACCTAATTCAAGACTTAAAATTTCGACAATAAATTCAATACAAGGCAGAAAATATTTATGTTTGGTGGAAATATGGCTCTAAATACCTTTTCAAGAATTGGACCATGGGTTGATCCAAGAGTGTGGAAGATTTTGGTCTCTTACAGTCTGTGCGCTACTTGTATCAACTAGGGAAGGTTGGTTAGACCCGACAAATGCTGATATATCTTGAACATTTAGTCCAGGATTATTTTGCACAAATAGATTAAAACAATGACGCAATTGCTTCAATTCTTGCATTTCATATTCGACCAGGAGGATTTAAGAAAGGGAAGCTCAGTCCGAGATTCATTGGCCCTTTTGAGATCCTTAGGAGGATTGAAGAGGTGGCATATATGCTTGCTTTGCCACCCAATCTATCGGGAGTTCATCCAGTATTTCACGTATCCATGCTCCAGAAATATGTTGGCGACCCATCGCATGTGTTGGACTTTAGCACTATTCACCTTGATGATGACTTGACCTATGATGTGGAGCCTATAGCTATATTGTGTCGTCATGTGAGGAGATTGAGATCCAAGGACATTGCATCAGTAAAGGTTCAGTGGAGAGGTCGACCCATGGAGGAGGCCACTTGGGAGATCAAGCGGGAGATGCGGAGCAGATATCTTCATCTATTTGAGTCTCCATGTATGTTACTTGACCCGCTTGAGGACGAGCGTTTGCTTGAGTGGGGGAGAATGTGACGACTCGACCCGTCGTCACAGGAATTACCACCCCGTTATCCCTTCATTTATATGTTTCATGTTTTATATCGGTGTTAGAGTCTATTGGGTGAGTTATGAGTGATTCTGGTTGAAAATGAGGCATATAGCCTTTTGATGTGAAACTTGTTTACGAAAAGTCAACCTGGAGTTGACTATGTGGTTAGAGGGCCCAGAATCGAATTTTGATGATTTGGTTAGTTCCGGGAGGTGGTTTGTGACTTAAGGGAGTGATCGGAATTGAATTTGGAGGTTCGGTGTTGAAATAGGCTTGAATTGGCTAATGTTGAATTTTGGCGAAATCCGAACGGTAGGTGAGATTTCGATGCGGGAGTCAGAATGGAATTTCGACAGCTGCAGTAGCTCCTTTAGGTTATTTTGGATATGTCTGCAAATTTTCAGGTCATTCGGACGTCGTTTAGTCGAGTTTTTGATTGGATGTTGGTTTCAGAAGTTCTAGATGAAACTTAGGCTTGAATTCGCTTTGATTCGATGATTATCATGTTTAAGGGTGTGTTTTTATTATTGGAACAAGTTTGTATCGTATTTTGGAGTAGGTTGGTGGTTTTCGTTGGGGTCCCGGGGTTCTCGGGATGAATCCGGGGGTCCAAACAGACTATTTTGTGCCAAAAGGCACTGCTGATCTACTGCAATAAAAGTGCAGATATTTTTTTCTTCGCGATCGCGAAGTGCTTCATGCAATCGCGTAAGGTGAAGTTGGTGTGTATCGCGATCGCGAGGGTCTGTATGCGATCGCATAAGGCAATGTCTGGAAGCAATGCGATCGCGTAACCAGTGTCGCGATCGCGTAGAGTCGATAAGTTGGTCATCGCGATCGCGGTTGAGTTCACGCGATCGCGTAGAAGGAAATTCAGTCGCCCAGATTTTTGTACATCGCGATCGCGTGCCAAAGGCTGCGATCGCATAGAGTATTTTTGAGCCCAGGAAAATTCTGCGATCGCATGCCAAGGGCTGCGATCACATAGTGTTAAAATACCTGACAGGAAAGTTAAGTTCAGAACATTTCATCCGCGACCCATTTACACAAAACCTCCATTTTTGAGTTCTTAGATAGCAAAGTGACGGGAATTGAAGGGGATTTCACCGGGTAAACATCGGAGGTAAGTTTTATGGTCCAAATACGTGATTTTATCTTAGAATCTTCCATTATATCACTGTAAATGGGAAGATTAATGGGGGATTTTTGCCCTAAGCCTAGGTTATGATAAATCATCGATTTTAATGGTCAAACGGAGTCCTATTTCGATAAACTTTATATATATGGTCTCGTGTTGAGATAAGAAATCCGAATATGTAACTTTTGTAATTTTTCGAGAAGCGTACCGAAAGTCGGGTTTTGACAACTTTGTGGTTTTTGGTGTAATTTGAGTTGTTTAGATTGGGTAATGTCCCTTTAGCCTATTTTGATGCGTTTCTATTGATTTTGATCAGATTCTACACCTATGGAGACGGATTCTCTTGGCAAGGGCGTTGCGGACTAGTCTTCGAGCCGAGTCGAGGTGAGTAATGGGTGTGGGTGATGACCAGCGGGTTCGAAACCCCGGTATATCACTATGTGACGCTGTATTGAGGCGAGACACGTACTCTCCTGTGAGTGCGGGGTCGAATGTGATTGGGGACTATGGCTTAGTCCGACCTGTTGATACTATACTGTCTGTTGTTGGCTACTATTGAGCCGGTGAACCTCCTACTTGGATGGTTGTGTATATCTTTGGGCTGTGAGCCGATTATTGGGATCCCGCGAGGATCGATGCTATTGTTTCTATGATATTGACATGCTATTTTGATACCAGTCCTGAGTTATTATTGTCTAAAATGGTTTCCAAACTCTGGAATTTCTAAAATACTGTTTCTACTGAAAAATGATAAAAAGAGTTTTCAAATACTATTTTTGGGCCTGTGAGGCTGCATTGCATTATAGCTGACTAGTAGTGGATCGAGCTGCGCGCCACAGCGTATCATGATATTGTGCTTGGGTTGTAGGAGCCCCTCCAGAGTCTGAACCCCCACAGTGAGCACGGGTACCCAAATGGATCGGGCTACGCGTCGTAGCGGTCATATTCATGCATTGCATTGTATTTAGCTATACATGTTATGATGTTAACTGATATTGCTGGTTCTGTTATTGCTGGTACGGATATTGTACATGTTGATAATGATGCAGGGTATTGTGTATAACTTTACTTAGTGTTGTATTGAGTTTTCTTACCTTCGCTGTCTTACCCCTGCTTATTACCACTGAGTCTGGAAGTACTCACTTTACTCCCTGCACCTTGTGTGCAGATCCAGGTACATCGCAGCAGATCTGAGTCTATAGCTGCTTCGGAGATTGTTTTTTGGACAGTCGAGGTAGCTGCCAGCGTCCGCAGGACCTGACTCTCCAGTTTTTCCTTATTTTGTTTCTGCCTATCCCACACTTGTGCACAGTTGTATACACTATCACAGTCTATAAATTCTGGTAGAGCCTCATGACTTGTGACTCCCGTTCTGTTGGGAGGTTATACGGGTATGGGATTTCTAATTTCGGTGTGTTGGATATTTTCATTATTATACTATCAATGTTTATGCTTAACAGAGGTTAAATATAAGCTGATAGCTCCGTGTTTCTGTTGATTGGTCGGGCTGGCCTATCCTGGGCGCCATCACGACCGGATTTGGGATCGTGACAATCTACTAAAAAAATTGGCATTGAAGCATAATACACTAACTTCTAGGGCCAGTGGCTCTCAGTTGGAGCAAGGGAAAGTAGCAAGCAGATATGTATAAGTTTAACTTCAAGAGTCATTGTGGCATCATAACCCATCTATCCCAAATTATGAGTCATACTTTTCTTTTTAATCTATCATAAAAATAGAATATCATACTTTTCTTATTTAGAAATAATTTAAGGTAGTATACCTAAACAAAAGTTTCTACTTCAATCAATAAGAAAATAGGGAATACCAGCAAAGCTCTATTCCACCTGCCAGTAGTCCAGTCTTGATGCATCCTTAAATCAGCATGCTTAAACTCCATTCTTCATTGCATGGTTCCCCTGAAGTAAACCATGTATATCTGGCCACACTCATCAACGATCTTCCCTCAGAAAGTTTATCCTTATAACTTAATTAGGAATCCTCATAATGATATTAATTTTGTTTTCACGTCTGTATCAAAAAGAATACCAAACTCAAATCATTGGTTATTAAGATTATTGCAGCAACTTCGGCAGCAACTTCGGCAGCAAGACAACAGCTACATTTTTTTTTTATTTTTGGAAAAAACTATTTCCATGTAGTTAGAGCTCTATCATTCTAATGGTTCCGCTGGAGATTGCAACGAAACACTCCTCTCTCCGCATTATGAGATATTATGCAACAATCTTAAGAGTTCTCCAATTGAGAAAACCACATGAATACTACTAGAACAATCTATCAAGATGTAAGCAAATATGAATAAAGCAAGCATCGGATATGGAAAACACAAATAATGGTTCCATCTGGAAAAAAATAAATAACAAGGGCTAGTTTGCTCCTTGAAGATTTCTACTGACATAGTTTGCATTTTTCAGCTGACCCAATTTCTTTATAGAGTCACAAACCAGCAGTACTATTAGTATAAAGAGGAAGAAGCACCACTGACTAAACACGAAGGAAGGCATCAGCTAGCATCTGTCCAAGCTGAATTTGTGCAGCAGTTGTAAGGTGCACATAATCTGGTCCAACCTGGAGACCTTTGGCATCCACATATCTAACGTTCCCAACACTAATTTCTTGCTGAGCTTTCCTCACCAACTCCATGTATGGCCCTAGTGCTGTTGCCAATCCCACCTGCACCAATTAAATTCTTACGACCCACCTTATCTCTTTGGAGTAACACATTTCAAAGATATCTATTCTTACAATCACATGCAGCGCTGGCAAAATGGTATAAATAAAATAGTTGGTTGGATAATGAACTTTTAAAAACGGGCTAAATATGGATAAGAATCATATTATTCATTTAAAAAATAAATAATTAATGAATACCTAATAGGTTTAACTTTTACATTTGTAAAAGTTCAAATTGGGACCTCAAGTTTGGTAGACTAAAGTTCTACCAAAAGTGATCATATTGAAGAATCATGGAAAATATGGATATCCATATTATCAGTCTGTTAACCTATTTTTTATCCGTAATAAATATGGGTCGGATCGGGTCGGATACTTTATTTATTTTTGTATTACCCATTTTCGATACAAACCATATCCGACCTGACCCGCCCGTTTGTCGCCCCTAATGATTTGCGCAATAACTGCAGTGGATCTTATAAACTTTAGGAGCTAGAACGTGCCAATGTTTCTTTTCTAATGAAAGCATTACACCTGTTTGAACTCTTTTATTTTGTTTTAATATTTTTCTTACAAGAAACTCCACCCCCCCCCCAACACCCCCAACCCAAATCTCAATTCCAATCGCCAAAAAAGGAAAGCAGAGCAAATGTTCAAGGCCACAGGTTGAGTTTTCATGTGGTGTAGGAACACAGATCGATGAAATTAGTATTCCAGTACTAAAAGGATAGTAAACTCAAACTACTATTTGCATATAGAATGAATTCTCTATAAACAATAGTAGATCTTTCCACGACATACCTGAATCACAGGGAGAGTAGGTAATTGCAGATCATGTCGCACATGCTTAAAGAAGCTCTCCAATCTGCGCTTATACATTTTGGCATCCACAAGTGTCTTTGTATCACTCTCACCTTGATACCACAACAATGCCCTTACCCTTCCGCCGCATCGGGTGGCCGCCTTTGTCCTCCTTATCATCTGCTTGTAAAGGAAACCCCCAGGAGCCCATTCAGTAATACTCGTTCCTCCAACGGCACAAGGAACCAACCCGATCACTCCAACACTTGGATCCTTCTTCAAAACAGTATTGGCAAATGGCATCCCTGGACCAATCCCACAAGTGTTGTTCACATCAATGTCTTTGTGAAGGGGTTCATGAGCCTCAACCCATCTAAGTCCTCCGCTGAGTCGGAGGATTGACGGGTTGGCCTCGCATTCATGTGGGATGACACCATCCCACGTCTCATTAGCCACGCCGGGACGGTTAGAGTGATTAACCACGCCTCCTCGGCCGGAAATATTGCTCTGCCCGGCTAAAATGAATATATTTTTAACCAGCGAACAATTTGCTAGATCTGCTGTGCTTACCCATCTGGCGTGTGCTAAAAGCACCAATACAAGATAAGGGAGCATTGTTTTTCTGTAAACCATTGCTAAAAATTTGAAACTTCAAAAAACATTTATAGATAAGATCTAGAAAGACCTGTACTGCTTTATTCCATCCTACTTTATCAGCTACAGCCCCACCAACTGTTGAATAACACTAGGAGACAAAATTCTGAGCGGTGCAAGTACTTCACCTTAAAACCTTTTGCCTATTAGCAATATTTTATAGCTTAGTGATATTAACTTTATCTCGAATTGATCTTAAATCATTTTCATTTTTATAACCTAATTACTGGCGGTGAGGAAGCAACTTTAATTTATTTGTAAGAAGACTTGTTAATTAGGCAGTCTAAAAAGATGCAACTCTGAGATTTACCCCGGATTGCCATTATAAAGTCCTGTCGAGCTGCATTATCAAACCCTGATATTGATTTAACTGTCATTATGTTAGCTTAATAATGTACGGTACAATAACAGAGTGGAAAAATCAGACACTATACATGAATTGGAGAAATGAGCAACAAAGCAGCAAAAGGATTATAAAATTAAAAAGAATAACATCCAACCTCACCGGGAACCATAGCAGGTGAGTAGATATTCATCTTTTAGAACTAGTTAAATACTACATTTAGCGCATTTTTACAATTAGAATTAGGGTTTTTTTAGTTTGTGATTTTTCATAGAAAATGGTGTATGGTCCATTCAAAGTGGAGACGGTAAGAATCGAAGGGGTTAGAGAGGATAGACAGAAACAGCTGAGACGACCACTGGAATATAATGCGGCAACGGAACGTGGAGCAAAATAGGGATGCAAATTAAAAAAAAAGAAATTACCCACACTAGATAGCTGAGTATTCAACCTAATGAACCAATCAACTTTCTCTGGATATAGTTACCGGGTGCATAATATTATATAAATTCTAGAAAATACATACATAAAATATCTAATTTGACAAAATATTAAAGGTTCACGTGTTTCATAATTTGGACTATATCCGCCCGAGTATATCATGAATTTTTCAATCTCCGCAACACAAATTTTCGTATGACTACTCTTAACACCCTACTCACCAAAAGATCTACACCTCGTCCCTTCCACCTGAGGAGAAAAGCAGGAAAATAAACGAAACAGAAAGTAGAAAAATACACAACTACTCAAGAAATGCACCATGAGTTTAAGAATAATAATAATTCAAAATATACGCTCAAACTTGTACCGGTGAGTATGGTATTGATTTCACTTGAAATTAGTCTCATTGGAGTAGATGTTCTTTCAGCTTAGATAGCAAATAGTATGTTAGTTTCGAGGTGCCGCAACCGTGGATTTGGATATTGGTGTTGTTCTTCAAAGGCAGAATGTTATTCCTATGTATACAAAAATTGGAGAAGTGGCAATTTGTTTCTTCGTCCTCGCTTCCCTCCCACTCTAGTTTTCTCATGGTTCGTCGTTGAAGATGGTAAGCAAACAATTTTGTCCAACACCAATTGATTATCAACTCTCCATTTAGCACTCCAACGGGTTTTACATTCGATTGATAAAAACTCAGACAAGTCATATCAAGAATGATTGTCTCCCTTCGACTCCACGTATAGTGATCATCTTCTAAAATCCATGTATACATTGCTGTACCAGTCATGTAAAACGAAAACTTGCAGAATGACACATGACCTTCGATTTCAAAGAGGTACATGTTTTCATGTGATCTATTCTTTAAAACTTTGATATCACATTTTTCCCCGGATGAGATAGTGCATCAAATTCCTCATTTTTTATGTCAAATATCATGATAGACTCCTCACAAGTAGGAATTCTAGACAAAGAATCATCCATTGAAAGACGACGTTGAAACATCCAATAAATAGCATCCTTTACTATTATAGGAGACCCGTAATCGAAAGAAAAGAAATGGGGTGAGACAAAGGAATACTTTTTCCAGTCTGTTTCCGAATTCAGATTATTAGACACCAATAAGTCAAGCCTAAGCATCTTGAATTTTATACTTGTCAAACCTCGTACCCATAGCAGATAATGTTCCTTGGTGACTGGATGAGAAAAGAATGCACAAATTGAACCAAATCGGAGTGCAAAGGTAAGTTTTTCTTGAGTGATAGGGTTGCTGACAGTATACCTGAAAGTTTGATATTCTGAATGTCTAAAGAAGAGCAAGCCATTGTGCGAAAACTGAAGGCTAGGAAAGGAATACTTTCTATAAGGACCTTTTAGCTTTGAAATTACTCAATCTTCTTACGACTAATTCTTTGATGTTGTTCGTCCCAATCCTCGAGAAGTAATACATTATTTGGAGCTTTTCCAAATGATATCTGCTGGACAACCATAATAGGAACAGCGGCACAGTTGAGATACAAGTCGTTGAAATGTGGTGTTGATATTAAGAAATTCCAATGCCTGCAGACAAGTTGGATGTCTGCTAAGAATATCCATCCATACATCATCTGGAAGAGGTTTACAATGCTCAGTTGAAATATAAGATGGAACCATTGGTAAAAAGAAATATACTACTATTACTACCCTGTTGAATTAAGAAAAAGGTTCCTAGGAATGACAAGACAATGGTAAGCAACCCCCACTTCCAACCGAGAGGTTGTGAATTCGAGTCTCGCCAAGAGCAAGGTGGGAAGTTCTTGGAGGGAAGGATGCCGGGATCTATTTGGAAACAACCTCTCTATCCCAGGATAGGGTTAAGATCTGCATACACACTACCCTCCCCAGATACCACTAAGTTGGATTATACTGGGTTGCTGTTGTTGTTCCTAGGAATGACAAGGGAGTGGAGCGTTAGGACTCTTTGATAGACATTGAATTCTATCAAATAATCCTACGGATTTTATTCGGTACAAGTGTTAATTACTTCTAATTAACTTATTCAAAACAGGACAGAAATTGCCTCTCATCACGTAGTAGTATGCGGGTGTATTTGGTATAATCGAAAATATTTTGAAAATAAGTCATATTTTAGTTATATTTGATCATTACTCCTAAATATATTTCACAATTATCTTGGACAGATGTTATTCTCTTTCACAATTATTTCAACTCTTTTATTACTATTTCAATTTCCAACCAACACGGACAATATTATCAAATTTAATTTTCAAGAAACTCATCAAAACACTACTCCATCTGATTAACCTTCCCGAGAATATTTAAGGAATGGATTCAAATTTAAAATATCTAATTATATTTTCGAAAAGTATGTCTCACAAGCATTTTTGGAACTGTTGTATATATAATAAAGTTTTATCATTAATTCTCGATTCATTTATGGTCATAGGAAGCATCGTGGTAGGGATAAGCAGGCCAAACTTCTACAAAATGAGTTCTCTTTTTCAGTAAACCTTTTGATGATAACATGAATTAATTGCCTTATTACTCTAGCAAAGAGTCAATTACTAGCTAAAATCAGTGGTTGACTGAGGAGTTTTTACTCAAAACATAGGCAAAAAAAAAAAAAAATCCGAGACGGTAGGCTAAATGTCCACACCTCATCCATTCCACTTGTTGAGGAGAAATTAAAAACAGTAAAACAAAAGAAACACAAAGTAGAATTAAAAAATATGATAACTCAAGAAATCTACCATGACTAGTGCCGTCAATATGGGCTTGGCCCGTTGGGCCAGCCCAACCCACCATGTGATTTAACAGGGTTGGGCTAGAATTTTTGAAGCCCGTTTAAAAATGTGGCTTTTAAGCCCGGCTCGAGTAAGCCTATGACCCATGAGACTTGACTGAGGCTGGGCCGGGCCAACCAGTGGGCCTAATCAAATATTTACTTAAAATATATAAAAATAAAAAGTATACTGCCTTTAGAAATGGGAAGTCAGAATTGTATCTTTACTAAGAGGAACCAAACTTTATCTTGAGAAGTTTCAAGAGATGATGTTGTTATGTATTGGAAGAACCATTCTAGAAAATATCTCGATCTTTTAATTCAATGATAGTGCATGATGTACTTAACATTCTTATTACCATTATACCATCGGAATCAATATTTAGCATTGGTAGTGTATTGTTACAAAGTACAGAAGTTGCATTTATTATGAAAATGTCCAAACACTTGTTACTACTCGAAATTGCATGCACAGGTTTTCCCGAACTCAAACTGGTAATATTTTTTATGTGAATTTAAAAATTATTAATTTTTAAAATTAAAATTTAATATTTAGCTAATTAATATTGCATATGAATGGTAGATGAAAGTGAAGATGTTAAGACAACCTTGTCACAAGCGGATTCAAATGTGTTTGATGAAGATGACGTGTTAGATTATCTCATAAGCATCATGAACGTTCTCTTGAATAGTTTATTTTAATTTTTGACTTTCAGTGAATTTTTACTTTTTTAGTATTTATTGTGATATATTAGAACAATATAAAAAGTTATTATGTTTTGTGATTTTTTTTAACTTTTAAGTAATAATCGTTTTTAGGTCAGAACTTAAAGAAAAATATAAAATTATATTTTTTAAAATGATGGGCTGGCCCATGGGGCCTCGCGGCCCATATAGGGCTGGGGGTGGGCTCACCATTACAAGGCCCATCAAAATGGTGGTCTAGCCCAGCCCATCAATTGCTAAAACCCACGTAGGTTGGGCTGGGCTAGCCCGGCCCGCCCATATTGACAACTCTAACCATGACTTCTTAAAGAAAAGAATTTATCCGAAATATATGCTCAAACTTGTATAGTTGAAGATGTTTTGGAGTAGATGTTTTTTCAGCTTAGATAGCAGAGTGATAGAATATATGAATCCACCAAATTATATAAAGACCAGGTCCTATATAGGTTTTCACAAATAACGCTAATGCAACAGTAAGTAAATGAAACGTGGGACTTTTATGTAGAAAAAAATTCCTGCCCAAGAGGATAAAAAACCACGACCTACACTGGTAGGATTTTAACTTCACTATGAGCATTCTTTAGATCACAACCTATGCAATATAGGAATTAACTCTTAATCCGTTTCTAACTTGTAACACACATATTACAAGCCACTTTACAATACACCTATTACAAAGACTTCAACTCATGACTAACTCTACTCACGACACAAATATATTGGCCAAAATCTGACCACCACGACTAAGCTGCTCACTAACCCACCTAGGTAAGCGGGGGTACATGTCAACAGAGCCCACTCCATTTTACCTCTGAGATATCCGACGAATTGGGAAGGGTAACACCTAAATTAACGGTGAGGGTACATCAATGACAGTAAAGCGTCAAGTCAAGCCATAAGAACATGGATCTCGGCTATATATAGGAGAGAGGTTCCCCAAGAGTAGGGGCCCCTCCCCACCAAGAGAAAAGGAAGAACAAAGAGTTCTTCCATGGTTATCTGAAAAACTGAGGAAACACTCCTTGAAAAATAGATGTAAAGCTACCTTCTCATCAATTGATGAGAAGTACGATATTATATTTTAATAATTTATATCATGCACTTTTTTATGATATTTTATTAATTTTGTCTAATGTTTCAATTTGGAAGTAATTACATTTGGCCAAGATTTACCCTTTCTTCTTTTGATTGATTTGTTCAAAGGAATACTTGTATCTTTTAAGTCAAACAATTTAGCGTCGTATGTGGGGATTTTATAGTGAAGATTTTCCTAGTCTCTCCTAGATCGAAACAAAACAAAAATGCAATCACTCCTCAAAAGGAGTATGGAGGAAAAACCCAACCCACGTGGAACACGAGAGAGCAGTATAGGGAAGGAAGAAGAGCTGAGCTCAAAGATCTTTGCCCAATCAGTTACCGATACACTAAACAAAACAAACGAGGCCATCAACCTGCATTCTCCTACCGGAGCAGAACAAAGAGCATCCAATCCTCACCTCTAACTGTACCTATGCAAGCACATAAGCCTTGCGTAAGCCAACGTGCACAAGAAAATCTCAATTGAAGGGCAGGATAGCCTCAATACAACCGAAACACCCAGTGTCGGCATCCTCACAGAGGTGGACGACAGAAGCCAAGCAAGAAAATGATAAGACATATACTGCACGCGCCTGGGAAAAAAGCACTAACGCCTCGTATTCATGTTGCGCAAGCTATACAACGCGGATTCGGACTCCCACGAACAATGCCTAACCCTTCAGGAGCCAGAATGACGACATGATGCTATTTTGATAAGTTCAATATAATATCCTTTAAGGCTAAGGGCCTTCGCCAAATAAAAAGAAGAGTTCGACCTCGATCGAACAACGACGGACTTCTATTTCGATAAGCTTGAAATAACACCCTTTAACTAAGGGCTTTGAAAAACACACAGAAGACTTCGACCTCGATAAAACGACGACGGGCTGCTATTTTGATAAGTTTGAAATAACATCCTTTAAGGCTAAGGGCCTTCTCCAAAATAAAATGAAGAGTTCGAGCTCAATCGAACGATGACGGGTTGCTATTTTGATAAGTTCAAAATAACACCCTTTAAGGCTAAGGGCCTTCGCCAAATAAAAAGAAGAGTTTGATGTCGATCAAATGACGATGGACTACTATTTCGATAAGTTCAAAATAACACCCTTTAAGGCTAAATAAAAAGAAGAGTTCGACCTCAATCGAACGTCGAGAGACTGCTATTTTGATAAGTTCGAAATAACACCCCTTAAGGCTAAGGGCCTTCGCCAAATAAAAAGAAGAGTTCAACCTCGATCGAACGATGACAGGATGCTATTTTGATAAGTTCAAAATAACATCATTTAAGGCTAAGGGCCTTCACCAAATAAAAAGAAGAGTTCGACCTCGATTGAACGACGACGGACTGCTATTTCGATAAGTTCGAAATAACACCCTTTAAGGCTAAGAGCCTTCACCAAATAAAAATAAGAGTTCGACCACGATCAAACGACGACGGGCTGCTATTTTGACAAGTTCAAAATAACACCCTTTTAAGGCTAAGGGCCTTCGCTAAATAAAAAAAGAGTTCGACCTTGATCGAACGATGACAGGCTGCTATTTCGGAAAGTTCGAAATAACACCCTTTAAGGCTAAGGAATTTCGCCAAATAAAAAGAAGAGTCCGACCTCGATTGAACGACGAGAGGCTGCTATTTCGATAAGTTCGAAATAACACCCTTTAAGGCTAAGGGCCTTTGCCAAATAAAAAGAAAAGTTCGACCTTGATCAAACGACGACGGACTGCTATTTTGATAAGTTCAAAATAATACCCTTTAAGGCTATGGGCCTTCGTCAAATAAAAAGAAAAGTTTGACCTCGATCGAACGACGATTGGCTGCTATTTCGGTATGTTCGAATTAACACCTTTAACGCTAAGGGCCTTCGCCAAATAAAAATAAGAGTTCGACCCTGATCGAACAACGATGGGCTGCTATTTTGATAAGTTCGAAATTACACCCTTTAAGACTAAGGACCTTCGCCAAATAAAAAGAAGAGTTCAACCTCGATCGAACGACGACGGGCTGCTATTTTGATAAGTTCGAAATAACACCCTTTAAGGCTAAGGGCCTTCACCAAATATAAAAGAACTTGACCCCGACCGAATAATGACGGATTGATATTTTCACAAAATTGAAATAACACCCCTAAAATATCGGGACTCGTCACACAAGCCCTTGTCCAACACAAATGAGGAACGGGCAAAACAGATGTGAAGTACATAGACAACGGCAGAGAAAAGCACTCTTATTTCGTGCAAAGTCACATCGCGGACTTCCGCCACTTACATATGGCCCAGACCAATTAAAAATAAAAGGCGAACAGACAAACAACAACCAACAAATTAAAAGAAAATATAAAGAAAATGCAGAGGGACACATCCTTCACTCGGCGTCGTCAGCGCTGCCACCATCACTACTATCATTGCCATCCCCAAGAGGATAATCATCACCGTCATCGGCATCTCCATCAGCTTGGGGCGTCGCTACATCATACCCACAGTTGGCACGAGCCTCTCGAGCCTTCGCTGGCAGTTCTTCATAAGCCGTTTTAGCCATGGTACCTGCCTCCCACAAATTCTTTAAAATGTCCCACTGAGCCTTCGCACAAACCTAGAGCTCGTATATCTGGTGAGGAACTACTACGAAAGAGGACTCGGTCTGAGCCCGTAACCGCTCATTTTTTGCCTCTAAGGACACAACCCGATCTCCCATAACCGATGCCTCCTGATCAATCACGCATATGTGGTCCTAGAGCCTTGCTTCCCTAAGTGTAGCCGCCGCTCTCTCTGCCTCCAGTTCAAACTAAATCACGCGGATAATGTTCTCTTGGGCCGCCGCCCTCGCCAAAGCCTCAGACCAAGCCCTTTCAATGTTTTCCAAGCCAGCAACTTTGCTCTACATTGCGATCGATTTCCTCATCCATTCCACACTCATCGTCTCGACCCTGACCAAATTATGGTCCATATCCGACTTCAGTGACCGTAACCTGCCCTGCAAGTGCTCACACTATACGACAATCCCATTTCCCAACTCGAGCTCTTCATCATTAATATGAAACTACTCCTCGAGTTCATGCTGTGAATGGTCTGCATTAGCTACTGATCCCTATTCTCCAACTCCTCACCAAGAGCCCGATGGCGGGGGTCCGTTCTCAGCCGCTCATGCATCTAGCGGCATGGTACATAGTAACGATAGTATTTGTCCAACATCTTCAGGAAAACCCTCGCCCGGATGTTGACCTACGAATGTTTTAGACTTCTACCATGTACGTCTGGGAAATACAAAGTTGGAATTAAATAAATATTTTCGGAAAAGGGCTAAAGCGTAAAGAGAAAACAAAACATAATGTACTCTTAAGCCCATGACGGCCACCTCATCCCTCAACTCAGTATCAGGAACATCCCAAAGGGACTCGTTCTCAGCCTCGGATCATAAGAAGCTGAAATGCATCACCAATTGTTCCCCTTCCACCAATAGGTTAACACTAGAAGGGATCTCAAGGATACTGGTTGAACCCCATGCAGTAACCATCGATCGAGTGAGACCCTCCTCGAACATACTGACATCATCGAGATCCAGGTCAGACTCTGACTCTTAGTCATCAACCACCATGCCTTTTCCCCTATCCACTACTGGAGAGGAGACACGAGCTGCCACAAAAGAAGAGGGCACGTCTGAAGTTATAACGGCGGTTGCAGAAGTCTGGTTCTCTACCATGACAAAATTCTGATCATCAACAACGACATGGACTTTCGGTTGGGCCAAAACAACAACAAAAGTTTCCAACTGATGATTACCGACACCATCAACTCCAATAGCCCCCACAGGTGGAGCCACCATAACACCATCTCCAGATCACGTTGGGGGGATTCGTCTAGCTAAATCATCATCGGGGGTGCCATTTCAAATTCTACTCCCCATCTCTTCGACGGTACCTCTTCTTCTTCAGTAAACGGTGATTCGTCCATTAAGGGAACAACATTATTCGGAACTTTGTCCCAAGAAACAGCCCTTGTCGGAGTAACTAAGGCCGTAGACGCAATTGAAGCAGCTCTCGACGATGGTCACAGAGTAAACACTGAGATTGGGCGAGCAGACGAGGCTGGTTCGCAAAAGGCTAACTGAGGGGGCCCTAGCTCTTTACACCCTCCTTGTCATCGACGCACGACATATTTGAAGCAATAAAAAATAAGAAAGGACAAGATAATAGTATATGAAGGAGCCGTCTCACCTGTAAGGGGCTTGTGTCCGAACCTCTCATGAAAGGTCGCCATGTGCGAATTCCCGCTATATGGGGAATAATGGCCTCCACCCATTCATGAATCCCTTCGATAGGCGGCAGAGGCAATCTCTCAGCTGCAAACACAAGACGGTTAAGTACTCATGGAAAATTGTCAGACATTTTATTAACTAAAGAAACAAACTTATGTGTAGAGTTCCATCTCTCAGGGAACCCCGTCATATTCGCCACTAGGTGTTCGATCCGCATATAGAAAAAGTTCTTGTAGAAATGACCATTAGTCTGGTCGTCCATCTTTACCACCAGGCCCTTCGACCCCCAAGGACGTATATGAATCATCGAATCGCGAATCAATTGAGGAGCAAAAATGCTGAGCATATGATTCAGGGTAATCTCACGACCAACGAGCATCGCGTACTTGAGCTGTAAAATGAGTAGTTTGTACAAATAAGGTGAAAGCTGTGAAGGGCACACTTTGTAGAAATGGAAAAAATCTACCACCAGCATGGGAAAAGGCAAGGTGTACCCTACAATGAAAGGGTAGGCGTAGAACGCGCAGTACCCGGGACGATCAAAGCCCATCCCTCTCCATCAGCCGCATATCGACATAACCCGGAATTCCCCACCTCTCTTTCTGTTCTGTGATCCCCCCTCTTATTTATGGCAGAACAAACAAATTTTGGCTTAGCTCCACCGCCAGTGCTAAAGTCAATCACCTCCCTCCCCAAGCGAGGCAAGATCTCTATCACTGAAGGAACTTCATCATCCTCCACCATATCCGCCCTTACGGCGACCTGAATAGAACCCTCCAGCAACTGATTAACAGTGGGAAGGTTGTCTTGAAGAGAATCACCAGCCATTCTTCCCGAGTAAATAGCACTCCGAAGGAAGTGATAAGAAGAAGAAGAAGTGACAAATTTCAATGAGCAAGAAGATAAGCAAAAATTCAAGATATCAGTAAAAACTTTATATGAAGAGTTCCCTCAAATGAAAGATAAAGTGAATCCATTAAATGGCCAGTCTCACCTATTAATACAAGACATAAATTCCTTGAGCATGAAACCCAAGATTCGCCATTCGAATCTGATAGGGCACAAAATGTTTCAATATCACATAAACGTGTTCATAATGATGGTAACCACGAACCAACGCTTCAACTCTAATCGATGTCTCGATTCAAAAACAGTCGCAACAATCCACAAAGATTGAAAAACACTCATATTTTGCCTTTAGCTCACAAAACGTGGCTAAGGATTAAAGAGTTGCGAGTCAAATTTCGTTCGACTTTGTAGCGTACATGGTCCGTCTTCCGAGTCCGACATAGGATGATCCCGACAGACGAAGGGACTAACTGTATTGGTCAAAATCTGACCATCATGACCAAGCTATCAACTACCCCGCCTCGGTAAGCGGGAGGTACATGTCAACAGAGCCTACTCCATTTTTCCTCTAAGATATTCGATGAATTGGGAAGGGTAACAACTAAATTAATCACCGGGATACATCAACGATGATAAAGCGTTAGGTCAAGCCATAAGAGCACGAGTCTCAACTATATATCGAAAAGAGGTTCCCTAAGAGATGGGGGTCTCTCCCCTCCAAGAGAAAAGGACGAACCAAGAGTTCTTCCATAGTTATCTGAAAAAATGAGGAAACAGTCCCTGAGATATAGATGTAAAGCTACCTTCTCATTAATTGATGAGAAGGCCGATATTCAATTTTAATAAGATCTATAATGCACTTTTTGTCTGGTATTTTATTAATTTCGTTTAATGATTCAATTTGGAAGTAATTATATTTGGCTAAGATTTACCCCTTCTTCTTTTGATTGATTTATTCAAAAGGATTCTTGTATCCTTTGAGTCAACAACAAACACTAAAGGTTTATGATTTTCAAGGGGTTCCAAAATGAAGCTTCTAGATAACCAAATTGAAGTAGGAATTATAATGAAGAACAATTACAAAGTTACAAGTCAACTAAGGACATATAAGAGACTTGTTATTTGTTATTGATGCACTTAAGAATTAAATGTTGTATTACTCTGGCAAATAGTCAATTACTAGCTAATGTACCGAGGAAGTTTTACTCAAAAATAGGTCTGGGACAGTAGGTTAAATATCCACACTTCATCCCTTCCACTTGAGGAGAAACTAAAAAAATAGTAAAACAAAGAAACACTATCTAGAATTAAAAATAAGGCAACTTAATAAATCTATCATTACTTCTGAAAGAAAATAATTTGTTCCAAATATATGCTTTGACTTGTATTGTTGAAGATGTTTAATTTGGAATGGATATTTTTTAGCTTAGATAGAAAACATGTTAGTTTCGAGGTGCTGCATCCGATATTGGTGGATTTTTTCTTCAAAGAAAGAATGTTATTCCTATGTATACACACTTTGGAAAAATAGGATTCTCAGCTTTCCTCTTCCAACTCCTTTGGGGCCCTCTCCCACTCTAGCATTCTTATGGTTCGTTGCTGAAGATTGTAAGCAAACACTTTGTCCAGCTCAAAAATATTATCAACTCCCCCATTAGTGTGCCTACAGGTATTACATTCGTTTCCCAACCATCGTCACGATACATATCAAGAATAATTGTCCCCCTTCAGCTCTATGAGTAGTGATCATCTCCTAAAATCCATGTATGCATTGTTGTCCTTGTACGATCCCTAGAAAGCAAAAGTTTGCAAAACGACGCATGGCCTTCTATTTCAAAGACGTAGATGTCGTTGTCTTTTAAAAACCTGGTTACCATATTTTTCTCACAGATGAGATATCAAATCAATTTTCTCACTGTTTATGTCAATCATCACGATACACTTCTCGCAAGAAGGAATCCTTTTGTGAGAATAAAATGGGAAAAGATAATATTCTTCAATCATCCAAAAAAATAACATCCTTTTATATTACATGAGATCCGAGATAATTATATCTACGATAAAAAAAGGGATGGGACAGAGGTAAACTCTTTTCGACCTGCTTCAGAATTCTGATTATTAGACACCAATAAATCAATCCTAAGCATCTTGAATTGTATACAACCGTAACCTAACCATATCACATAATGTTCCTTAGTGGCTAGATAGAAAATAATTCCCAAATTTTACCAAATGGGATTTTGAAGGTAAGTTGTTCTCGGGTGACAGGGTTGAGGATACTATAGTAGGCCAAGTACTTATGGCATTCTTCATGTCTAAAGAAGAGCAAACCAGGGTGCGGAAACTTGAACTTAGGATAATTGTAATACTTGTTAGCACCACACACCTTTAATATCACTCGAATCATTTTATTAATTGATCACAATCCTCGAGAAATAATAGATTCATTTGTGCGCATGTTTTAAATGTTACCTGTAGGACTACCATAATAGGAACATCGCCACAGTTGAGATACATGTCATTGAAACATGGTGTTAATATTAAAAAGTTCCAATATTTGCAGACATGTTGACACTGGAATAGGTCTTCTACGGCTGAGAGTCTGCTCAAAATATCCATCCATACATCATCTAGAAGAGGTTTACAATGCTCCTGTGTTGGAACCACCATTATCAAACTGTTTGATTTTGCTAGTTTCTTTGGTGGAAAGAAAGATCCTAAAATGCTAACGAAAAAGTACTCTAGCATTTTGAATCTATGGAATGACCAAGGATTGGAGCATGGACATTGAATTCTATCAAATAATCATACAGATTGCTGCAACGTAAGAATAAGATATACACTTGTCTACACAATATACTCTTTGATAGACATTGAATTCTATTAAGCTAATTTGAAGGTCAATTTGCAGAAAGAAATGAAGATTAAGTGCAGAAGATGAGAGAGAGAACACATCAAGAAATGTCTATGTATTAGAGAGAAAATTAACTAACTGAAGGTTCTAGATAGACTCCTGCGCTTATATACAGAATTGGGCCTAACTAAATTGGTCCTAACTATAACACTATTAATAATTATACTTTGGGCCTCGGCTACATAACCAATACAAACTAATACAAAAATAACTAATATAAAAATGTCCTATAACTAGGTCTTGTTATCCAACACCCCCCCCCCCCCCCCCCCCCGCAAATTGGAGGGGGAACCACCTTCAACTTAGAAAGAAAATCATGGAGAGCTTTCCCAGTCAGAGACTTAGTTAAAATATCGGTGAGTTTGTTGGAGCTGCTAACTGGATGTAAATCAATTAAGCCTTCATATAACTTTCCTATGACAAAGCGGAAATCAACTTTGATGTGTTTTGTGTGTTTGTGGAAGGCACGATTACGAGCAATGTGTAAAGCAGAGTTATTATCACAGAAAAAAGACACATGGGCCACCATTTCAACACCCAGATCAACTAATAAGCGAGTCAACCAAGTCAGTTCTGCCACCAGTTTACTTAGAGCATGATACTCAGCTTCAACCTTACTTAGGGAGACCACTTGTTGCTTTTTGGACTTCCAAGATATAGGACTACCACCAAAAAAAACAAAGAACCCCGTAACTGACCTGCGGGGGTCGGGGCAAGCAGCCCAGTTACTATCATAGTACCCTTGCAAGGTAAAATCCGAAGCATTATTGAGAAGAATTCCATAATCAATTGTACCCTTAAGATAACGCAAGAGATGCAATGTTGCAGCTAAATGATGAACCCGGGGAGCCATAAGGAACCGACTAAGATGTTGTACATCGAAACTCAAGTCAAGTCTAGTATGCTAAAGAAAATTAAACTTACAAACAAGGCTTCTATACTTATCTGGATTAGAAAGCAATGCCCCATCATCAGCTTGCAACTTCAAATCAATTCAATAGGAGAGACAATAGGAGACACATTAGTGCGATTGTGTTCAGATAAGAGATCCACTATAAATTTCCTTTGATTAAGTAAAAGCCCAGAAGGAGTGTAAATAACCTCAATAACCAAGAAGTAGGTTAACAGACCCAAGTCTTCGATTCTAAATTGGTCATCAAGGTAAGATATCAAAGATGAAATTTTCTGAAACTTCATCCCCAGTAAAGTTGCTAGTTCATCCGTAGTAAATTTTTGAAATATCAAGGTCGGATAACAAAGGTAAGAATCATATCATCAACATAAAATACCAATAAAGTAGATTTGCTAGTTCATTTTCTAAATAGACTATAATTATTGAGTAAATAAACAAACCTTTTCGACAGAAAGCACTGGAAAGTTTTGCATACCATTGGCGGGAAGCCTATTTAAGTCCATAAAGAGATTTTTGGAACTTGCAAACATATGGTTGAGTATATGTGGAAGAAGAATCAACAAAAACACCTTGGGGTAATTTCACGTACACTTCCTCATCCAAATCCCTATGGAGGAAGGCATTATTGACGTCAAGTTGAAATAATGTCTGTTAGTTCTTTACGGCTACAACAATGAGGCACTTTACAGTGGTCATTTTGACCACTGATGAAAAAGTCTCATTGTCATCTACCCCAGCAGTTTGTGTGTCACCCCGCACTACCAACCTAGCCTTATACCTTTCTACTGAGCCATCTGATTTAAACTTCACTTTGTACACCTATTTGTACCCAATGGCCTTCTTCCTATCAGGCAAGGGAACAACAGACCATGTATTGTTCGCCTCAAGGACATTAAACTGCTTTCTCATTGCTTCTTGACATTTAGGCACTAAAGCAGCTTGAGAATAGATATGTGGCTCAGATAATACTGTATGTGATGAAGATTGTGCATCCAAAGGCTTAGACTTAGGTTAGTGGGAAAAAAAGGTGGTGAATCATGGCCAAATATAATCATTAGGTATGAAGGTTGAATATGTATCCTACTGGATTTCCTTAGAGGTACTGTTGGGTCAGATTCAGAAAAACAGGAGAGAACATGTGCAATAATAGGGGAAACTAGAGTTAGATCCAAAAGGAATTAGTGAAAGGTCAAGTGAAGCGATGGATGTAGAACGAATGGAACAGATGATGAATGTGAAGAAGTATGAGTAATATGAGGAATAGGAAAAGAAGGAGATGTTAGGACAGAAAGAGAAGGAGAGGAAATAAGAACAAAAGAAGATGAAGAAGGAAGGAAAATGAAATCACAAAGGACTTGAAGAGGAAGGGAATTAGCATAAGAGGATGAAGAAAACGACATAGCAAAAGGAAAGATAGATTCATAGAATACTACATCTCTAGAATTAAAAAAAAAATAGTTTTTAAGCTAAGAAGTTTGTAAGCCTTTGTTCCAAAGGGGTACCCCATAACAATTGCAGGAATAGACCTACTAGTAAACTTATCTGTGTGGACAGAAGGATTAGATGCATAACAAAGACAAGCAAATACCCTAAGATGAGAAAACGTAGGAGTTGCACCAAAAAAAATTCATATGGAGATTTATTGTGAAAGAGCTTAGAAGGAAATCTGTTTATCAAGTAAGTGGCAGTAAGAAAAATTTCCCCCAGTATTTCATGGGCATTTTGGAGTGATAGAGAAGGACCCTGGATGTTTCAAGAAGATGTATATACTTTCTTTCCACCATCCCATTCTGTTCAGGGGTGTATGGGACAGAAAATATGATGGACAATACCTTGTTCTATGAAGAAAGAAGAAGCAGAAGAACTAGAGCCCAACTCCAAAGTATTATTAGACCTTATAGTTAAAACTTTAGTGTGAAATTGAGTTTGGACCATAGCAATAAAAGCTTTTAGTATTGGAAATGCATTGGATTTAGTTTTCAGCAAATGTGTTCAAGTGGTTCTTATAAAGTCATCAACTATTGTTAGAAAATATTTGCAGCCATCATGTGAAGAGACATGATAGGCTCACCAAGTGTCAATGTGTATTAGTTGAAAAGGGGAATTTATGTATATTTCACTATTTTGAAAGGGTAGTCTGGTTTGCCTTGCCATTGGACAAATGTTGCAAATGAAGTCTTATTTACCAGATAGCACAAAAGAAATATAAGAAATAGATTTCAAATGACTAAATGGAATATGTCCTAATCTGCTATGCCAAAGAGTGTTCATTTTATTTATATGACCGGTGTTTACAAATGGAACAGAAGAATGAAAAGGAACAGAACACTCCACATTGTGTCTATTGGAAATAGGAAATATAGATGAATTTGAACAAGTAAAAGTAGATGAATTGAGGGCAGCAGTAAATGAAGTAGATGGTGCAGAAGAATGCATGTGCAGAATATATAGTCCATGTTGTGTTTTACCAAACACCAAAGGCCTCTTCATGGAAAGGCCCTGTAAGATAAAGCAAGAATAGGGACTGAAAATTAGTAAACACTTTAGTTGTGATACTAACTTGTGCACAGAAATCAGGTTGTACTGAAAACTAGGAATGAGAAGAACATGTTTGAGAATAGTATCATTGGACAAAGGTAAATTCTCAACACATGTTACTTTTACTTTATAACCATTAGGTAAGGTTACCAAGTAAGGAATAGGTACATGTTTAACATTTTGTAATAGGTTATTATGGGAGGTCATATGGTCAGTAGCCCAAAGTCCACAATCTAGGATGTTTTATCAACCTTATAAAACAAACAAGTATTAATTGAACATTTCGGCCTATTACTCGAAAAGAAACTGAGAATACATGCAAAATTTGCAGAAGCGGTAAGAGTAGGTGATGAGAAAGAGTCCTGATGAGACATATGATATTGTTGAAGAAGGGATAGGAATTGAGTGCACTGGTCTAGGGTCAACCCTGGAATGGTTAGAGCGTTAAGAACTCAAGTTGCAGAAATTAGGCATTTACACTATGTATGCACATATTGGTGACATAGGAGTATTTCCAGTGCTCTATTAGCTTACTCATGGTTCGTTGGTGTAGATAGTAAGCAAACAATTTGACAAACCCCAGCAAATGATCAACTCACCATATAAGATTCCGATGGGTTTTACGCCCTTCGATACCCATAAATATTCAGCTCATAAGTCATATCAAGCTAGAATTATCGTCTCCCTTCGGCTCCACGTATAATGATCATGTCTTAACATCCATGGATCCATTGACGTCTTACCATCACTGAAAATTGAAAACTTGCAGAACGAGACATGGCCATCCATTTCAAAGAGGTGCATCTTGTGAGAAAAAAAGTTGATTTTTTGGAGAAATATAGAATTCTCTAGAATGTCCTAGTATAGTATTCTAGATATTAATCTAGTAGACATATATAGATATTCTAGAATGGGAAGTTAAGAAAAATCAAGATATTTTAGAGTCTTGGATATTAAAGAAAGATATTAGTAGAATGTGATAGAATTGTCTAGATTATTTTTGTATCTAGAATCATCCCTAGACAAGTATAAATAGGAGTAGCCTTAGGCATTTGTATGAAGCCAAAAAATCAAGAAAATCTTATTTCATAAACAAAATTCTCCTCTCCAAAACTTTTCTTCTCTTTTGAAAGCTTCATCTTCCTCAGTTGAATCTTCATATTTTAGTTAACAATCTTGGGCTAGCAGAAGGTCTCCAAATAATACTCTTCTTCTGCTATTCTTTACATGGTATTAGAGCCATAAGGCGGCTTTTGGATTTCAAGGTCGGGTTAGTGGTTAATTCAACTAGTTTCTCTAAATGGATTTAGGTGGTCGTGTTAATGGACTGGAGATGGAGTTATTGAACCAGTCTAACTACAAGATATGGAAGAGTTGTATGGAGTCATACCTTGTAGGTTAGGATTTGTGGAAAGTTGTCAATGGAATTAACACAAGTTCTTCTACTGACGCACCAGAAAATAGCAATGTGCATAAGAAGTGGAAGTAGATTAATGCAAAGGCGGAATTTATCTTGAAGAGATCTATCTCTTCTAATTTATTTGATCATATTATACAATGTAAACTAGCTCATGAAATATGGAGGACCTTCGATCAGTTGTTCAACAATAAAGATGAAGCTCGGCAACAGATTTTGGAGAATGAGTCAGCTCACACCACCAAAGGTAATCTCTCTATCCTCGAGTATTTTTTGAAGGTTAAAAATTTGTGTTCCGAAATTTCTCTATTGAATCTGGATACTATCTCTGAAACATGAATAAGAAGAATTATTATTAGTGGTTTAAAGCCGGAATATATTCCCTTTGGTACATCGATTCAATGATGGGTTCAACAACCATCTTTGGAAGAATTTGAGAATTTGCTATCGTCACAAGAGCTATTAGCCAAACAGATGGATGGTGTATCTATCAAAGAAGGGGAAGGATTCTCTTGTTGTCGATAAGAGGAACTTTAAAGTGAAATTAAGAGATAGCATGAACTTTCAATCCTCAAGTGGTTCGAACTCGCCAGGAAAGAAGGGGGAGTCTTCTGGTAACGGTAAAAAACTTTTAAAATGTTACCGTTGTGGAAAAGTTGGGCATATAAAAAGATATTATCGAGTTAAGGAGAGCAATATGGCTCAAACCAAGAATGTTCCTAAAGAAAAAGAAAAAGAAGAAGACCGGGGACAGTGTTTCGAAATGGAAACTCGAGCAATAAATACCATGGCTTCCATAAATTTTGAAAGAGACTGGATTGTGGATTCAGGATGTGGGCACCATCGCATTGGAGATCAATCCAAATTCTCCACTTTTCAAGAATACAACGGACATGATGTCATTGTTACAGTAGATAATACAGTCCATAATGTGGAGAAGGAAGGTATTGTTGTGATTAATGAGAAGCAAAAAGACACTATCACCCTCAACAGTATCTTTCATGTTCCAGGTATGAAGAAAAATCTATTTTTAGTTGCAAATGTTGTAGATACTGGAAACTATTTGCTATTTGGCCGACGTGATGTGAAGTTCCTCCGAAATATCAAGGTGCTCAAGGCAGATAGAGTTCACTCAGGTAAGAGAGTTAATGATTTATATGTCTTATCTACCTCTAATTCATATACGAAGAAGATGAGTAGCAATGATAATACACATCTTTGGCATGCTAGACTTGGACATCTAAGCATGGATAAATAAAAAGTCATGGTAAGGTTGAATCTAGTAAAAGTTTTGCCTAACTTAAGAAATTTGGTGGTGGAGAGGTTTGTGAAGGATGTCCATATGAAAAAGCACATCGTTTTCTATTTGACAGATCATTGTCAAGGTGCAATGCCACGCTAGAACTTATTCATAGTGACTTGATGGGGCCAACGAGAACTCCTTCATTTTCAGGCTATTCTTATAAACTAATTTTCATTAATAATTTTACTAGATTCACTTGGGTTTTTTTTGTGAAGAACAAGTTAAAAAATTTCAGTAAGTTTGTGGATTTCAAAGAAACAGTTGAAGGTGAACTCAATTTTAGAATAACGCGGCTGCGAACTGATAACGGTGGTGAGTCCACGTCAGATGAGTTTCTTTCCTTTTGTCGTCAGCATGGAATTAAAAGAGGCTGACATGCTCTGATACACCACAACAAAATGGAGTGGCTGAAAAGAAGATCCAACACTTAACTAAGACATGTAAGAGTTGGTTTCATGCAAAAAATTTACCTAGAGCCTTGTGGGCTAAAGGTATGAAATGTGCAGCGTACGTGATTAACCGGATGCCGATTTCTCCAAACAATATGAAATCTCCCTATGAGTTAATGTTTGGAGAAAAGCCTAGTGTGAAACACCTCAGGTTTTTTGGCTCTATTCGGTATGTTCACATTCCGGATTCTCAATGGAGTAAGTTAGATGCCAAGGCAAGGAAATGCATCTTAGTCGAATATGATGAAAGAAAAAAGGGATGGAAGTGCGTGGATCCCAAAATTCATCTCTTTGTTGTTTTAAGGGATGTCATATTCGACAAAGTCTTTCTATATTATGGAGTTGCGTAAGGAGGGGTAGGTTATAAACCCATGAACCCTGAAGCATCAAATTTGCCTATAACAAGTACTTCTTAAGATAATACAGTTGTTGCGGATCTAAGATAAAGGGGGAGCCCGAGAACTCAACAACATGAAAATAAATAAGAAGATGATTTATGTGGTTTGGGAAGACCAAAACGAACTATTGTCAAGCCAGCTCGTTTCAGAGATAAAAATTTCGTTAGCACATACTCATGTTCCTTTGCAAGACCAATTGAAGAACGTTCAATATTTGGGGAAGCAAGACGAACCAGAAAAATAGTGCTGAGATTTTCACCAAGACACGTCTTAAAGCATCGGTTGAGTTCTTCCGCGACAAGCTTGGGATAGATTCTAGAAAATCACTTTAAAGGGGAGTGTGAGAAAAATAAAGTAAAGTTGATTTTTTGGATAAACATAGAATTCTCTAGAATGTTCTAGTATAGTATTCTTGATATTTATCTAGTAGACATATCTAGATATTCTAGAATGAGAATTTAAGAAAAATCTAGATATTCTAGAGTCTTGGATATTTAAAAAATATATTAGTAGAAGGTGATAGAATTGTATAGATTATTTTTGTATCAAGAATCATCCCTAGACAAGATAAATAGGAGTAGCCTTAGGCATCTGTATGAAACCAAAAAATCAAGAAAACCTTCTTTCATAAACAAAGTTCTCCTCTCCAAAACTTTTCTTCTATTTTGATTGATGCATCATGTGCATCGACTCTCTCCTTGATTTTTGCATTAGACCCAATAACCTGGTGCATCATTGCTTCAAGTCTAGCAAACTCATCTTCCTATCTTCCACCATGCTGCTGATGAGGTGGGTGATACCCCTGCTGCTGATTCTAATTAGTGCATCCCTGTGGTCATGGGTAAGGTGCCATATTGTTAGGGGGGTCTCATACCTCCCATTTTCCTGGTGTTAAAGTGTGGCTGTGCTGGCCTGTACTGCTGATTTTGTTTACCCCAATTTTGACCACCCTATCTCTGTCCGCCATAATTAGACACATAGTTCATGCCTTCAGGGTAGTGATGATGATCGTGTGCATTCCACTGATTACCAACTGGCTGACTAATGCAAGATGCGCATAAACCCCCATTAGTAGTATCAAGAATATGTACCTGTTGTTTCTGCCCTGACTCTTCCACCTTTTTGGTGAGTATGCTCATCTGTATCAATAAGGTGGCCATATTTTCAGCCATAGAATTGGATGGATCTAAAGGCACTGAGTGCACCACTGGAGTGATATGTGCACCTCTGGTTATCCAGCCCGAATTATGTGCCACCTTGTCAAGCAGACTCTGGCCCTCTCTCCATGTTTTGCTCAAGAATTCCCCGCCAGGTGAAGTATCAACAATGTTCTTTATGCTATCTGACAATCCCATGTAGAATCATTGCCCCAACATTAGATCTGGAACACCATGGTGTGTACATATGACCAGCATCCCATTAAAATGCTCCCATGTTTCATGCAAAGTCTCCATTGGTCTCTGTTTAAAACTCAAGATCTCATCAATTTGTTGAGCAGTCTTGTTGGGTGGCTGGAACTTGTTTTGAAATTACTTGACTACTTCATCCCACGTTGCTATAGAATTTATGGGGAGTGAATTCAGCCAAGTCTTGCCAGCTCCTATCACTGAGAATGGAAACAGTAATAGTTTGATTTTTTCTGGAGTTACATTGGGTTGCCTTTGGGTTTTGTAGATAGACAGAAAATTCTTTAAGTACTGCTGAGGATCTTCAACTTGTGATCCCGAAAATAGTCCCTTATTCTGCAACAAGTGCAGCATGTTATTCGTGATTTGGAATGACTCAACCTGTATCTGCGGGACTACTATCCCTGTGGATAGATTCTCAGCTGTGGGTTGTTCAGAGTCATAGAGAGAAGCCTCTGGCATTATTGGTGCTGCTGGGTTTTCCTGGTTATCTCCTGTGATTGTTTCGAATTGTACAGTTGTTGGTTGTTGTTTGTTTTGTCAGTTGGCCCGATTCAAAGACCTAAATAATTTCTTAGGATCTGATAATGCTTCTAATACTTCAACAGATCTCGATGAGTTTCTAGGAATGCACCTGTGCAACCAAGTCAACAAACGTTAAAATTTCAATGTAAAAATTGGGTATAAAGAAAACTGACTACACTAAGATTTTTTGTACTTCTTTCAATTGTAATTAATAACAACGTTAATTCCGCGGCAACGACGCCAAAATTTGATCACACCCAACTATGCCTTCTAAAAAGGACAATGCGGTTGTATATGTAACTTAGATGTCACTGACTTGGCCCAACGACGAACACTTGTCGACGGGTTTCTTGAGGGTTAAGGTCGGGTAAAACAAAATAGAAAAGTTAGGAGACTCTTCCTGATGACGGACCACCTAGACAGTATACTTGAGGGAAGTAGTCTAATCAAAAAGCCAAAAAAGGTTTTTTTTTTTATATTTTATTTTCTTTTTAGGCAGTGTAGTAATTCCTCTTGGTTTTTCTTTTGACCGCGATTCTTTTCCAAGGGTTTTTCTTGAACCGTGTTAGGTAGATTTTTTTAATAGATTTTAGGACCCTTAGGACTCTTGTGGGCTAAGAAGGATTGGGCAAGAATGCAGCCCGTGGTGTTCATACCTGCAAATACTTAAAACGAACTTAAGGGTGCGACGTCTAGGCTCACGTGTAGACTTTTAATCATATGCCTTAATTTTGCACACCTTGTCTTACTTGAATGCTCGTGTGAATGTGTTGACAAACTAATTTGGAATGAGTTACATGCCAAGTGTGTATGAGGTTATACACGTATTCTGTGCTTGCATGCGATACCTAGAACTTGCCACGTGTGTGTGCAAAGCGAAATAGTAGTTGTTTGGTCATAGAGATGATTTAGACATTTCTTTGTGTAGCCTATTTAATCATGAATCCACATGTACATATTACAATAGTTAACCTATTTGAGCCTATAATCCCTTTTCTTTGGCAACACATTACAAGCCTTACCCATTTGTTTGAAATAATCATTTCTCATGAGCACTTGAATTGTTATGAATCTTGTAAAAGTTAAAGTGTGGGGTGAGCAGTTTGGCTTTCGAGTGGAACTAGTTGAATAAGAGAAAGGTGCACTGTTTTGAAAAAGGAAGAGCCACTTGAATTGAAAATAAAATATAAGCATAAAAACTCCTAGATAAGGGGTGGCTCTTGATGCAAGTGTACTTAAAGAAAATAGGGTAGTTACATTGACGTGAAGGTGAAATTTTGGGGTGACATAAGGATGAGGTTTAATTGAGAAAATATATGTATTAAAGTGCTTAGGGAGGTGCAGTCACTCTTATATCTAAATGTATCCTACCCGTCCCGTAGCCTACATTACAACCAAATGAAGCCCTATTGATCTTAGACTGAACAGTTCGATTAGTAGAGTATTACACTAAGGGCAAGATTATGGTGTATCTATTTGGCATATGAATGATCTTTGCTGAGAGTGAGTAAATTCATTTATTCTACAGTTCCTTGTTGTTTGATTTTCTGTGTGCGAAACTTCTCTAAAAAATGTGATGTGAGGGAATTTAACTCAAGAAGAAAAAATAAGTCTCCACTTCTATTAGAGTACGTAAAGTAAGCATGAATGTGACATGGCATTATAGCCTTCATCCGAGGTGTGGCTGTTGCACTACTTAGGTTATTCTTTCATAATAGCAGGTGTGGCATAAAAAGGGTAATGCATCTAATGAATAGGCCTCGAAGTGTGGTTCAACTTGCTCGAGAACGAGCAAAGACTTAAGTGTGAGGTGTTGATAATAGGTGAATTAGACTATAATTAGACCCTAAAGAACCACATTTTTGTATAGGTTTGTGGTAAAAAGTGATAATCAAATGCTCTGATTAGTGCTTTTCATGCTTTGTAGGCTATATCCAACGAAAGAAGTCGATGGAACAAGTTTGTGATCAACTATGGAGAAAAGGACGTCAATCAAACAATGCCCACAAAATGCACCAAGTGAAGAGACAAAAACAGAGATGAACTTAGCCTGCCATGGTCAGACCGTAACCGCGATCATGGCAGAGCAGAGCTACAGATTCAGAAGACCTTCTTGGCTGTGGTCCTGGGGTAACCGCAGTGGGACCGCGATAGAACGCGGAAAATCTAGGGATAAAAGTGTCAAGTTGGGAAAACATGGTGTAAAACCCTTATAAAAAGTAGGAATTCAGCCACATTAGGTTAGATTTGTTTTGGAGAGTACTTTGGCAAGAAACACAAGTGTGAGAGATCACCCAAAACATCATAGTTCTTTATTTCTTCTTTTTCTTGCAATTTTACATGATGAATATTTTCGTAGTTTATCTTCAAGTTGTTATGAGTAGCTAAATACTTTAGTCTAAGGTTTTGATAGAACACATTGAAGGATGAACTTCTTGATTATGTTCATATAGTTTGCTGGTTAATCTCTATTTGTTCAATTACGTATTTATTGTAGTTAATTGACATGATCCTCAATTAGCTATGCCTATTTAGTGTGCATAACTCGGGAGAGAGTGAATATTTAGGTAATTGTTGAACAACACCACTCCCAAAGTATAAGAGGGATCTATAACTATGAGTTTAAAGGCGGGATTAGGGATAACGAAACCTTGGATGTGATCTAAAGTGAGTTGTAATAAACAAAGTCAGCTAGCGTAACTCGGGAGAGTGCGTCTAGTAAATTATCGCAATTACTCGGAAGAGATTTACGGTAAACACAGTGCTCATGAGTGATAGAGATATTTTGATGAATCTATATGAAACATAACCGGAAGGGATTCCATCAATAGGGAAAATCACTACCTTAAAACCTTCTCATTATTATTTACAACCCAGCATATTTAGTTTACAACTGTTATTTATTTACTTTCAATCTTACTTATTAAAAATTACCATCAACTATTGTTTACAACGTTTTGGAAAGCTGATTATAAAGAAATTAGTGATTCCAACAAAGATAATTGCTAGGTTAATTCTCTGTGGGATTCGATTCCGGACTTGTAAATCGAATTATATTTGCAACAACAATTTTGTCCTTTTGAGAAGGCATAGTTGGGCGTGATAACACAACTTCATATTTAACTTGTTACAATCTTTCCAGCGTGTATCAGAATTCAGATCATTGGACACCAATAAGTCAAGCCTAAGCATATTGAATTCTATAACTGTCAAACCTCTTACACATAAGAGATAATATTCCTTGGTGACTGGATGAGAAAAGAATGCACGAATTTTACCACATGGGATATCAAAGGTATATTGTCCTAGGTTTGACGATACTATATATAGGACAATAACCTTTGGTCGCAGTTTTGTTTGTGTTTAAAGAAGTGCAAGCCATGGTTCAGATACAAGTCATTGAAATGTGGTGTTGATATTAAAAAGTTCCAATACCTGCAGATTAGTTGGCAACGGATTAGGTCTTCTGCCGGAAGTCTGCTTAGAATATCCATCCATATGTCATCTGGAAGAGTTTTACAACGCTCAGTTGGAATATTAGACAAGCAAGAATGAACCATATTATGAAACTGTTTGATTTAGTTTTTTTGGTGAAAGGAAAAATAAGTACTATATTAGTAACCAGAAAGAGGCAATATATATGGAAAACATATAGCGGTTTTGGTCTCTTGGATCCGTAGAACGGACTAAGGAGTCAAGTACTAAATTCTTAACTCTATCTTATAGTATTAATCTCATAGTTATCTTGTATTCTAATATAAAAGATCTGTACTTATCTCAAGAAGTTGATGTACTTTGTCTTATTTTTGTACTCAGGTCTCACGGTAAATAGACGCAACTCAAGTTATGTGATTATGTAGCTTCTTTTTTCTAAAACTAACTTACGCAACTAAATTTTATTAAACCAAATATTGAACATTTGACGACAGATGATGTTCTTTTATCATTAAAAAAACCCAACTTGTTAAGGAATTTCCAGCGCAATATGGGACAAGGGAAATGACAATGAAGTGGTTCATAATTTAAAAATGGGATTTTTTCATAAAGCACCATCTTTTTGGTCTAATTAATCATTTATAGATATCATTTGCTATATTACGTTTTATAGATATCTTTTATGCTTTTTATACAATGTATTTCATGTATTTAAGTTGTTATATTCAATAATACAACCAAAAATATAGGCGTAAAAACTGGAATTCCAGCTAAGTTTGACATGTATTTAGCTGTATTCAATCGACATTAACATTAAATACACTAACGTATCTGCGCTAAAAACAGAAGGAAATCAAATCACATGATATTCTCCTAAGTTAACTCAACGAACGAAAATGATCCGTTATTAATTTGTATTTGACAGATACATAATAAAGATTATAGCTAAATAAAGAGAAATACATATGAATAATACAGTTGAATATAATAAAATACACCTTAATTCATCTGAATAAAATACTTGAATACAACAAAACTACAACTGAATAAACTCTTGAATGTAACAAAATACAACTAACTTCTACTGAATAAAATAGTTGAATATAACTAACTACAACTTAATACAGTTGTATAAAACACTTAAATACAACAAACTATTGTTGAATAAAATAGTTAAATACAATTGATTAAGCCTGAATACAAGTGAATATAATTGAAGAATACATTTGAATACGATTGAATACAAATAGGCGATTTGGACGATTTAGAGAAAGAAACAACCCTATGACGTCGTCGGCCGGCGGCCAGCCATTAATTCCGGCAAGTCAGCCATGAGGCAAATTCATAGAAATCCTCAATGATTTTAGGGTAAGCGTCCAAATTCCGAAGCTTACTGAACACTCTTTCCATTTCCGCATAATACCTTAATTCATAACCAAACATTCACAATAATTGAGAGGACGGAACTTTGAAAGCTCCGAAGCTATCTCCTGTTCAAATCAGTTTGTAGGCTGCCGGTGCCGGAGAGCAAAAACGTTGCCTTGGGTTTAAGATTGGGCCTGGGGCTTTACTTGGACGGAGGAGGTGGAAGAAGAGTTATGTGGGAGAAGAAAGTCTAGTTGTATGCAAATAGAGAGAGATTGTATTGGAGTTTGTAGATACGCGATTATTATGTGAGAGAAAATACAAAAAAGGAGAGAAAAAATAATAGGTGCCTTAATTGTATGATGTAACTATATTTAATTTTTTTGCTATAAAGGATAAAGGTATTTATAAGATGTAATATTTTAAAATGGTATTTATTTAAAATAAATAGGATACTAAGGTTTTGTATATGATGTAAAAATTCCTTAAAAAAAATCAAATAGGTTTTTGAAGAATTAACCCAAATAACCGTCCATCTAGTTTCTTAAACTAAAAATAACCGATGGATATATAAAATATGTATAATTTATATATAGTATACGTATAACAATATATAATTGATGTATATGCTACGTATACCGACTAAAGAAAAGTAACCATTAAATCTGACTGGCTATTTATGTAACAATCGGTAAAGCTATCCAAGTCCCTATTAGGCCAAAAGCCCATTAAGAATTTCAGCGGCCCATGATATTTGGCGACCTATAGCTGGATCATTGATCCGAGTATTATTCGTAACAGTAATTACTAAGTTTTGACTTTTAACATTTAGATGTTCACAAACATTTGCTAACGTGATATAAACAAGGATTGTTATACAAACACCAAAGGTAGATTTAATGTTTATTTTTTCTAATCGGTATACATAAATTACGTATTATATATATATATATATATATATTCCGACTATTTTTACTTTAAGATTAGCTGGATGGCTATTCTACATTAACGTTAATTAGTAATGATGTCATATTAAACTAAAATAGAATAAATATTACTCCTATTAAATATCAAACTGGGTAACAAAAAATTGGAAGCTGCATTGTGTTAGCAAGTTTGTCGATGAAGTGAAAAAAAAGGGTTGAAATTCAAAAATAGCCAGATTTACGACTGGTCATTTAAAAATAGTCAAGTTTCAAAAGTAATCGAAATTTAGCTACTTTTCATGTAAAAATAAATCTGAGCGAAAATACTGTTCAAAACCCGAAAAATGCCAGTATAATATAGTGGAGTTCCAACATAGGTATGCTTGAACTCCAGCATATTATATTGGAGTTCTAGGATAAGTATGCTATGATGGAGTTCCAACATAAGTACACTAGAACTCCAGCATAATAAGTTCCAGCAAGTATAATTGTCTAGTATAATAAACTGGAGTTTGGAGTACTGGTGCTCCAGTCTCCAGTATATTATACTGCATTCAGCAAAATATATCGGTCCAGCATAATATATTGGAGTTCATACACAGGTACACCGAACTCCAGTATATTATGCTGGACCGGTCTCCGTTGCAGTAAAATATTAACTATTTTTTATTGATTTTGTAAATACTAACTATTTTTGAATGATCAGTCCAAAAACTAGCTATACCATACTATTTTTATGGAAAAAAAGAAAAGTTAAAGAACAGACCATTCCCTAGAGGAAAAAAGGGCTATTGCAAATACGATATTTTGGTCTCCTTAGGAACTTTACTTTTGTGTTGGTTAGTTTTTCCTCGATGCGTTAATATAATTTTAACTAGAGGCAGATCTAGAATTGGATTCACCATTACTTTTTAAAAACAAAAATTTAAACAAAATAGTTGGCAGGGGATTCGATCCCCTGACATTAAGGCAATTGGAAATAAAAGACGAAAACTAATGGCACTTCATCTTTTTGACCATCAAATATACAGATTTATTTTTGCCAAATTATGTACATCATATCTATACTTTAACCCGAGGATCACGGGTTCATGTGACTGTTTTTAACTAGATCGATTGCAGGAGAATTTATGTATATTGTAGTTAAATAAACAAAAACAAAAACTGAATCTAACACCAGAATAAACATCAAATAATACAAAAGGAAGAGGATGCTAAACTGTTGGGTTCGCATCTCTTTTAGCTCGTGCCAAAAATTGTTTATATTGGGTAGCCGAAAAAGTATATAAAACTTATATAATTTTTGTATATAATATATATATATATATATATATATATATATATATATATATATATATATATATATATATATATATATATATATATATATTATACATTATTTCGGCTATTACTTTTACAGCGACTATACTAGGTATTTTTTAATAATTATTGTTAACTACTTCATTAAGGAGTTCATCTCTGTGTTCCTATCCTATTTGTCGTACAACCAAATTTATTAATGGGGGACAATACAACAGAGTTAATCCTAAGCTTTTATTTGATTCTGTGGTTAAATCATGTAAAGTTGACTATGCTCCTCTAATCAACTTTGGTGCAATTTGAGTAATTAATCAAGTCTCGTCATAAATTAATGGGATTGTGATAGTATGATTGGCCCAAGCATATTATTGATTATCACTCAAATCACCTCTATAATTAGCATTTGCTTAAGCAAATCTTGATTCCATCTTCTAAGCCACATTATTAATTAAAACATTAGTTTTTTCTTCTTTTGGCCATTACATTATGTTACAACATATACCTTTTAATTGAATAAAATTCGCAAACAACACATCGACTTCAAGCAAATTGACAAATGAAAAGGGACTTCTCGTGCATTTAAGGGAAATAACTTTTAATTAACATATCGAATACAATCTTAGTAATTTTGTGCTACTTCATTCTTTTCTTCTTAATAAAATTAAACACTTTCATTTCATTTCCAACTTCACAGAGCAATGATCAGTTGTCATTCCGTTGATACCGTCAAAGTAAAATATAACTTTGTACACATTTTACATTCTTGATAATCAACCAAAAACATTCAATACACTAAAAGTTTAACTAAAGCGTGACAATCTCTCTTTTCTTCCAAAAGATATAAAAGAACCCGGTACCAAAAATATAATAATCAGATGATAAAAGGTTTACACAAAGCAAATTGTCTAATTTCAACTTTTCCTCATTGTGATTCTCTGGATATAAGTAAATGATATAATAAATGATATTTATCGTGAAAATGGTAACAACAATTAAATTTATAAATGATATTCTAAAAATACGTGATTTATTTTTATTCTAATTGTTTAGAGTAGTTGATGCTAAGATTGTGAAGTTTAATGAAGAAATATGAGCTAAAGCACGACAATAATCAATTGCCCTGCTTTTGAATCGGGCCTCGGCCTTTGTCTTTTTTAAGTCGGACCTCGACGAGCCCCGAGGGAGGGGACTCGGTCGCAACTCCATGTCCTCGGGGTCTCGAGGCATTCTTCCGAAGTGGCTTGATATAGAGAAATTAAGTCTTCTGATTTCGCCGTATACAAATAGTCTCCGCGTTTCTTAGAACAAAGCGATGGGAAATGATTCTGACACCTGACTCCACGAGCTTCTCACGGTGATGTTATACCAATGTTGCAACCTATGGCGCAAGCTTTTGTGGCAACTAGGGTGTCCCATGGACTTGTATATTTGACATCATTCAATGCACTATCGATTCTCGTTCTCCAAGTAAGTGTACCGCTATCGATTCGGTTCTTCAAGAACGCAGTAATTGCATCCGCCTGTCAATCTTCCAAAGCCTCGATGACCGTGTTGTTACTCCCTATAAATGGGGTGCTTTGGCATTGCTTTTCTATCCAAGTGCCTTCATTAGCTCATTTGCCCGTTTCTTCTTACCATCTTTCTCTATCTTTGAGCATCACATTTGGGGCTGGTCTCAAGGCCGTGTGGCAGAGCTCCTGTAGCCTGTGTTGCGCCCTTTTGCTGGAGCTTCCTTTTTCGAGCACGACCATGTTGTCCTGTCGCTGCGGAGGTTGATGTTCTTGTTGGCTCGAGACGATGATAGACGGGCAATCGATTCTCCTTTTTTGTAGATGGTCATTCGGACTATGCATTGCTGCTTACTCTCCTACCCAGTCCTGGTGTGGCACTTCATTCCTTGGGTTTTTCCTTTCCCAAAGGATAAAGTGGCACTACCAGCCATCGAGGTTGGGGCCTGCCTAATCTTGAACCTTTGGCTTTGGTGACTATGTCTCCTTTCTGTGCATCCCCTCATTTTCCTCTTCTTCATATTTTCCCTCGGCGAGGCCCTTCTGCGGGGTTGAGCTGGGAACCTAGAAGAGATGGTGGATCAAAGGAATCGCCTTCGAGTATGCGATCTTGAGGGGACGGCGCTTGAGGATGGTGATACTGGAGATAACCTCTGAGGATGGACCGGGTTCTCGGGTTTTCATCACATGTGCATCATTCTGCTTCTTCATTTTTGTGTAGAGATTCTGTAGGCTTTTGTAATTGTATGCAAGGACCCTCCGAGGGCATGTTGTACATGAATATAAAATTACTTCTTTGATTCTTGTTTTTGATACTTGACTTATTATTGCATGTCCTTGTGCGATTCGGGGTTTCAATGTTATTATTTGTTGTCGACCGCTGATATCTAACTCGGTTGCGAGCATTCTTTCTGATCTTCTACCATTTGGCGTGGCTCTTTTCCAAGCCCATTATCGTACTTGGGGCCAAGTCTGAATTGGTTAGATAGATTCGGACCATCTGGCCCTTCGATTTGCATGGAGATAATATGCTGAGTTGCAAAGTTTTTGAAAGTGATATCCCGAGTGAAGGTCAGCTTCGCTACCTGGGGGTCTACATTGAACTTGATGTAGATAGACTTTTAAAGCATAGTGGATAAATTTTCGTTGAGGGATTGCCTATATTTAGGAGATGCCTCAAGCCATCCTAGAGACTTCACGATCGGAGCTTTGGGTGCTTACTTCTCTTTTTAGGAAGAAAAACCACGAGATCGGTTACTGCTTTGAGTTCTATGATGGCAGTGAAGGCTTCCGAAGCCTGACTTCTTTTTTGGTAGAAATCCTTGCAGTTGGGTACTACCTCGAGCTGGAGAGTATGTAGTTGACTCCTTGAAGCGTAACTTCTTGTTGATGGATATCTCCGGGGTTGGGTGCCACCCTGGGATTTGTACCAAGGCTATTAGCCTCTCGGGGCTTACTCTAGATAGGTGAATCGTTGCTATTTCCCACATATATGTGGGAAAGCTTTTGCTTCTTTGAAGATCTCACTATTTTAGACAGCTACCCTTTCGCCTTGGCATAAGAGCCTTCGTTTTTTCAGGCGCAAAAAGCGCTAGCGCACGCACCTGCTTTAGTCTGTCAATTCTACCATAGTCGTAGTAGATACTTCGAGGCCGACCCGGTAGGAAGGGGAGAGTTCCACACCCAGTGTTCAAGATCTACGGGAGTTCACCGTAAAGACTATGCCTTTGAAAAGGGAGGAACATTTGATATGGTAAGGAGATACTGCGGATGGGGCGAGGGGATAACGCTGCAGGTGTTTTCCCAGGATTATAGTATTACGGACTGTGTTGATGGATTCATGAATGTATACCTATATCCTTCGCATTAGGCCCCCTCAATAGGGTCGTGCTTGATTTCTGCCTGAAGTATCAGGTTACTTTGGCACAGATACATCCATCGTTCTAGCGGGTAGTACTGATGATGACATTCTTTGTGGAGAATGATGGGCTTGAATTCATGCTTAGCCACCTAGTCAGGTTGTACCGACGCTTTTATCATCGAGGCTAATTAACATTTCGGTACCGTTCGTCCACACCTTTTGTTGTCAATGATGAGGAAGATGAGGATCAAGAGTGGGTGTCGATTTGTCTGGCTTCGGACGGCTAACATTATCCCTGTGGAGCTCATGCCATTTCCCAAGGTATGGAATTCCGCGCGTGAGTGATGTTTCTCATGTTTCCTCAGATTTGCTTATAGCGAAAACTAGCTGAGTAATTGTGTCTCCTTCCTTTTTGCAGCAACTTCATGGACGTCGGGTGAAGTTCTCGATCTGCCCGATTGGGTCCGGAGGTTGGCAACCCATTCGACTTGCGATAAGCATAGGTGACGAGCTGTGTCCCGCGATAGATGGGAAGCAAAACATCAAGGTATGCACGTACGCTGCTCTTACCTTGGTCTCCGTACCTTCTAGATGACATTTTTTTTTATTTCTTTTGTACCATTTTTCCATTGCATATATCGGCCAGTTCGTTGGGGCGAGGATGTACTCCTCCGGAGAGGGAAAAGAGACGTCGGCCTCCAAACTTAGAAATGATAGTGATAAACGATATTTGCACCCACAGTGCGATGGAGCTTTTAGTGAAGCTAAACGGGCCTGTATCTTCGAGGAGAGGATGTCGCCCGAGCCTTCTATTCCCGGAGTGTTTTGTTCCATAATGGTGGTTCCTCTGGGTAAATATGCTTCGCCAATAATTGGTCCTCCCAAGGCCGAAGGGGCTTGACCAACTAGAGTGTGCTCGGCCTTCGAGGAAGTTGGCCAGCTTCACTTCATGGTGAGTTTTGTCATAGTCCTTCTGTATTTCGCACCTTTCTATCTTTATCGAGTATTTCTCTGGCAGGACTTTGATAGGCTCAGGTCTGAGCTGAATCTCTGGATGAGGGTGAGTCCTTTAGGCTTCTTAGCGAGGAGAAGGAGGTTGAGTTGATGCACTAGCGATATGAGGCATATCGGAGCTCGAATTACGTGCGTGATTTGATCGAGCAAGAAACCTTTCATAGCATACGTTTCACTCTTTTGACCCTTAAGGTTAATTTTTTTGCCTATCTTAGCTGCAGAAAAAAATGGAGGCTTTAGAGTACCTTCAGGGAGAAGCTGATCGAGACAGGGATGCTTGTGGTGAACTGAGGGCTCAGGTGCAAGCTCAAGCTTTAAAAGAGAGAGGTGCCTTGTCTAAGGTCCCCACCTTCGAGGCCCAACTCTGCTTGGATCTTGACAATGCTTCAGTTCAAGCAGACATGATCGCGAAGCTTGAGTCCAAACTCTCGAACGTCATGGTTGAGATAATTGATGCCCGAGCTGAAGCAGCATTAATTCAGACCAAGACTGATCAGGATATGGCGATTCATTTGAAGGACGTTGCTGATGTTCAAGTCGAGTTGAAGCGGGCCCTCGATCGTAAGAAGAGGATCGAGGAATATGTTCATTGCAGATCCCGAAGAGAGGTACCCGAAGAGATCGGTGCTAGAGGCTTCGTTCTCTCGGAGGAGTTGGCTCGAGCAAGGGCGGATGAGCGTGATGCTCGGTTACTTTGCTGACGTTACGGAGAGCGAATCTGGGGCTGGTAGGCTGTAGCCTGCTGGAGCAGAGCGTATATTTTGACGCTTTTCATTTTGTATTTGACATTCATAGAGCATGTTTGGAGATGGAGAGTGCACCTTTTGTGTATGTAAATGAGAACTTGAAGCTTTATCTCTTTTGCATCTCTTTCTGAATTTCTTTTGACCAGACGTGCTGGTTTTGGTGTCTGGTGGGACCCTTGTGGATCAGGATCTTACTAGACAGGCCAGGAGGCTCTCAAGTGTGATTTTTTATGTGGGTAGGCGTTAGGGGCTTTGTGCTTTGACCAACTGTTTAGGTCTAGTCTCTGAGTCAGGCTTTGACTTCGAGTTTACCTGACCTTCAATCTCTTGTACATACACGAGCGGATGATAATGGTTCTTATTCCTTGCCCTAGGGCATTTGTATTTTAACAATTTTGAGTTCAGTCTCTGAGCAGTGTTATGACTGGAGCTTTAATTGACCTTAAGTTTTTTTTTCGTGTTTGCATGTGCGGATGACGATGGCTCTTGCGCCTCTAGTCAAAGCAACATTTTAAGTGTGTGGAAATGAAGCCTATTTGGTTAGAAACAATGGCACTTACATTGTTCCCTTAGTCATGTGTAGTTAACTATTCTGGATCTGGTCTCCGAATCGAGTTACAACTCGAGCTCATTTTAATCCTCAAGTTTTCAATTTTCAAGCTGGTGACAATGGCTCTTACGTTGTTGGTCGTTGCAACCATTTAATGTGTGGCCTGAAGGCTTGTTTGGCTAGCGACAATGGCTCTTACACTTTTTCCCGCGGGCATATGGTAGGCTTTCTTTTCCTCTCTTTAAGGTCTTTTTGAAATAATTTTGCCTAACCCATCGTTGGTTCGGGGAGAACCTCGATTTCAAGTCATTAGCAGCGTTGTTTGAGCACCTCAGAAAGTTTTTAGCTTGTAGGATGATTAGCTCGAAGCTTTGTGATTTGGAGCTGACATGATCGAAACACGTTTTCTTATTGAGGGAAGCCTGTTTAACCGGTTCTTTTCGAAATATATTCGAAGTAATGGCTTGCAATTTTATTAGCAACAGTTGGACATCCTCGAGTCACGTTAATTTGGCTGGTGCGACTATTTTGACCATAGTCATAGTGGCCGGAGCCATTTTTTATCCGAGCGATAGTTTAGGCATATACACTGAGGGTAAGCCCTTTCGTGATTCTTACAAATGCGATGTGTATCCTAAACTTCAGGATTTTTATGCCTTTAGTAAGGTCTTACAAAATTTTCGTGCATGTTGAGGTATTATAGTTTTTTGTTTCATTATAGAATAGATCTGGTTATACCGAGACTGCTCGCTCGGGGTCTTACGGCCTCGAGTTTTCTAGTATATGGTGATTGACAATAGTGTCCGAGTCATCGAGTTTGCTTAGGCTCGAGGGCTATTATTCGTGAGCTCAGAGTTGCCTTGTTGGGGCCCTATGAGCCCGAAGTTCCGACCCTGGGGTCATGCGGGTGCCAAATTATTGATGCTAAGTCTTTGAGTATTTCGGGACACATTCGGGGGAGGGACCCCTACCGTGAGCATGCTTAAATTTCCCTTTTCGGAGTACGAGATGTTGAAAGATATTCTTTTTGCTTGGTGTAAATACATCTCGTTTCATTGTTGTGAGCTCGGCCCGCGTGAGCATGGCTCCTTGGACCATTTGGTCCGATACATGATTCCCTATTGAAACTCAGTCTACTATTCTCCGACCCTTCCAAGCGGACGGTGCCTTCAAGGGGGGTGTCCTTTATCGTTTGATTGCAAATTAAGGCATGCGATCTTGTCGGATCTCCATAGGGGGTACATTGCTCCGCTAAGAACCTTGCTGGGGAGGCTTTCTTCGGGCGGAAGTCTGGTCGAGGGGAAAGAACATACGGGTTCTGTTAAGGCCTTGGGGTCTTTGGGTAAAATCAGCACTTTCGAACGCCCTAGCCGGGTGTCTATATACTGGTTAGTGAAAAATTAACGAAGGAGGAGGTAGTTTTTCTTTATTGTGGGACATGCAGACGATATTTCGAGGTTTGATATGTTCCTACTATTTCAGAGTGTGGACTCTAGTACAAGTCTCCGATGTGTTTAATCTGGCTTGGCTGAAGATGTAGTTCACTTACCGTTTGACTCTTTCGAGAGCGGAGATATTGGTGCCAGCGATGCGTTATGTGATAGGGAATTTCATCCTTTTGGAAAAGTGGGGATGACCCTGTCTTTGGGCAGTGCGCCGTTGGTCGTCTAAATAAGGCGCCTGTGCCTTACGCCCCCTTTGACGATATGAAACTCGGTGTTACAATCTGGGCCAGTCATGTTGTATTGAAAAAAATGTTCTTTCTCCTTGTCGTAGCGATTGCCGTTTGGAATCCGTCAAAGATTCGATAAGTGATTGTGTTTTGACCCGGCAGTCCGAACTATCCTATCATCCTCAGCTTGACAGCATTGATCGAGCCACCTGAACTCATGAGCACATGTTTTATTTAAACTGGGTCGACTGAGGAAGAAGGTTACCAGTGCATTAGTGTGAGGCTGAGACGAGATCTCGGTACCTCCTTTGCTGAATGCAAGGGCTTCCTTGGGAGTATATCCCCAGATCTGCCTTTCTTTGTTGACGTAAAATTTTGCTCTTCCTTTATAAGTTCTTGGAAAGGGTCATTGCTCCTCCACTATCGTGGCAATACACTGTGGCCCATTTGCTTCGTTCTCCTGGCCGCCCTCCATACCGAGGACTAAACTTGAATTCGGTCGTTTTTCAGTTCTCGGTGGTGGTTTTTATCTAGTAGTTTGGCGTCTTTCCTTCGGAGCTGGTGGCTACCTTGGACCCCGCGGGCGCACTTGTCATATAGTTCTCGCGCTAGGCTGTGATTTCTTTGAGAGAGATTCGACCGAATTGGTCTAAGCCATTTGACGTTCCTAGTTTCGGTTATGGTGAAGACGATGTTAGAATTATACACTGATGGGAGAGGCACCTTCACTGGACTTGTGCCCCCATCGAATCTGGCTCTATTAAGGATTCCTTGATAATATCATCCTCGATCCATTCTCCGATTTTTGCGAGGTAGATTGGTACCTCTCTTCATTTGATTTTGGCCCCTTCACCAAGAGTCTGCTCGAGTATACTGACCCCGAAGGAGCTCCTAGCTGGTCATCCTTGACCCCGATCTTTGACTGGTATCGATTGTGGACGTCCGACTAGGTTATCACTGGATACTCGATCAGATTTTCTTTCACCTGCCTTGAAGCCACCGAACTTCATTCATTCAGACCTTGAGTGAAGGCTTGCACTGGCCAGTCATCGGAGACCGGGGGTAGCTCTTTTCGTTCTGTTTGAAAATGAGATACGAATTCTCACAGCATTTTGTTCTCCCTCTAATTAATCTTGACTACGTCAGACTGCCATGTTGCTACCTTGATGGCACCGGCATACGCCTTACAAAGGAGTCTGCTAGTATGGAAAATTAATCTATGGATTTGGGGGCTAGGTTATGGTACCACATCATGGCCCCCTGCAAGAGTGTTTCTCCAAATTTCTTCAGTATGAATAACTCGATTTCAATTTTTTTATGTCGTTACCCTTCACCGTGCACGTATAGGCAGTGACGTGTTCGTTTGGATCCGAGGTACCGTTGTATTTTGGGAGTTCTGTCATTCTGAACTTCTTTGGAACGGATTTCTAAGCTACTTCCTCTAGGAACGGCCGTTGCACGAACTTCCTCGAGTCTACACCTTTCAAAACCAGGGGTGCGCCTGAGATTTGGTTAACTTTGAAGTTATAAGTTTTGACCTTCTTATCGTTGGCTGCTATCGTTTTCTCGCCTGACCTGATCCTTTTGGTGAGGTCCTCCAATACTTTCACGAGGGAAGGATTGACTACTGATTCGACGTTGCTTGACCTCTTCGGTACCCATTCGGATAGGGAGGTAGTATCCAGCGCTACTATGCTAGGAGTCTTCGGATGGCTTTGCAACCGAGCGATAGCAAACTACTGTGCCTACAACATTTCAAAAATATTGTGAAGACTAAGTTCATATGCTTCCCGAGCTAGGGTTTTTTTGGCTTCCTGTTGGTCGCCATGCTGTATGCTTTCGTCGGTGTGTGAGGCTTCGTCGACCTGCTGTGCGTCCTGCGAACCCACGTCCGCTGAAATCGGCCCAGGTGCATTATCGGGGTTCTATGGTGGCGTGCCAACAATTGGAGCAGTCACACCATTTCGTTGTGATTTTTGAGGTAATTGTTCTCAACCCTGTTTACCGAGCCAGACATTTCAACCTGAAATAAAGAGATCTTGGACAAGAAAAAGTGTGAAAGATAACTTACGTTTGTGTAATAAAACCAGCAAGAAAATAATCACTATTAGTTTTAGCCCTACGGTGGGCGCCAAACTGTTTACCGTAAAAATGGTAACAACAATTAAATTTAATTTATAAATAGGATTCTAAAGACACGTGATGTATTTTTATGCTAGTTGTTTAAAGCAGTTGATGCTAAGAGTGTGAAGTTTAATGAAGAAATACGAGCTAAAGCGGGGCAGTAATCTAATCGAGGGGCTTGCAGCCCGAGCCTCGGACTGGTCGATATCTGTCTCGATCTCGAGCTATTAAGGATAGTCGGGAATGAGATAACAACTAAGATATGATCAAACAAGGCTCTTTATGGCCAATACCAAACAATGAATGAAAAACAAGTATGAAAGTGATAAATGCACTACAAAGGCTAGACATTGTGGAGAATAGTTAGAGCAAGTTAGAGAGAAGAATTAGAAAGATATTATTGATCTTGTGGAAAATAGTTAGAGCAACGTCAACCCTTTACAAAGTAGTGTGGGTTCCCTTTATATAGGAGGGAGAATCCGGTTATAGTACAACATATATTAATTGTAAAGTATGGAGATGGGACGGCTAGACGTGATGTTTCTTTGACATAGGCTCTGGATAGGCCGACTCTGTCAGACTTAGCCGCGTGCCTTGTGAGTCTTCCCTTTTGATCTCGCCTCGCCTTTGTCTTCTTCGAGTCGGGCCTCGACGAGTCCCGAGGGAGGGGACTCGGTCGCAACTCCATTTCCTTGGGGTCTCGAGGCATTCTTCCAAATTGGTTTGATAGCGAGAAATTAAGTCCTCTGATTTCGTCGCATACGAATAAGTAAATTTTTTTTTCTCGAACGGCTAAAGTCTTTAGGATAAAATTGTTATACATGTAAATATAATATCAAAGCAAGCTGAGGTATTATGACCAATCCTTATCACCATCTATTATAAAAAAGACAATTTTTATATGCTTTGCTCATTAAAAAGAATGGGCAAGTTACATATTTGGCTTGTCCAAAAATAATTACATCTGCTAACTAAATATATAAATAATGTATATGTACATTATATATTAATATAAAAACAAATTTATTATTTTGACAGCGATTATATAATTTTCTTAAAAATAATCAAGCCCATACTTGAATGTGACTTTAACGTGGTCTTCACAAATATACGTCCACGCACTATAGATGTTCCTATATACCACCTCCTAAGAGGGTACAGAAAAAACCAATAAATAACACCAAATTGATAATACGAGCCAACCTAGAAAATAAAAAATTAATTGTGCTTTGGACAATTTGGTGTTGTATTGGTAAAAAACAAAGTCCGATCATAACTGGTTTGATTTGGTATTAACTAAAAAATATCAAAATGAAATCAAGCCAACCCGACATTGTATATATACAAGTTTTAAATATTTTATACAATTAATACAAGTTTTGCAAAATGGACTTTTTATTTTTGAATGACCCAATAAGTTTTATAGCTCATAATTGTTAGCAACTCAAATAAAGCTCAAAGCAAAATCAAATCAATATTAATACTAACAAAAGAAATTTCATTCAATACAAGGAATAACAATAGTGCTGAATTTTATTTTTTTAGTTTTGCATTAGTTTGGGCATTAAAAATGCATATTTTTTTGTTTAGTCATATAATTAATATTTCGTATTTATTTTAGCATGACTTAGTATTTTTAGATTATGTTTATTTTATTATAATTTATCAATTAGCAAAATTTAGTTTATGCGATTGTATTATTTTATTGTTTAATATTTCAGTGCAATGTTATGGCTCGTCTCGCATTATTTTTTATTATTTTCTTAAGTTACACCTAGTATAGTTGTGTTCTACTAGGATCAGAGAAATATATGGAGCACAAGTTATATGGATTATGCTATAAAAATTTTACCCAAAAGAAACCCAAAAAACTCGAGAAAACCTAACTACTCGGGGAAAACTCAGATAGAAAAATCATACTTTTATTAGTTTGATTTGGTTTATAAATTAAAAAGCCCGAGACAATTACTCTGATTTGGTATTTGTAATCCAAAAAAAGCCGACATATGTACACCTCAACTACATCCGTATCCACTATAGTCATGGGTCATTCCCCAAAGATAAAGCCCTTAATACAAAAATTTCAATGTCAATCAACTGTATCTTGAGATGGAATAACATATATTGGCCTAGATCCTAAATGGGCTTCAGCCGTTTCTCTACAGAAGAATGACATTGTATTACCGCTAGCTAATATATATATTTTTACGGCTATCAAATATAAATAGTTTCTGCGCTTGCTTAAAGTGATGATACTTATTTATGATTTATGAAACTTTTTCTTCTTTTCTAGAAAATTTAAAAATAAATTTAAAAAAGGGAGAAATGATAAAAGAACATAATGGAAACAAGAATGATGGAGTGGTGTGTGAATTGTGATCATCTTCTAATTGGAAGATGGATTAGATGTTGAAGGTGTTTCTAGTAGTTTTATTTATATTAAACTCTTTAATTTACTCCTCCAATATAGGGCAAACGGTATGGGTTTATCCAATGGGAACACGACAGCACTCTAAGCAATTTTGAACTATTGACAAGACTCAACTCAAAGAGAGTCTCCCCACCCCAATTAGAATCTCAATTAGTTCATTATGGACAATAAACTCTCTACAAAAAAATTTAAAAAGTTATCATATGAATGTGAGAAGAAAGTCCTTCATCATTTGTCCACTACAAAGGCAAAAAAGCTAAGCATCTATGTAATTATTCAACACTTGGTTGGGGGTGGGGTGGGGTGGGGGGAGACCTACCGTTTCAACGACGAATAATTAATGTTTAGTCATGGATTCAACCCCATGTAATTAGTATAAGGCCTTTAACCCCATGACTATACTGTTTTGACACATTATTATATTTAATACAAATAATGAATAACCTAACTTGCCTCCTTAAAGCCAATTTACGTTATCTCATATCTTTGCAACTTACAACTGCAAAGAGTGTAGTTAAACTCATTTATTTATATTTTTTCACGGGTTAGTTAAGCCTATTATTATAACTAATAATCAAAGTGATTGATAAAAGCGGTGCATGAATGGCGTAGTTTAACCACTAATTATAATTAATAATTTAATGAGATTATTATGTTTCTAAATATGGCAAGAAAACCTCATGTTTATGTCATCATGCCCTTATGCCTCGATGCTCCTTTGCATGACATGAGATAATCAAAATTTTAGTTATTATTTAACTAACCTTATAAAGATAACCATGTGATTATGTTTCCTAACAATGTGAAATGTCCTGTTTATAGGCTGGATTAACGTCATCTCATCTTGAAAATGGACCCCTTAAGTGAAAATTATTTCCATTTAAATGCTCCACATGACCAACATCCGATTTTTTTAACATTTTAAAAACTCAAGTGGCATTACAGTACGTTCCTCTAATCCACAAACTTGTATGTTCATAATTTCACCTCGTCACGAGAACTGAATTTTTTATATTTTTAGATGAAAAAGCTCAGGTACTTCCTAAAAGAGAAGTTACTTGAACACTAATTTTAAATTAATTCATCTTCATCATTATAATTAAACAAGAAGAATACTTGTAACAATTTATAAAGAATCATTATTCTTCTAGAGGGCCCTTCTTTAAAATGATACTAATTAAGATTTTTAAAAAATAATAATAAGAGCAACCAAATGGTGAAAAAGTATTTTAAGAGAAATGGGAAAAAGGAGAGGATGAAGGAGGCATCGACAGGTGTTTAGAATCGCATTAATGATTTTAATAGAAAATTTGGCTGAAAAGAAAACATGTAAAAAACAATCAAGTACCCTAATTAAGATTTAAACATAAAGTTGGGATCCCATTAGTTGTTCTATCTTGTCAATTAGTTGTCCTTCATTGTATCTAAACCAGTGTTTCTTTGGAGATAACCAGAAAAGCGGCATTTCCATTAGTTCAAGGACACAAAGATTATGTCCCCTTCACATCCCATGACCATTGCTAAAACGCTTTTCAATAACTTTTCATAATAATCTTCATCAGTTTCACTCATATATTTCACATCACTACTTATTATAACTTCCTTTGAAAAGCTCTTTGGTTTTCCAAAATATTTACTTTTATCTTCACAATCATTTTGTTTCTTTCAGAGTTAAGTGTGTTCAAGAATTATTTAGGGTTATATACGAATTTTAACAACCTAAGCCAAAAAGATTTTAGTATTAATGCTGCACATATTATTCTGAATTTATCCAAATTCTCTTAGACTAAAATCAAAGGTTTAGCAGCACACAAGTGATAGCAAGGAGCCAACGATGAGGCAAAAGCATGTTCAGAAACCCTAATAATTTGATTAGGAATTTGGATGTCATCTTGGATTTCCCTTTCTATTCTCGTACATTGTACAGCTATACTTCAATCACAACACACACATAAATTGACTTCCAAATCTATCTTCTCTTCAGCTGACATCAATAATTCTCAGCCACACGCTGAAAATGACATTCTCCATCTTCCTTCTTTGAAAACTATATGTGCAATAAGTCTACCCCATACTCACATGTCACCCTTCAATTCTATATCTACACTCTGTATTGAGTCATAAACGCAGCATTTCATAGTTAAGATAACTCGTTCGTTCGAGACTAACCTATATCATTTGCCCAAGGACTATGTCTCTCCATTAGTGATGTCAAATTTAGTTAGCTTATGAAAATATAACACGTTACATACATTCGTTGGCGGCTCATTTTGGGCATAACCCAAGTTATCTCATTTAGTGTTTGGGTCAATTTGGCCCACTTTTGTAGTGCAAATCGACCCGTTGGAAAATTTATCTCAAAACATATATTGATTTGATAATTAAATTAATTATAAAAACAAAAAGGGAAAAAGGTCAAAATTATCCCTGTACTATTGTTAATTGGTTACTTGTGGCCCCCGTTATACTTTTTGGTCATTCTAGCCCCTACCGTTAAAGAACTTTGAATAAACACCCATAAACCTAACGTCTGTACATTGTGGCAGCTGACCACATTAAAACTATCATACTCAGCTGACATGACAGCTGTCATGTCAGCTGCCATGTCAAAAGGTCCACCATTTTAAAACTCCACTACACCCATTTCTTACCCGTCTATTACCAAAATTTAGGGTTCAGAAGAACCAATACTCTTCCTTCATCTTCAATGTCTCAAGGAAGTTGTTCTTCCCAAATTAGGTGTCGTTGTGGCATCTTTACAAATCACATCACTTCTACAACTCCATTAAACCCTGAAAGACAATTTTTGAAATGTCCGAAGCCTAATTAAGGTTAGTGATTGATCTAAATTAGTAATTGTTACCTCTAATTTGTAGTTTAATAATAACGATCTTAGTTTCTTGTGTGATTTTTTTGTTCCTGGACAAAATCGTTCTTGTGGTTATTTTGAATGGGAAGATGAAATCTCGGTCTCCAATTATCCGGTTACAACTAAAGATGTAACATCATCTTGGGAAAAAATTAAAGATGATATAGATAAATTGAAAGAAGAATTAATTGCCTTGAAGGCTCTACACAAAGCTGAAGCTGCAAAAGTTACGAAAATGGAAGAAAATGTTTTGAAGATGAGGATGATGCTTATGATCTCATGGGCACTTTTTGTTGGAGTTGTTTTGGCATTGATGATGAACTGAAAGTTGATGAATCTAAAGAATATTTTTTGTTGTCATTTTTATTGTCATTTGGCACTGGATGAGAATGTGTTATGTAATTTTTTTACCTTTTATATTAGACTTAGTTTCATGTAATTATAGTTTCTCTCGTATGGTATCCTCTGTTTGTATATGAAATACAGTTTGCAGCAATTCAAGGTCTCCTCGCTTTGTTATATCTCAATGGTTGTATTGTTGTTGTTGTATTGCTTGATTTTCCTTTTAAATCTCTGTACTTATAAACTGCCATTAAATTTGTGAAGTGAGTATAGAACCATTGTATTAAAATCAGGACATTTTGACTACATAATTCAGTACACCAATTATGTCAAAATCTGGACAGTTTGGTCCAAAATCTAGACATTTTCACACAATTTCAGTACACTAATTATATCCAAATTCTGGACATTCTGGTCGAAAATGTGGACATTTGCACTACATAATTTCAGTACACAAATTATGTCCAAATTCTGGACAGTTTGGTCCAAACTCACAAAACAACATGTTAACAAAATCTAGACAGCATCTACAAGTCATAAATACTAATTTCATTCATCACAAGAGAATGTCACATTATCATCCCAAAAACCTACATAAACAAGTGACAATATGACATCAAGTTTCCCAACCTAAACAACACTCAAACTACAATAAAGCACAGTCAAGGGGATGTCACATTATCACCGCAAAAACTTTCACAATTAGGTGATAACATGACATCCGAGTGAACATGTCACTCGCTTAACAGCCACACAAGTTTAACATGTTTACTTGGCTAATAATTACATCACAACCAAAAATATACAACTATGATAGAGTTTTGTTGATCCACATTCCAAAAGAGCATAACTGATGGTTAAGTCTGCTTCTTTGCATTACCCTTGTTTGCTTTCAACATGGCCAATCTTTGCTTGTTAAGCTGGTTACCAGTAATAGCATTCCCCCCCCCCTCCTTTGCAGCTTTTTTGGTGAGTATGGTATGTTTGATGGCTCACTCACACCACTAGCATCACCAACAAAGTTGATTTTCCTTGCTCCAATTGCTGCAGTTTGTAGTTGCCTCAACTGTAGCCTAGTCTTTGCCTCAGATATACTTCTTGGCGTTATAGCTATTTCAAGCTCAGGCTCAGGGTCAAAGTCTGGGTAGTCAAAGTTTGGAAATGCAGTAATGCTTGGTTCTTTCCTCTGCAGTGAAGGTGTTGGCATGAACACCATGTTGGTAGAATGACTTGTTTGACTAGGCTGACTTGGTTGAGGGGCTGACAGAAGAATTTCGTCTTCATTGACTTCTTGTGGCACTGGTGCAGTAGAGGGAGATCTAGGCTGCTCAGATGTGGGTTGTTCATCATCATTGACTTCATCAAGTAATGTTCTCCTCCTCTTTGTCTACCTTCCCTTCTTGTTGCCTCCAATAGGCTGCTTTCCTTTAGATTTCTGTTAGTAAGACAGAAAGTTTTTGTTAGTTGTTGACAGCTGAGAAACATAAAGAATGATAGAAAAAGTAATGTTTTTGTTGACAGCTGACAGTTACCTTTGCACACCATCTAGCATTGTGTCCAGGTTAACCATCGGGAGTCGTGATGGCCAACAAAATATACCAGAATAATTAAGAATTTCGGAAAAAAACTTTAAAATTCAATAAAGAAGAAATCAAAATGCGAAAACACTGAACATAACACTACCCCAAAATCTGGTGTCGCTAACTCACAGACCACTATAGAATACTACAAACAAGTCCAAATGAAAGAAAAATACATAAGTCAATTTCAGTACAATGAAAACAAACTGAAATAAGGGATAGGGACTTCGGCCCGCGAACGCCGGCTAGGCTACCTCGAGAGTCCCTGGGCTGAAGACAACTCCTAGAAAATCCTACTGATGCTGTTGTCCGAAAGCTGCTCCAACACTGTGATCTGTGCAAAAAGCACAGAAGTGTAGCATCAGCACAACCGACTCCATGTGCTGGTAAGTGCCTGGCCTAACCCCGACGAAATAGTGACGAGGCTAGACAGGACCTACTAAAATCAACCTGTGCAGATATATATATATATACAAATACAACAACAACAGAAAGAGCAACAGGAATGTATATAAAGATCTACAACCGAAAAGAAAACATGAATATATATAATGATATACAACTGAAAAGGAAACATGCTCGGAAAATAATGAACAATGATAGCAGATTATGAGTGACAACATTAAACCAAATTCACATTATTACTTCCACAAGTGGTCGGCGCGTCACACGATCCCATAGTATGTATCATAAGTGGACGGCGCGCCACATGGTCCCATAGTATATGTCATAAGTGGACGGCGTGCTACACGATCCCATTCTCAAAATTCATAGGTGGACGGCGTGCCACACGATACCATTTCAAATAATATAAGTGGACGGCATGCCACACGATCCCATTTAATATAATATAAGTGGACGGCGTGCCACATGATCCCAATAAATATCATGAATAATTCATATAGCCTCTCTCAAGGAGTTCCCCTTTAGGGAAAACTCGGCAATATAACGATCTAACCCAATAAGGGTACCACTAGAAGCCCAAATATCTCAATCATGGAGAATAGATATAACGCTCAACTGGATAAGGGAGCAACAACAATCATAAACTACACGTCCCAGCAAGGGATTCAACCACATTTCTTAACAATACTTGCAATTTTGACTTCATTGAATCACTACCATTTGAGCCAAAGCTCCAAGGAATTTCATGTTTCATAAATAATTCCTCAACTAACTCATCATGTCGAATTCATCAATTGCTAGGAATAGTTCTCAAAATATACCCAAAAACAAGTACAAACAAGACTCACGGTCATGCTAGACGCCGATGTATAGATATTCGTCACCATGTCTATACACTGTACTCGATCATTTTGCAAATAGCAAGTAATAATACTCTAATCCTATTCCCTCAAGCCAAGATAAGATCAAACACTTACCTCGGTCCGAAAATAGCAATCAAGCTTGTAGCACCGCCTTTCCTCTAGAATCCGACTCTGAAGCAATGGTATCTAGTCATTTTTAATTCAATAACATCAATTATGGCTCAATAATATAATCCCATAGCCTAGAAATGAAATTCCCATCATTCTTCCAAAAATAGCAAAATCCGACATCGGGCCCACGTGGTCCAAACTCGAGGCTCGGACCAAATTCCAATCACCCATAACCCTACGAGTTAGAATATATGATTTGTTTCAAAATCCGACCTCAATTGAGGTTGAATCACCCGAAGTCCCAAAGGCCCTAGTTCTACCCATAACCCCCATTTTCTACCTTGAATTCATGACTTAGGGCTAGGATTAATAATGATTAGGTAAAAAAATAATGAAGAAATGAAGTTAGGAAGACTTGCCCAAAGAGTTATGGAGGAATGGGAGCTTGAAACTTGACAATGGAGGGTGAAAGAGAAGAGCCCGTATGAGGTTTTGTGAGAAATCACGTGTTAAGTGTTCTGTTTTTAAGAAAAAAATTCACTGGGCAAAAATGCCCTATGCGATCGCATATAAGGCAGTGCGATCGCATAGGGTAAAGGAAGTAAGGCAATGCGATCGCGGAAGACAAGTCGCGAACGCATAGAGTAAATGCGACTGGGCCAGGGAAATGCTCTACGCGATTGCGAGGGGGACAATGCGACCGCATAGGTATTGGAGGCTGGGCAATGCGATCGCACATGGAATGTTGCGATCGCATAGAACAACGTACCAGATATCAGCAACACCAAAAATATCAAATTTTTTCTAAATGCAAAAACATTCCGAACCACCGCCGAAGCAACTACCGAGCCATCGGGGCTCCTAACCAAATGCACACACTAACTCAACAACCTCAAACGAACTTGCTAGAGTGATCAAATCGCTAAAATAACATCAAAAACAAAGAATCAAACCCCAAAACTCATGATTTCATTTCAAAGTTCACCAACCTCTAACTTTAGCTATTTAGGTCTGAAATACGTCAAACGACGTCCGATGTCGACCAAATTTCAGAGAAAGCGCTTAACGCATATTTAAGACATGTACCAGGCGTCAGGACCAAAATACAAGCCCGATACCTATATTTTTGTACTCATTTTCATTTCCATTTTTCCTTATTAATTTTAGAAAATAATTTAACGGAAAAATTCTATTACCGGGGTTTTGGACCTCGGATTTCGACTCCGGGCATATGCTCGAGTCCCATATTTTTTTACGGACCTCCGGGGCCATCACATCACCGTTCCGGGCCCGTTTACCAAAAATGTTAACCAAAGTCAACTGTATCAATATTAATATCAAAATTCTTAAAATTTTCCATAGAATTCATATATCTTACCACAAAAACTTTTCGGATTCGCGCTAGGACTGTGCACGCAAATCAAGGCAACTAAGAGTAAGGTTTCCAAGACCTCGAAAGCGCGGGAAAAGGAAGAAATACGGTGATGACCCTTTGGGTCGTCACATTCTCCACCTCAAAAACAACCGTTCGTCCCTGAACGTACAAAAGAAAGAAGTACTTGAGTCAGGAAATAGATGAGGGTAACGGCTCCGCATATCAAACTCGGACTCCTAGGTCGAAGCCTCAGGAGGCTGACCTCTCCACTGCATACGTACTGAAGAAAAACTCTTTGACCTCAACTGTCGAACCTGCCGGTCTATAATAGCTACCGGCTCCTCCTCGTAGGACAGATCCTTGTCTAACAATACTGAAATCTAACACATGGGCAGGATCACCGTGATACCTCCGGAGCATAGACACGTGAAACACTGGATGCACAGCTGACAAGCTAGGTGGCAAGGCAAGTCTATAAGCCACCCATCTTACTCGATCAAGTATCTCAAATGGACCAATATATCTAGGGCTAAGCTTGCCCTTCTTCCCAAATCTCATCACGCCTTTCATAGGCGATACACGGAGCAATACTCGCTCACCAACCATAAAAGCCACATCTCGAACATTGCGATCTGCATAACTCTTTTGCCTAGACTAAGCCGAACGCAACCTCTCCTGGATAATCTTAACCTTATCCAAGGCCTCTAAGACTAAATCAGTACCCAACAACCGAGCCTCTCCCAGCTCGAACCACCAGACTGGAGATCGACAACGTCTTCCATACAATGCCTCATAAGGTGCCATTTGAATACTGGGCTGGTAGCTGTTGTTGTAAGAAAACTCTGCTAAAGGCAAGAACTGGTCCTAAGAGCCTCCAAAATCAATAACACATGCTCGGAGCATATCCTCTAATATCTGAGTAGTCCTCTCGAACTGACCGTCCGTCTGAGGATGGAATGCTGTACTCAACTGAACTTGTATACCTAGCTCTTGCTGAACTACTCTCCAAAAGCGCGAGGTGAACTGCGTACCCCAATCCGAAATGATAGATGTCGGTACCCCATGAAGACGAATAATCTCTCGGATGTAGATCTCCGCTAGTCTCTCTGAAGAATAGGTAGTAGCAACAGGAATGAAATGCGCTGACTTAGTCAGCCTATCAACAATGAACCAAATAGCATCAAACCTCTTCCGGGTCACCGGAAGTCCAGTAACAAAGTCCATTGTAATCCGCTCCCACTTCCACTCGGGAAGCTCAATCCTCTGAAACACACCACCAGGTCTGTGATGCTCATACTTGACCTGCTGACAATTTAAACACCAAGCCACATATGCAACAATGTCTTTCTTCACCTACGCCACCAGTAATGCTTCCGCAAGTCCTGATACATCTTCGCGGCACCCGGGTAAATATAATACCGAGAACTATAGGCCTCTGGTAAGATCAACTCTTGAATGACATCAACATTGGGCACACATACTCGCCCCTGCAATCTCAAAATACCATTTGCATCCAAAGTCACCTTCATGGAACCTCCACGCTGCACATTGTCTCTCAAGACACACAGATGAGGATCATCAAACTATCGGTCATGGATCCGCTTCAATAATGAAGAACGAGCGACCGTGTAAGCTAATACTCGGCTAGGCTCTGAAATGTCCAGTCTCACCAACCGAGTGGCCAAGGCCTGAATATCTAAGGCAAGTGGTCTCTGGCTGACCGGAATATATGCAAGACTACCCATGCCGGCTGACTTCCTACTCAATGCGTCAGCCACTACATTGGCCTTATCCGGATGGTATAAGATAGTAAAATCATAATCCTTCAATAGCTCCAACCACCTCTGTTGCCTCAAATTCAACTCTTTCTGCTTGAACAAGTATTACAAACTCTTGTCATTCGTGTACACCTCACACGTCACACCATATAAATAATGCCTCCAAATCTTCATGGCATGAACAATGGCTGCCAACTCTAAATCATGGACTGGGTAGTTCTTCTCGTGGATCTTCAACTGCCTCGAAGCATAAGCAGTAGCGCTGCCATCCTACATCAATACCGCACCAAGACCAACACGTGAAGCATCACAATAAACAGTGTAAGGTCCTGGACCTATGGGCAATACTAACACTGGAGCTGTGGTCAAAGTTGTCTTGAGCTTTTGAAAGATCTCCTCGCACTCATCCGACCACACGAATGGTGCACCCTTTTGGGTCAATTTAGTCAATGAAGAAGCAATGAATCTCTATCGCTGAAGCTGGTCGAGGCCAATTCTTAACTGCCTCAATCTTCTTTGGGTCTACCTGAATACCCTCAAATAATACGACATGACCCAGAAATGCCACTTAACTCAACCAAAACTCGCATTTTGAAAACTTGGCGTACAACTGGCTATCTTTCAAAGTCTGAAGAACCACTTTGACGTGTTACTCATGCTCCTCGTGACTGCGGGAGTACACAAGAATATCATCAATGAAGACAATCATGAACAACTCCAAATAAGTTCTAAACTCTCGGTTCATCAACTCCATAAATGATGCTGGGGCATTGATCAACCCAAATGACATGACCAAGAACTCATAATGCCCATACCGAGTGCGGAATACTGTCTTAGGGACACCAGACGCCCTAATCCTTAGCTGATGATAACCCGATCTCAAATCTATCTTGGAAAACACTTTTACACCCTGCAACTGGTCGAACAAATCATCAATCCTCGGTAGTGGATACTTGTTCTTAACTATTACCTTGTTCAGCTGCCGGTAGTCAATACACATCTGCATAGAACCATAATTTTTCTTCACAAACATAACTGGCGCACCCTAGGGAGAAACACTAGGCCTGATAAAACCATTCTCCAATAAATCTTGCAACTGATCTTTTAGCTCTTTCAGCTCTGGCGGGGCCATACGGTACGGTGAAATATAAATGGGCTGCGTGCCTGGGGCCAGTTCAATGCAAAAATTAATATCCATGTCGGGCGGCATACCCGACAGGTCTGAAGGAAAAACCTCTAAAAACTCCCGAACAATAGGGACTGAGGCAATAGAAGGAACCTCTGAGCTGGAGTCGTGAACATAAGCCAAATAAGCTGGACACCCCTTCTCGACCATGCGTCGAGCCTTAACATAAGAAATAACACTGCGGGTGGCATGTCCTAGAGTCCCTCTCCACTCCAATCAGGGCATTTCCGGTAAAGCCAAAGTCACGGTCTTGGCGTGACAATCCAATATCGCATGATACAGGGACAGCCAATACATCCCCAATATAACATCAAAATCCACCATGTCTAGAAGCTATAGGTCAACACGGGTCTCAAGACCCTCAAACACTACTATATAGGAATAATGGACCCGATCAACCATTATAGGATCACTCACTGGTGTAGATACATCTACATGAATACCCAAGGCATCGCTAGGCATAGGCAAGTGGGGTGCAAAGTAAGACGACATGTATGAAAATGTAGACCCATGGTCAAATAGCACTAAAGCACCCCTATCACAGACCAGAATAGTACCTATAATAATAGCATCAGATACTCAGCCTCTGGCCTGGGTGGAAAAGCATAAAAATAGGGCTGGGCCCCACCCCCCAAACTACATCTCTAGGACGATCAACCACTGGTTGACCTCTACCTCTAGGATCTCTACCCCCACCTCTAGCTGGCTAGGCGGGCTGTGAATCACCTGCTGCCTGAGTCATGGGGTGAGGACCCTACTGCTGAGAACTGCCCGAAGCTCGAGGGCAAAACCTGGCAATATGCCTCGGGTCACCACGAGTGTAACAAGTCCTCTGCTGGTGAGAATAACAGAGTGGGGGTGCACCGATAGGCTACTGATCTCACACTACAAGAAAATGCTAATTACATGGGGATTTTACGTGGGGATTTTATTCGCAAATAATACCTGTGAATTTTCATGGGAAACATTAGAATTCCTAAATTTAAAATATTTTACATGCGATAAATATTTTCCTAGGAAAATCCATAGGTAACTTTGCGCCATTATATGCCAAAATATTACCTGGGAAATTACCCACAAAAATAAATTGGCAAGAACATTTCTGTAGGAAAATCCGCAGGTAAGAAAATAAAGAAAATTAAAAGAAAAATCATATATTAATCCGAAGGAAAATTCCTAGGTAACTCTACATGCGAATTTAGTTGGGGATATTTTCTTGAGTAATTACCTCGGGATTTGCTTATTTGGGAAATTACCTGGGAATATATTTGCTGCGAATTCAGCTAGAAACTTTTCTTGGTGATTTATCTAGGGATTATCTTAAGTGGGGAATTAACTAGGGATATTATTGCTACAAATTTAGTGAGGGGTATTTTCTTGGGGATTTACTTATAAATTTTCTTACCTTGGGAATTACCTAGAGATTTGGTTGATGTGAATTTAGTTAGAATTAATTAGTTTGGATTTACTTATTTGGTGGAATTATATGGGGATTATATTATTGTAATTTTTACTAAAAATTTATTCTTGGTTATATAGCTTGGGATTTACCTAGAAATTTTATTACCTAATAAATTAACAAGAAATTATCTGCGTGATTTTAAACGAAAATTTTTTCTTGAGAATTTACTTGAGTATTTCATTATACGATTTTGCTTGGGGTTTTATTCTTAGGATTTAGATAGAAACTTATTATTTTTATTTTTATTTGATATATAATATTTGAGGATATACTTGAGGATTTTATAACTACATATTTTAGTTTAAAATTTTTAAAATACTTCTAAATATTATTTGGATTTCTAAGAAGATTGTTACTTTTTAAATTAATTTTTTTTAAAGTTACAAAAACTTGATATGTAAAACATATTCATAGGAATTAAGTTCACCTATTATAATTTGTCGATCTATGGGTAGGTAAATGTGTCCTATATAAAATTTAATGATATATATATGTTTGGATTGGGCATTATATGTTACTAAGCTTAACATAGTCGGTTATTACTTTTTTCAGCAAATTCAATAACAGAATAATTATTACAAAGCAAATTATTTTAAGAATTAAAAATTTAATATGATTGATATAAAGGACATAATAAAGCTAAGTTATGACTACATTTGACATATTTCAACTAATATCATCAGAAAATATACTAAATTTAACTAAAATTACAAAGATTGACATCTATTTAAGTTTAATTTCTAAGTAGAGAAAAATTATGTTACATTTATAAAAATGTGATTAAGTTTTATTGACTTTCTATCTTATGCAAGTCATTTTTCACATGTACTTGATTAGGTAAAATTCAATTATAGCATATATAAATGATATATAGTTTGAGAATGTTAGTATTGAAACTAAATATCGAATGATCTTATAATTCTACTTTCTAACATCATCTCTTGATCAAATCCTACCATTATTAAAATAATTTAATCATGTGTATTTTATTAGGATTAGTAAAATAATTGTCACTAATTATCATGTAAATGTATTTAATTATTGTTAATTAATGAGTTTTTATATAGAAAAAATTAATATGTTATTCAAGAAATATAAATGAAAATTTGAAAAATAACTAAGGATACTTTAAATTTAAAAGTAATATAAATGTACCGCCAGCCCTCTCGATAACAACATCCTTATATTACAGGAATTCACTATAAAAGCTAAATTTTTACCGGAACCAAATTTCATATTGTGTTATAATATGTGTTTCTATAATAGTAATTCGCTATAACATCCAATTCGCTATAACATCCAAAATATCCGGCATAGTAATGTTTGACTGTGTAATTTTCTATTACTTGGAAAAGAGTATTTCATTTAGTTTATGGAATCCTTAATTAATGCATCCTTTTACAAAACAAAAAAAAAATTAATAAGAGGTAAGCAGTACTAAGTAAATAGTAATCCGGAAGTCCCACATCGGACAAGAATTTTCAATGTTGCACTTTATAAACTGAGCGAGCTGAACATGCATCTAAGACTTGAGAAAATCATAAATTTGCGGGGGTGAAACCACAAATTTACGGGGGTGGGTATGCATTAAACATTTAGTGTGACTGATACTGCTGGGTAACTATTGCTACTTAATAATTACTAATATAATAATAATAATAACTAGCTAATTTTGGTCTAAGATAGACAAAAATCTCTCCACCCAGTCTTGGCGGATCCGTTATCCATTTTTCTATGCTTTGATCCTCTGATTGCTATGTCAATTACAATTTGTCTCACTATCATTTCTACTGATTTCTGTTGCTAGAATATTCTCCTATTTTTTTCAGACCATATGTGGTATACTGCACATGCTAATGACAGTATGTACACTTGTGATGTTGCATTGCCTCCCTTTGCATTGTTTTCAGCCCATTTGTTCTCCCTTTGCCTTCTTATTCCTCGCCATCGTAGTATTTTGCTCCAGATTTCTCCTGTGATTCGACAGTTAAACATTAGGTGTTCAATAGTCTCTTCTGCTTCAGTACATATAGGGCATTTTATTTCATCTGTGATCCCCAAGCATGTAGCCTGCTTCTTGTGAGTAGCCTGTTTTGTATAGCTGATTTAGAATAAACATTCACTTTGGAGCTCTTTGTGTGTTACATGTTATCCTCCTCCAAGGTTTCTTTTGATATTGCTCTCTCATTCTGTTGTACCACTTCTTTATGGAAAATTGGATGCATTCATTTATGTTTTCCATTCTAACTCTTGCTTCTTCAATGTATCTTTTTGCTTTGATTATCTTATGCACCATCAATGAGGCATTCTTTGATTTATTTTCCCAGCTTTCCTGCTTCTTCCCATAGTATAGATAGATCCATTGGACCCATAGTTTGTCCTTCTTCTGGCATAGGTTTCATAATAATTTGCAAATGGCTGCCTTGTTCCATATTTGAATATTGACTACATTAAATCATCCCGCTGATATTGGTGAACATACTTTTTTTCAAGACATTAATGCTCTTTTTGAAGTCTCTGACGCTCCAGTCCACAAGAATGTTCTGCACATTGTTTCTATCTTTTTCATTATCTTCTTCGGGATGACAAAGATCTGTGACCAGTAGATTTATATAGAGAATAAGACTTATTTGATTAATTGCAACCTGCCTGCATAGGATCACTTTGAAGTCCATGCTGTGATCTGGCCTAGCATATTTTCCGGTAGATGTTGGCATTGTAACAAAGATATCCTCTCTTAGTGTTGAGTGGTACTCTAAGATTTTTACTTGTACGCTTTTATCATATTAATTGAAAATTCTTTCGATCTATAATAAGCGCCTTTTTTATCACTTAATTTTGGTTAAAAATAAGTGACATTTGTATAATTAAGAAGGAATTAACTTTGTTTGGTTAAAATTTATCCATATTTTAATATCCTTATATGTGAAGTTATTAATATGCAAATTTAAAGTAAGGGTAATTGTTTTTGAGTCAAAATACTTTTTTTTTTAAGAATTAGTATTTTCTTAAGGGATGTGTCAAAGACCAAAAAAATTATGGACCGTACCATAATAGAAAGTATGGTTTCGAAATTAATGAGTTTTCACCTTTGAGGAGTATGATGTTAATAGAGTCTATTGAAGAAAGAAACGTACCCCACAAAGGCTAAAACAATTGTAACAAGAGGGAAGGACCGACGTAGAGTCTCAAGAACGAAGAAACCCCACAAAGGCCAAAGCCCCTTTTTAAAATGTAATCTTCAATATAAATGTTTTTGATTATGTCCTTTGGTTAGAGGGACCACTAGCTTTTAATGTCAATTAAGAAGACTTAGTAAATGTTCATCCTCCCTAAATCGAATCCACAGCTCAGCAAATTTCATTTTTACAAATTCATATATTTATAAATGCATACTACTTATTGTATGGACTAAACCAAAAATTATGTGGATATTATTTATTTTATGGATTACATTAGATACATCCCCACAACACCAATCTGTCTTGTACCTCCGCTTAGACCCCTTTTGCTGTACTTCTTATTCGTTGGCCGTATTCACATTTAATGCCCAAAAATATGAGAAAAAATAAAAACAGACATATAATATAGAAAAAGAATATATACTAATGTGCATTATCATAGTTAACCTTGCACTCCTAAATTATGCAGTTAAATAAGAACAAGAAAAAATGTTTATAAACGGGTGAAAGTACAGTAAAATTGTCACAATGTTACTGCAATGATCTGTGTTTAATGCACAGAGGGTGACAGGCTAACTCAAATTTACTCTTGGAAGGACTTATCGTCCAAAATGTTGACAAAAATAAGGATATTGAGGTGTAATCAATGGACACATCCTAGAATTAAAGGATTACAAGATATATATGTATGGATAAAATAAAATAAAAAAGGGAAAAGTTAAAAATGGCAAAACCATTTATGGAATTGAATACACAAAGATATTCTCCGCAGGGCGGCTAAGGCATGGAAGTACAAATATTCTCTTTTAAACTGAACTTGGAATCAAAATGGTCAGAGAAATAAAAATGGTGGATTTATATCAAGACCAAATTAAGTAGAAACGACAATGCTCCATTCATGCAACTTCAACTTGGTTTAAGGGGCAAATGGAAATAATATTATAAGTTACAGCAAAGCAAAATGATAAGTAATATTATTAAAACTTGGTCGAGCAATAAAGAACAAAGGGAATAAGCATTGTACCCCATCTATATTAAATAGTTGACTTGATATAACAGCTCATACAGTACTCTTCTCTAGAAATAAAGATAAGCTCAGCAGCTAATCATGAGGTATGAGAGATTACAAGTTTCTCCCTTATGGGTCCTTTTTCTGTTTTATTAATTACTTCACTTTTTTTTAATTCTTAAAAAATGATCTCGTAATTTTTTTTAATTAAGACATCGCTAAGGTTAAGGAACCTTCGTGGTGTGACAACATAAAAATAAACTTTTAGAAAAGATAAACTTTATGATATACTTGTTTATATATCAATTTTGTTTTCTTCAATGTCAAGAACGTGCTTAAAGAAATAGAAGGATTAAAGAAATATTGTCTAAGTATTAGACGTATCTACACACGTAGCTTTCATGGAATATCTAGCCGTTTAAGAAAGATGCTTATTATTAAGAAATTATTAAGGGATGCTTTATACTAAGAAACCAATTGTGGATGCTACATTTTTCGTTTCACATTTCTCTTAAGTCTTTTATGGTTGTCTCTAACGTTAAAGCTTAGCCCATGGTTTATTTAAATGAAGTCTCAAACAAGACGGCAAATAAAAGACAACTTTTACTAGCCCCACATGTTGAATTTAACTTAATCCACTAATAAAAGGATGATAACATAATATGTATAAATAGGAAAATGGATTAAAATTTTACGTTGGTCGTTAACTTGAGACCAATAACGTGAGCAAGATTACACAAGCAAAGTTATGATTGATACATTATATGCCAAAAAATAAAAGAAGAACAAGTCCTAAAAATGTGTTCTACGATTGAAATTAAAATACACAATTTTTTGTCATGAAAATATTCAAAATCCCCCCTCAGATTGAGGAAGGGGTTTGGGACGTGCGGAATTACAAGCGCTGGCCACAATTTCCTGCTGCCCCTAAATAAAAAGAGCCACACTTATATTTGACCCTACTACTAACAACATATGGAAACGAACGAAACTGGCCACAACTTAGGCATAATTTTTGGAAGTTGTGGAGTTATATTGTTTGTTTTTGGGAAAACAAAAAATAGATATATTAATAATTAAGGAACGTCTAGTTACGTTGTTACAAGTTCTGGCCACAATAATTTTGTTTTGGAAAAAATTCGCCATGCAAACTTTTATGACCTAACATGCGAAACTTTTCACGAATCGCTCGCTTTGTACATGTAAAGTTGATAAGAATGATCATTGGGCCTAATCAATCTCAAAAGCTAGCTTGAAAGATAAGGATTGTCCGAGCTATATAAGGTGACCAAAGACCTCAAATCCCTCTGATGTGGAACAACTCAACGAAATTAAATAAAAACAAGGAACATGGACTAATTCCTTTTTTTTCTATGACGTGGCTAATATACAGCTGTTGCAAATTAATCCATTGATGACCAGAAAAGATACCAAAAGTCCAAAACAATTGTGCGAGCAGCCATAAGATAGGAAATTATATAGTGAATGAAGAAAGAAGAGAAGGCAGCCACATTTGCTTAACCTAAAGTTCTCGCACCAATTATAAGTAGTGGCCTTTGAATTTATTGTTGCATGAAGCCATGTAGGAGCAATAGTAGTAGTAGTATCTTTATGGTACAGACAGAGTGCTATCATATTGGGTCACCACGTATAAGCAACTTTGCATGCTTCACCATACATAGACTTTAATTAATTTCTGCAAATTCATTCCCTATATTTATATTGTACTACACTACAACTCAACATCTTCTTTTTTGCCTCTAGTTTTTTACTTACATTATGAGGATCTGGAAAGAAAATGAGAAAACAAAAAACTACTATATAACTAGAATTGAATCAAAAATATGAGAGATTTTATAGGTATCACTAGACTGTAAATATTGCTTGTACAACTCATTTCATATTTTGCCGTCCCCCTTAGAGTTTCTTTGTCTTTTTTTTCCTTATTCTTTTTTTGCAATATTAGTAAAGAAATTGGGTAGTGCTTGATATCTTTATTATTGGAAAGCATGTTTTATTGCAATATTTGTCCTTTTTTATAATCTTTTTTATTCGAGTATAGTTATTATTCCCTTTGTCCAACTATATACTTTATGGTCTATATAAGGTCAAAGTCATGCTGCCCAAGGGAAACGACAACATTTTTTCATGGCTAGCCTGTTAAACTAGGTACATTTACATGGCAGTGCTATACTTAAAAGCCTGACAATTATTTTACAATGGAAGAAACTTGAAAAAAAAATTCTGAATTCTGAAACTCTAATTAACTACTCACTCCCTCCGATCCAAAATAAATAATTTTTTGGTCTTTTTTTTTTGTTCTAAATAAATGTTTTTTTCAAATTTCAAGAATGAATTAATTTTTTTTCTACATTGTATTTGGAGTAAATAATGTTGGAATATGTGTTATTAGTGTTTATATGAGATAGTAAAGGTTAATATGATCATTTCTATTGTTAATTAATGGTAAAAATAGATTTCTTAATATGTATAAAAACATCCAAAAAATTACTTATTTTGGAACGGGGAGTATAAAAACGGGATGGAATCTATTTTCAAGTAAATTCAAAATAAAAATAAATTGTGCAATACTTTAGGCTGAAGAAGTAATTAATTAATTCTAACGGAGTTTGTCCTTTTTCAAGTTTTGAGTATTCTGTATTTAGAAGCGGACAGCTATATCATTGTCATTGTCGGCTGTGTTTAGATGAAAAACAGACCGTTTACTTGTTTAATTATTTTGATTTGGTCACACAAATGATTATAGGACAAAATAAGTTATTTTTTTCTCAGAACAGTCTTTTAAAAAAAAATCACAACCAATCATGGGAAGTTTCAGAGTCTTCTTTGTTTTCTTTATCTCATTTTGGTTCTGTCTAAGAAATAAAGATAAATGATATGGGAGTTGGTGGAATATAGACGATTTTCAAAAGAAGATGGAAGATACCCTTCATGTTCCGTAGGAAAAAAAAGTTTTTTATATTTTTTAAACTATTCATTATACATTAAATTATGATGAGTTCACAATAATGATTCACGGATTACTGCATGAAAAAGATCAAATTAGAAAAACAAGTTGATTATTTGAACTCCACCTCGCCAAAATACATATAAAATGTGATTAGAGTTTAATAAGGGATTTTTGTATCATGTCAATAATGAAAGACAAAGGAATGTCTAATGACAGAAGGCTTACCATTAATTAATTTCGTTTTCCTAGTTGCAAGCATTAACTAATCATTGAGATTAGCAGTCTTCAAACACCTTTAAACATATTCAAATATTCCAAACCGTATATGTGTTTTCGAATATTTGGAATAAAATTAACTCAAAATAAGTCGTTTATTTGAGCACACAATATCAAACTCAATGGTACATACTACATCTTAAACAAAGTCATCTAGATAACAACTTGTCTCAAAATTCTAATTTAATTTTTCACAAAGACTTTACGAACAGTACTAATTGCAGAAAAAAATTGTGGCCATGAAATAAATATCTGTCTTGGTGTCCCACAAGTGCTGTCAAACTCATTAATTTCTCAAAACCCTTTGATAAGACAAATGCAAGTCAGAGTATTGGAGCCCCAATTCCAAAATTCAAAATATAACAAAAGGGTATTCCTTATTTCTAAGTTGTCCTTTTTTTATTTGCATATTCCCTTTAAGAAAAAATAAATAATACTGTGGTCCTGTTCACAATAAGGGAGCAATTTACTATTAACACGTACATTAAGAAAATACTAAATTTTATAAGTACAAAAATACTTATATGACTAAATTACCCTTAATTAAATATTTAATGTGAGGGGTAAAAAAACTTTTTGAACCAAAATTAAAAAGAAAATCGGTCACTTATTATGAATCGAAGGGAGTTTAATTTTATCTATAATAATAATAGCATTCCAAAACTATTCAGAACTAATTTGGGGAAAGGAGTAAAAGTAAAAATATACTTTTAATATGAATAAGTAAAAGTGAAAAATATATTTTTAGTATAGTGAATAAATAAAAGTGAAGGGAGAAAGTAAAAGAGAATTTAAAGAGCAAAAAAATAAGGAAAGAAAACAAAAATCATACTAATAAATTAAATAAACCTCAAAAATGGAATCATCTGGTGAATACGACCTTCTCTTTTTAAGGCACCTCCATCTCCTATCTATTTGATTCCTAAGCCTTCTCCTTCATTTTCCACAGCTTCCACTCTCCTTCCTAACTATTATTTCATCATTTTCTCTCTCAATTTTCTTTGCTTCCTAACAAGTAATTAAATAGAGAAGACAACATAATATAATCCACCAGCTTGCTTCACTTAGCATTCAACTAAAAAAAGTTACAAATTTTGCCTTCTTTTTTGACTTTTTTTGCCAGCATTGCAATATCACATGGGGAGACATTCTTGTTGTTATAAACAGAAGTTAAGGAAAGGCCTTTGGTCTCCTGAAGAAGATGAGAAACTTATAAAGCATATTACTAAATATGGTCATGGCTGTTGGAGTTCAGTCCCTAAATTAGCAGGTGCACTACTATACTAAACAACATCTTGTTTTTTTTTTCTTTTTTCTTGAAAATGCATGTTGGAATTGAAATAATTGCAGTACGTTATTTTATAGCCGACCTCAACTTGCTTGAATTGGGCACCGTAAATTTTTATTTATTAAATTTTTCTTTCCAGTTTTCTTGTTAATGGTTTTTTTCCAATGGTGTGGCAGGTCTTCAGAGGTGTGGAAAAAGTTGTAGGCTGAGGTGGATTAACTACTTGAGACCTGATTTAAAGAGAGGAACATTCTCACAAGAAGAAGAAAATTTGATCATTGAACTTCATGCAGTTCTTGGGAACAAGTAATTAATTACTAATTATATCCTTCACTAAAACTGTACAATTCGATTGATGTTATAATAATTAACCTGAGCTAACCTTATTGTTTTTTTTTTTTTGTTTTACTCGTAGGTGGTCTCAAATTGCAACTAGATTACCAGGAAGAACAGATAATGAAATTAAGAATTTGTGGAATTCTTCTATTAAGAAAAAGCTAAGACAAAGAGGTATTGATCCAAATACACACAAGCCACTTTCTGAGGTTGAAAATGAAGAGAAAGCGTCGGCAAATAGTAATAATAAGAACACTGACAAAGTTTCTGAAAGCTCAAATAATGATCAACTCAATTTTGTTGAGGCTGCTCATGAGAATGGATTTTCAATAGAAAAACCAAAGCCATCTTCAATGACAATTATGGAGCGTTATCCACTTATTGAGACCAATAATATTGCCCCACCAACTCATGAATTCTTCACCACAAATTGCAAGTCTCCTGATTTTTCTAATTATCTCTCTTTTCAACACTTGAATAATTACACTCCCAACACAAATATTCTCTTCAATAATAAGAATTCTGCTCATGATATGGTATCTGATCATCAGTTCAATTGTAACCTTTCACCCATGTCGAATTCTCTTCTCACTACATCCCCATTGGCACGTATAAAGTCTTCTTCTTTAACTACTCTTCCTCATACTGATACTAGTTTTAATATCAACAAGTTCCAGAATTGGGAAGCTTGTACTATCAGCAGCAACAGTAATGGTAGCAGTAACAGTATCGAATTACAAAGTAACTGTTCATTCTTTGATAACAATGCTGCAGCTTTCGCATGGGGATCATCAACAGCAGCAACAGATGGTAGTGGGAAACCAGAGAGAGAAGAAATCAAATGGTCTGAGTATTTGCAAACCCCATTTTCACTAGGTTCCAACACAATCCAGAATCATCAAATTTCGTCTCAAAATCAAGACTTATACAATAACGAAACAAAATCTGAGACACAGTTCATGACACAAGGTTCATTGGGTACTACTACAACATGGCTTCAAAACCAACCTCAACAATCGTCTCTACAAACTGCAAACTTATACAATAGTAACACTTGTCAGAGACTTTCCGCCGCCTTTGGACAGTTTTCTTAACCTATTTTCACAGGTTATAATCTCACTTATCATGGACGGTTACTTCTCTACAGGTGTGTGTTATAGAGTTTTTCTTATTAATCTGTAAATAGGTCTTACACATATTTCCTTCCCTTGTCTCAACATTTGATATTCTTGATAAAATATTGAAATTTGTTGATCATCCTTTTGTGTATGGTATATGATAGTAAATGTACTTTTAATTTATTTATTTTTCCTTTTGTGATTTCTAGATCTTTATATTTCCAGGTTGTAATTGTGTTTGTTGATTAATTACGCATTCAATCGAAAAGCTTTACGACTTTTCTAGTTTTTACCGTTGTAACCACATATGTGTCCCTATTAATTCAAATTCAAATTAAACCTAAAAAGAATCCTTTAAAGATAGCGACTATCTGTAAGATAGCCTAAATGGGTGTCTATCCTTGTCTCCTACAGATGGAGATAGTTTTTACTTTTGACAGTCTTTAAGTCAATTCCAGTTTCTTTAACTAATCTGTGATGAAGACAACTTACTGTAGCTGGTCTGCATGAGGCTCTTATACCTTGATAAAATATTAAAGATCTTGGAAGCCTGAAGTTAAACACGAAACTTATAATTACATGCAAAAATAGTGACTTTTTTATATATTCTAAAAGGTAGACATATTTTCGTATTTAAAAATCTTTAAGTTGAAATTTTATCTTTATTAGGAGTATCATAGAAGCATTATTATGTGTTAAAGGACCACAATTTCTAAGGGTACTTTGTGCCAAAATTTAATTATTTTCTCCGTTTCAATTTATATGAGGTAGTTTAACTCGGTATGGAGTTAGAAAAAGAAGGAGACTTTTGAAACTTGCGGTCTTAAAAGCTTAAGAGGCAAAATATATGTGGGGACATGGCATTCGTGCGATTATAAAAGTTTCTCATTAAGGGTAAGTAAATTGAAAAGTTTAAAATTGAATTATTTTCAATTATAGAAATGTGCATTCTTTTTGTAACAAACTAACAAGAAAAATGTATCATCGAAATTAAAATGAAGGGAGTATTTTCTAGACTCATGCCTAGTCAAATATTGGCATTTATTTAAAATGGAACTCTTGGAATACTTTCCACGGAGAAAAGAAAATGGAAAAGGGTGAAAACCCTCACAAATTTTCGGGTAAAATACAAAATTGGCCGGCCTGCTAAAACTTATTTCATTTGCTAGCTAGTACATATATATAAATAGGCTATTATTTAGGAGAGCGGCTAAAAATATATATTTCTCCAAATTTTAAAAGCCATCTATTTAATTAGTCAAAGAGCTATGAAGGATTAAAGTAGTGTGAAACATATATAATTTCAATGTCCTACTATATCCTTGAGTGAGGTACAAGCACTAGTGAGAATCAAGAAAATTTCCAACTCAAATCTTTGGGAGTTGAAAGATATATCCATCTAATTGCTTAATGACTTGGAAAGCCACAATTAAGAAGCAGTTTGGAGAGTATGGACACTAATGATACATCCTCTATGAGAACTTGACTTTATCTACTTGTAGGAATTAAGTTAAAGGGGTCCCCTCCCCACTGATAGAAACAGATACTACATCAAGACTCAAACTGATAAATAGAGTAAAGAGAAAAAAATTCCATATCTTTCTTACAACATAAGAGATATGCTAGAGTGGAATACAGTAAAAGAGAGGAAAACTAGCTACTCCTTATTAGGTGAAGTTTTTCTAAAAGAGACAGTATCTGCTTCTGCTGAAATAAAGCTATATACCTTTGGTTATCTTTAAGTTTTGATTTTTTCCATTAAAATCCCCAGTTTTCACTTATAGCAAATGGGCCAAGTTTGCATGTGAGAAATAGCTACCTATACGATATCAAGTCTTTCACATTCAAACATTCACTATCACCATAAAACTCCATCAATTAAAGTCTTCTCATGAGATGTACTCAACAAAGGGTCCCTCCCTACACTTTTTAACTATCGCTTTTTCCATGTTTTACATAATATGCATGTACTAGCTAGTCATCAAACACTTGTAGCTAGTAACCTTGTGGACGCGGGATCTTCACGAAGGTGGTTTAAATTTTTTTTATAATTAGTGGGAATTCAACATATGACCTTATAAAGATTGAGTGCTCTTGCAAATGATTGAGAATATAACTTGGACTTTATATCTCAATTTGAAAGACAAAAAAAAGAGTTTAATTATGGGTGCTCGTTCAATATTTATCTGAATATTTTTTTAATTGCCTAAGAAAATTTACTAATTCTAGTCAAAGTAATGGGTGCTTGACCACCCATAATTATCACATAGATCCGTCACTGTTGACCACTAAACTACAATTTTAGGTTGTATTAAGGGATATATATATATATATATATAACAAATTTTGTCTTATATATACAATGCATTTTTCCGATGAGGAGGGTTCGGGTTAACCCCCTCTGCCCCTATATCCGCCCCTGGGTAGGAAGCTGACAAGTAATCTTGATTTATAGAAATAATAAAAGGAAAATGAAACAAACACCACAATAATTTGTAGATGGAGAAAATAATTTTCAATCATGAATAGCTTAAGTTGATTTTGAAAGAATCAAAAAAGAGGTCCATACCTATATAAATGTATATATATGAACCAACGACATGAACATGTATGGTAGGGCATTGAACCAGAGTCTCCTTCCCACGTGCACCCAACGAAAAAATTATATAAACTCCCCAGTATTAATTGAATTTCTTTTTTTTTTCTCTCCTTTTTTGTACTCTATCTTTTAACAAAGAATTAATACGTAAAAAGCATTGTGTATGCAAGGGGTGCTAGTATATTTTGGGGGTCTCTTTGAATGCATGTGAACCTAATTATTGAGTTTCTTTTCTTGGCCCTACGTTCTTTCTTCTACACAGAACAGAACAAATATAAAGGAATTGACAACTTATAATATATCAGCCTGAACAGGAAAGATGTGATGACCAGAAGGAGTTGATATTCCAAAGCTTTAATTCTTGTCAAGAACTTAAAACAGAAAGTAAAAAAGGGGAAATAAAAAAGAAAAAAGAATAGGAACCATATGTTGACATGCTAATATACTAGTAGGAAGAATATTAGCAAAACAATGATGAAGGTGATAATTGGAGATTGTGACAATGATGATAAAGGTGATAAAATAATGTCCAATATAGTAGTAATATTTTGAGAGTTTGAATTTTTATTGGAAAGGAACATGTCAAAGTTATTTAATAATATAAGTATGAACCTGAAAAAATGTAGTACAAATTTATAAATAAAGAACTTGTGAGGTGCTGGGGACGGGAGCAGAAGTTGTTCTAGCAGTTAAAGAAGCTAATTCAATCCAAAAGGGAAACAATAATTTTATTACTACTCTCTTTTTTTAATTATTAGCTAAGTCTTGCATATCCTGAAAAGATTGTTATTATCAGTGTCTTAGTGGAAAAAGAGCAGAAAAATAGCGTCGTTTTAAAAAAAAAACATTTTACATTGTTGAATTGAATTTAATTTGTATACACTATTGTAAAATGATTTTTATATAACATCATATCACATAAAAGATGACTACATACAACTGCCTTTAAATAATAGAAGAAATTAAATTTCCTGCAAATTATTCAAGTAGGCAACCTATTACAAAATCCATTTACTCTTTATGCAAATAAGTTAAATCCATTCTTTTTTTTTTTTTCATTTAACCACACTGGCTGTCACAAGTGCAGACACTCTTTTCCCATTCCTTATTTCCAATTTCCCATGTACCATCCTTGAAAATCGAAAAAAAAACCCATGAGGAGAGCGGTGGCAATAGCATAGAACTACATTAGATATTCAAAGGTTGACTATACAAAGTGGGATCTTCAAATCCTCGGTCGGCAATGATTTGTT